>JAYRBT010000139.1:140011-217511 GCA_036023395.1 Myiotriccus ornatus
ACACTGAAAAGGTCTGGCTTGTCATACGTTTTATGCAGATTAGCTGTTTTAACAGGGCATATTATGCTCTCTTCTGGCTCACTGTTAAAGATGACATTACCACTGACACAAGCTATTATTAAGATTATGTGTCAGGATGGGTACCCTTGCTTCACACGTACGGATCCAATGAGGCTCTGAGTTAACAGCCTCAGCACTGGGGGTAAATTGGCCTTATTCTCAGTGTCACTGGCCAGGGCTGCACATTACTTCTGGCCCTTGGAGAACTAATCCTTTCCTCCTCCTCCTCTCCAACTCAGACGTGCCCCAGGCCCTTCTGATGACTTTGACTGCATTGTGCAGATTCCTGAGACTCTGAGCTAACCCGAAGCAGGAAAACTGCATGTCACGTCTGGGCCCTGTGGGAGGGCCAAGGCTATTGGCTTTCTCCCTGTTTGGCAAGAAGTTTCTCTCAGAGTTATTTGGGATAAGGTTAATCCTAATCCAGTAGGAAGCACAGCAGTTCTGCACTGGCATTTTTGTGTGGCAATTCTAGCAGTTGAAAAACAAAGCAGATTGTACAGATGACGTTTCTGTAGGTACATTTCTGACTTCAGCAACAATCCACTGCCTCAGTTGTGCTGTAAGACGGATAGCAGAGCTCCAAACACATATCTGATTTGTGCATTAAATGGCAAGCTGGGGGAGGGAAGTGGAAAGCTGTAGAGGAATACAGTTCAGTCCTTGACCCCAGTGGAGTGGCTCAGTGCAGTGTCTCCAAAGCTGGGTCATGGCCGGTGGGAGAACTGGCATGGAGCAGAGCTACACGGAGAGCAGAGGGAGGGGGCAACAAGGCATTTATTGCTTGTGTGTTTCCTGATGTGCACATGGCCTTTCCCATAGCTATGGGACATGCTCATCCTGTCTCGTAAGCCACAGGGTGTCAGAGCCCAGCCTGTACCTCCCACGGTGCAGGAGCAGTGCCCAGCTGAGCTGGGCTGTGGGGGTGTGCCAGCACAACAGCTGTACAGCTGCTGGCTTGGCTAAAACTAGTCAGCAGCGTTGCAGTTGTAAGAGAACTAATTTTGTCATCAGAACAGTATAAATCAGTTGGGTTAGAATTCCTCCTCCTCATGCCATGTATTTCAGGGAAACACGGAACAACAGACAAACAGCAGCAAATCGGGTCCCAGTATTAAGCTCCCCCAAATCTGATACTGTAAATGCTTTTCCACACACTGTTAGTCCCAGAGTATGTAAACAGCCAGTCCTGCCAATTGCATGTGAAATGCATAGAATGTTTACATAAATTGAAGCGTTGGAAGTTAGTTGCATGCACTGCATTTTTCCTTATGCTGTGAAGTGTTACTGAACCAGACAGCTGCCACCCTGGAAACTGCAACATGGATAGAGCACCTCAGCACAATAGACTTGGACTTGTACAGGTTCACAAAAAAATCTGTTTTCTCAAGTTACCATGTGAAGTGCTGTTTCCTACCCTGCTAGTGAAGGAGTTAGAGCTTTGGCCCAGAGCTGAGCAGTTTGCTGTGCAGAAGACTGACAGCTATGAAAGATATGTACATACTTGAACTCTTGACTTCCCATTGGCACAGCTCAGACTAGTGCTGGATATCTCCCAGTAACGCCTCATGTAGCGGAGCTAGAATTAGTCACTAATATAGCAACAATCGCTCTGTTCTTTTCTAGTGTTCTCAGTGGAATTAAGAGAACCCAAGCAGCCCAGGGTAGCTTTGTGGCTTTTAAACCTGCAGCTTGGTTTCTGGTGAAACCATCAACACTCATTTAACAGAGGTCATTGTATTTTTTTTCTGATGGGAGACACTTCTTGTTGCCTGATGAATTAGCAGTTTTCAAAAGCCGAGCAGTACAAAGCCATGTGGATTAGATAAAATGCTTAAGTACCCAGAATACTGGGTGCCCCTGCTCTCCTGGACTTTGGCCGTGGTGTACTTCTGCTTCATTCCCAGCTGCCGGCTGGATTGAGTCAGGAGCCTCCCAAGGGCCAGCTGTAGATTTAACCAAGCATTCTTTTCAAAGCCTGCTTTTCCACAGTACTCTGTAGCAGACGAATGCGGTATCCCTAGGTTGGATGACAACATGGCTGTGCTGCTTGTGCCATTTAAAAATCCTTCTTGTCCTGCCACTTCTAAGTACAAAATGCCATAGTGGGCTTACAAACCCAGCTCATTTACAAGCCTCCCAATTAGCTAGCAGCTGACAATTCTTTATGACTTCCACACAAGCAACCCGTTCATTATAAAACATGTCACAAAGTACGGAAATAAAGCAGAAAGGGAAAGTACACGTACACCTTTGGAAAGGTGAGGAGGCCACCCCAGGGTGAGTCGCTTTGAGTGATCTCTTACACACTGTGATGGCAGGTGCAACAAGACAAACAAACTGGTTAGTAAAAAGGACTCAGATTTTACTGTGTTGCCCATTTACTAGTCACATATTTTTCAGGTCTTGCAGAATATTTGAGAAAATCAGCTCCCCTTTGTAGCTCAGACTTGGATTTGCTGTCCTGCCACAGCTTGAGGGAATCAAAGCAAACCAGAGAAGGCTTTGGCCTCTGTGTTACTGTATATGTTTCTGTAGTCATTGTGCCTTGATAGGCAAACAGGGCCCTTGTTTCTTTGAACACTAGTACAGGAGCAACTGGGATATTTTAAAAGTCTACATTCCTTACTATCTTCACTTTTGTTCTCTCCATTTTATTGTAAGTGCTCTGAGTTTGCATTCAGAATGACCTGTCTGCAGGCTTGGCTTCACCAACACAGCTGGCTTCTGCTCTAGTAAGCCAGTAGTGAAACCCCCACTGCCTTTCATAGACAGGCCAGGCAGCAAGACCTGCATTTCTCTTACTGCCTGAATGCTTCAAAATTCGCTTTGATTAGATGAGTGGATGACAGTAATTACTAGTTAAAGTAGCACAACACTACACTATTTTACTGAAATGCTTGTAGTGAATAGTTATGCAGCTACTACTCAACTATCTCAGTCTGTTTGAACTCTCATTTCTCACAAGAATATTATGGTAACATTTTGGATTTGCTGATGCCCAGTGCAAACATCCAATCTAATCTTATGCAGGCTGTCCTCTAAGCCAGGCAAGAAAGGATGGATGTAGGCTAGGCAGTGGATTATTCAAACAGAACCAACAGGCTGAGGAATTGTCATTGTTCTTGGAATAGTTCAGACAACTGCAGTAGTCTATTTTATCATGCAGCTGCAGTGTTGCTGGCCAGCTTCCATCTTTGTCTATCCTGCATTTAAACTCAGGGCTTGCTAGGTCAGAAGTGGGCAGTGTCCTTCCCTGTGGGCTTGAAAGCTAAAGGAAAAACAAAGCCAAAAAGGACAAATCCCAGCATAAACCTGGGAGTGAAGCCTCTCTCACAGGTGCCTTGACTTTATGATCAACTTGCCTGCTAAGGTGGTACAGTGAACACTGCTGCTAATGACCTTATTTGGCCTCTATTCAAATCCTCTTGGCTTCTGCTTCCATCTGTCCCTTCCTACATCCTGTCCAACACAAACAGCACTTAAAGAGCAAAGATTCAATAGGAATTATTTTCTGGGTGGTAGGAAGGAAAATGACTACTCTTGTGTTGCCAAATTCTTGGTTGCCTGCAGTTTCCAAGGAGCTGATGAAGTTTGGGGCAGGTGACTTGACACAAAGGACACAGCACTGCAGGAGATAGTCTGTTACCAATCACCACACTGATTTTTTTTCCCCATGTATTGTCACCAGTAAGAGCTCTCAGCAACAGCACAAGTTCACAAGTTTAGTGGTACCTTTCAGTGTGCTTCCTTGTCAGACATTCTAAGAAGGAATTACTGAGGGAAAGTCTAACCTTACTGAGCGAGGCTTACGGGAGTCCGCAGGTAACTGGAGAATGAATAGCTCAGACTCTCACAGCTATAAGAACCAGCAAGAGCTTTTGGTGTGGAAAGAAAACAGAGTGGGAAATGATCTCTAGGACTAAGAGTGCAGCTTTATGTTCCTGAACTGCAAATGCTACCTTGAGACATGCTGTTATATGGCCATTAACCAGAGTCCTCACAGGAGGAGCCTGTGTCACTCAAGTCTTTGGTCCTCCCATTGCCAACAGCTGCTCTGTTGCCTGTGCACTTCTTTGTGAATGGGATGGCAGCTCAGGGGGAACTCCAGCGACCACAGCACTGGGTGGTGTCTGCACTGACACGGCTCAGGGCTTTACATTTTAATTTAGAAAGCAGAACCCATCTCCATGATCTTAACACCTTCAACCTTTAAAGAACCTATGTCAGGAACCAGTGTAGCCACCTATTGCAGCCTTGTGGTTTCCTTCTTACAAGTTCCTTAACTTCTCTACGTATGAAAATATTTTGTGCAGGTTCCCTTTGAGTGTTAGAAAAGCATCTGTTTTCTCCCCAGCAGGATGTCAGCTCTGTAATGGTCACTAACACTCACTGGCTGTTTATGTTTGTTTGCATTACATGCCCTCTGTCTGGTTTTGTTTGAGTTAGTGCAAAACAAAGGCCCATTTCTTTTCCTTTTTATACCGTTTTCATAGCCTCTGATAGCCTGACTGCAGGCAAGAGTTGCCTCATTGTCTGGCCCAAGTTTTGATATTATGATCTTAATCTGTGAAGCACAAGTGTAGCTGCACTGCTGTTTTGCTGGCAGGGCAGAAGCAATGGGAGTCAATCACAAGCTCTGAGGGCATCTCGAGAGGGGCTAGAGAGAAGTCAAGGTCTTGGCTGCTGGGGGAGCCTGGGGCTCTGTGCAACTGGAGGAGACTTGTGAACCCAGTGCTTTGCTTCCTATGGGTTGCTGACAAACTCACGTAAAAATCTTCGTTTAAATGGTACTAGGGGAGTCTGTTTAAAATGTGTTCATGGTGGCCCACAAGGCACACAAGGAAGTTCCTGCTCACTGTTTTAGGGGCCTTGGACATTCTTCACAGCAGCTATGCAGGCAGAAACCAAAGCTAGCTGAAAGCCCAGGAATCCATGTCAGTGGCATTGCTGCCCTCAATTCCCACCTCGCTGGGAAAATCCTTCAGTACAAAGAGCAGACACATGCCTCACAGTCAGCTCTAGGTGCTCTAGAATTTCTAGGTGAAAGATATTTCCATAACAGTGGAAACAGGGCTACTTTGAATCTTGCTTTCCAGTTTCCAAGTGTAATTTTTGTTAATACCAGCACCAGATTTAAGAGGTAGATCGTGGACACGTGAGAACAAAGAGACATAGTGAAGATGAATGGATTGTGACTCCATCCTGCACGGTACCTCACTGGATTTCTAGACAGTGGTCCCTTTGGAGAGCAGCTGAAAGGTGTTCTACAGAATGGTTGTCATGGCAGGCTCCTAACCAATGATCCTGTCTGTCCCTCCTGCCCAAGGCAGATCCTGTTCTGCCTTTACTGCATCCGCTGCTGCTTGTGACATAGACCTGGGAGCCAGGAACTAAAAAGCTGCTTTTGAATCTCATCTCTTGGGGAACCAGAGCCTGTTCCCTCGAACAGCAGCAGTCCCAAATTCATTGTCCTGGCAGGATGCCAGGCAAGTGCTTGCATTGTCAGGGACGTGCCCAGTACATGCAGGATCCAGGAAGCCAGCGTTTACAAGTTTCACTTAACTATAGGAAGAAATGAATTTTTCTACTGCTATTTCCCTTTACTTCCAAACACCTACAGGCCCATAAACAAGCCCCTGCTTTCTCCCCTGTGCCAGTATCCCAGCAGCATAGAAAGGCACCCATGTGGGGCATTAGCTGGGCACTGTAGTGTTCATTAGCTCACCAGGAACACATCCTATACATTTATTTCTTACTGCAGCACATTTTTGGGATCTTTACTATTCCCTGTGGTTGATAAAGGCACTCAGAAAGGAGAAGCCATGCTTTGTAAGGTGACTGATACTGAATATGTTTGCCTAATGAACTTCAGGCTAATAATTCTAAGCCATTAAGTAGCTAGTTAGTACATGTTTCAAATAAACACATCTGGTCCTGCCCTGAGTGGAGGTTGTGCCTGCGTGTGGGTGACAGATGTGATGTTTCCCCAGCGCTCTCTCTTAAATAATTCACAGCACGGTGGTGATGCAGCCAGAGCCAGCAGCCTCGTGGCAGCTGCAAGCTCCCCAGGCAGGGCTGAGGACATGTGCCTGCCCTCCTCTTCTGCCTCAAACTGACGGGCAGTCTGAGAGACGCCCCCTGTAAAGAACTTCAGACTCTTGCCTTCTGCTCTGCAAGGCACCAGGGGAAGGAGTAATCTCAGGCCACCCAAGGGCAGAGCGTGGAATTCCCAAGCCCTGCAGATTAATCTCTTGCTGCACAAAGGACATTTGAAACAATCCCTCCCTGCTGTGTCACTGCCTGGAGCTGCTGGGCTTGGAACAACCTTCTTGTGAGGGAAATATCCTCCTGTGGTAGTGTACTCCTTTCTGTGGGCAGTAACTTCCTAGGCTGGCACAGCTGGTGGCTCTCATCAGTCTCAGAAGTGAGAACAGCTAGGGTCAGTTCCATACAGGAGAAACCCTTCCTTCCAACTAGGCTGCCATTTGGTTTTTCAGGTTTTGGCTTTTTGTGGCGGGGTTGTTTAACCTTTTTTTTTCCAGACAGAGAAAGGAATTATGTCAATAAATTAAATAAGGACAGCAGGATATTTTGCAAGAGGCTAATTTGCAGAAAAAAATAATGACTTCTAAGAAGTGAGACTTGAGTTTTGTTACCAAAGGACAAGTTAAGATTTATTCTTACTTCTGAGGTCCCATGAACCCCAATTACTCTGTGCCTGTACCATCGTGTCCAATGTGAGCTGTCATTAATGCTAGAGCTTTGGGCCCAGCCCATGACCTCTTTTGTCAGGCACCAACAATAGCACAGCTGCCCTTGCATAGCTGGGATCTCAGACCTACCATTTGGCATGAAGAACAGAGCAAATTGGATAAATATACATAAACACATTGGGAAGGGAGAGAAAACAGAACAGAATGAACCAGAGCAGCAACCCACAACTTGTTTGATAGGGATGATTTAAGTAGGCATATGGTATAGTTAAATGTGCTTTCAAAAACATTGGCCTGATTCTTCAAGCAAATACAAAATAAATATCTGAATAGCATGAGAGCCAATCCGGCACCATTATTGCTCTCATAGGAGGCACTCGAGTGCTCAGGCTGACACACTGACATTCCCACACACAGCATTGGTACCTCGTGTCATCGTTGCACACTTGTACTTCCCTCTAACTCTGCAAGCCTTGAAACCAAACAGGCAACGAGCTCTTCATGACACCTGACCCAGCACCCATTTTCATGTCTTACTGGCTCAGTGTTGGCAGAACAGCCCAGCCCAGTCACATCTCACACCTGGATTTATCCAGCAGTCCCACTGCCTACACAAGTCTGACACTGGATCTCGCTGCAGCGCTCATTCACCACCAGGTTAGCCGGTACCTTAGCAACACGTGTAATTACAGCTCGCCTTTGTCCCACCACCTTCTACCAGATGGGCAAACAGACACAATGGGTGTCTAACTAACCTTAGACATTTTGACTGTGCTATTACAAATTACTTCCAGGCCACCAGCAGCAGGACAAGAGGGCATGGTCTTAAGCTGTGGCAGGAAAGGTTTAGGTTGAATATTAGGAAACAGTTTTTTTTAGAGAGAATAATCAGACATTGGAATGGGCTGCCCAGGGAGGTGGTGGATTCACCGCCCCTGGAGGTTTTTAAGGTGAGACTAAATGTGGCACTTGGTGCCATGATCTGGTAACCACAGTGGGGTTGGGTCAAGGGTTGGACTTAATAATCTCTTAGGTCTTTTCCAACCTGAGCAATTCTGTGATTCTCTAAAGTCCAAACCCACAGTTAAAAGATGCTCTTCAAAGCCACCACAGGTGTTTCCCCAGAAGCTGCACGCAAATACTCAAATATACAAACATTTGTGATTTCCAGCACACAGAGGTACAAGGACAGGATGAGCTGTTTAGTCAGGCAGGCCCAGAACTTGGTCAGGTTCGTTAAATTGAGTAGCACATCTCTTTACCTGCCTTAATGAGTGCTGAGAAAGGTGTGGAGCTTAGTGGAGTTCCCTGCTAACACAGAAATAAGTAGTCAAAAAGCAGAGGAGGACACATTTACTATTGTTTACTAAGGCTAGCATTACTACTATTTTTGTTTTGTCACTTCCTTCCTCTGCTGAGAGAGGTAACATTTTAGGAAACCTGTTGCAAGCGCCAAGCAGTGCCAGTGAAAGAGTGTTTGCAAGGTGCAGCTCGCTCTCCTGTAGCTTTCAGGGTCACTCAGGAATGGATTAATATTTGGGGGTACATTGAGCATTTCTGTCCTCTTTCTAACTAAGTACACCAAGCTCTTTCTGTGGTGCTGTTCACCAGCTAGCCTTAGCATGGCCTTTGTAGCTATGAAAGCAGGAGTGTCATTTGGCCACAGAGTTGAATTACTCGTTAACACAAGGGGCATTGCTTATGCCAAGTACTGAGCCACGCTGAGCCACTCAAGAGCTCAGCAGCTGGTGTCACTACTCAACCGTGGGTCTAAGGACTAATTTTTAATTTTCTATGTCTCCTCCTTAGTCTAAAGCCTATATGGTGACTACATATCACTTCGAAAAATCCTTGTACAGAGACAAGGGGAGCAATTAAAATGAGGATTTGATTGGATTTCCCTAAGAGGCAGCATGTTGACTAAGGTACTTCCCACTCCATGTAGCACTGGTCACTACTACTATGAAAAAGCAAAACCACAACAATCCCCTCACCTCTCAGAACCCAACTGTACCTTGGGAAACACCTCGGGAAGGAGAGCAGGCAGGCTCCTGGTGCTGCAGGAGGTCCCAGTCCCCAGGATGAGGCTTCCTCAGCCCTCTTCCAGCTTCACTGTCACCCAGCAGCCAGGCAGCTCACTGACACGAACTGCAGCCATTCCCAGCACCAACAAAAAAAGGCAGTGAGCTGTGCTCCCTCCTTTTGACTTTCTGCTGCTCACCAATCGGTTATTGTTTTCACCTGTTCACCTGTTGTTTTCCCCAGTGCGGAGCCTCTGTGCTCAGGTGAATGCAATACCTCCCCATCACAGAAGTGTCCAGGACTAATCCACCCATTGATGGGATATTGGCATTATCCTTCATTGCAAACAGCTGTGCTTCCCCTGCAGCACTGGGCAGGGAGCTGACGTGGATCACAGCTGCTTCCGGCTGCACTAATTCCTTCCTCTGCAAACTCACCAAGATTAGGCATTTCAGCACTGTCTTTTTTTATCCCTACACAAGCATTTTGTTCTGACAAAAATAAAAACCAGTATGGTTCCCAATCCCTGGTACTTACATGGGACAACCTCTCCCCTCCAAAATAGCCAGAGAAATAAACTCAGGTGGGGGGAAATCAAAAACAGGGCTGGATTAGGCTTAATATCTGATATAAATATTAACTTCTGAGAATGTTTTAGAAATACATTTAGTTTGACACAATTAGGTTATAATGGGGACTATTCACAGATGGAAACATCCTCAATGATTTGTATAGGCTAACTGGCCCCTCAGCCATATGGCTGTGGTGTTAAGATCAGTAGTAATTTCTGGCGCAGTCCTTCACATCCCTCCTAGGGCACACAGTGTTCCCACGGCGCTAACGAAGAGCGCGTGAGCAGAACTAAGTGCTGCACATTATGCAGTGGCCATAGGATCCCGAGCTGAATTAATAGTCTAATTTAACATCATAATGACGTGTCATACCCTCGTACTGCAGGTTCCCATGATTCCATAAGACCAGAGCTAATTCTTCGCTGGCTTCCAGTTCTCTCACACTCCCTAGCACTTCCCAACCATGGCATTTTGGCTCTCTCTGCACTTGTGTCTTTTCCCATGGAAAGCCAAGCCCAGATGGCCAGTATATTGCACATGTGGCTGGGAAAGATAAAGTGTTCTCGGGTAACAGGACGGCATCCTAAAAAACCATCATCTGAATTTCTATAAGTGCTAAGCTACACCAAGAAGGGCCAGGGGAAGACTTTATACTAAGTCTTTACGAGAATCCCCAAGCGCCATAATGATTTCCATGATGAGCAGGTTTTACTGTCCTCAGGGAATACTCAGTTCTCCTTCTTATGCCTGTGTGGCTGGTGGGAGCAAAACACATCTGACCATTTATCCTAACTGCAGGTCATGTCCTGTCTCCAGTACTGTTCCCACTGACTGGAGCAAACTGGTCCCAGTGCTCCCCAGGCACAGCTGGGCCGTGGCACAGTGGGACTGCACTGAACGTGGTGGGCAGGGCTGCAGCCCTGCTCCAGGGGAACTTTCCCTGTGTTATGCAGCTGGCCTTAGGCTCTCTGCTTGGGCTGGAGAGAAGGGAGGGGTGAATATCTGTTATACCCCGGCAAGCAGTGCCAAGGGTTTCAAAGTGATGTTGGTCAAATGGAGGCCATGCAGTTAAGCTATTCAGTAATCCATGGAGGCAGGGCTTGGAAGGGAGAGCGCCCATTAAATACATAGACCTCTTTTTTTCCTTCCTATTATGTACAGCATTTTTGCTATTTTAATGCAGGTACTTGATTCTGAAATACCTTTGTCACCATAATTTTAGGAACTTTTTGAGCAGTTGCCAGTTTAATTTTCAGTGCGTGAAAAGTGGAGGTAAATTATTTATTACTTCCAGCAAATGTCTTTCACAATTGTATTTAATTTTTTTCTTTTTTTTAATGGGTCATAAAATGGCAGTCTTTTAGTGGCTCCCCAGAAAGTAAGGAGCAGATGAATACTTTGCAAATAGGTTACCGTGGATGGAAGTGTCATCTGTATTTCACAGGGAATGGGAGGCTTTAGCTGCAGGGGCATATGGCAGTGGGCCACATCCCTCTGCTGTCACAATAAACCAGCAGTGGGGGATGAAGGAAAGAACTGCAACTGTTGGTTCGCCTCAATTTACATTTTTTGGTAAACTGTGTATTAGGACGGGCGATGGGCCAGGACTGATGGCAGCTTAAAGTTGCAAGAGTCTTGTGGTTACCTTTGGTCAGAAGTCAGAACATTTTTTAAAAGTGGTTTTCAGACTAAGTTTTCCAGGATTGATTCCCATCCCAGAAGTAACACTGCACAGACAAGGGATAGGAAAATCCCTTCCACATGGAGCAAGGGCTGTGAACTGTAAATGAAAGCCAGTTTTTCCTAGTACAGTGAAATGGGTTTGAAGCATAGACCACTGGAAAAGTGCACATTGGGGCTGAGGTAGAGGCAGAGAAATAGGGCTTGTGCTGCACAGCACGGTACTTACTCGTGCTCATTTGCCAGCTCTTTGAATCCACTTCACTCAAGTGCTGTGTCTGAAGGGAGCAGAAGATGGGAAAGGAGCATCCTGGCTCCAAGCCCTGAATGGCCGCTGGCTTTGGGCACTGTTGGGGTTTTGAGGAGGTGTGAGAAGGGTATGCTGCCTTTCCCTGGAGCCTGGCTCCTGCAGCCCTGTTTGTCTGGATACATGGAGGGGAGCTGCTCGACTCCACGTGTCCTTGGTACCAGGCAGCAGAGCTGGTGCTGTGGGAGGGCTCCGTGGGTACCACAGAACACTGCCCGGTTCTTGGGGCTTTATCTGGGGGCCCTGAGGGAAGCTGTGGCAGCTTTCCAGAACTTTCCAGAGCTCAGCCCTCAGCTGGGTTCTGTGCTGGCACAAAACTAGTACAGCCTAACCCTTCCTTGGAGAACCAGGGCTCTGCCCAAGGGCTGCAGGGACAAGAATGTTCCCTGGTGACCTGGCTGCTCTGAGCTCTGCTGAAGGGATGCAGCCCTCACACAACACTGATAGTCACCAGTGGAACGGAAGGGCCCAGGAAGTGGCATGGCTGCCGCATGTCATTTTCTTCTCAAAATATCTGCAGTTTCTGCAGAGTGCTGAGCTAAAAGCCTCACACATGTGGACACTTGCTGGTAAACACCAGACGAATTTCTGTCTGCGTCTGTCTCTGGGCTGCGTGTGAATGAGCAGCAGAAACAGGGCACTTCGTTCTGGGACCTGGTTTAAAGGGCAGTGTTTGTATGAATGGCAAGTACACACAGCCCGGCAAACAGGTGGCTGCTGAAGAAATGAAAGAACACGTTTGGTATCCCCTACAGCCATGACAGTCTCAGGGAAGGAGTGCTTTTGTGTGTTGACAGGCTCATCCTTTTGAAGATGAGGTAATTATCTGTGTGAGTTCACTCTGTGGCTTCCAGAACCTGAGCGGGTATGATCAACTCCAGTGACATCTCCAGTGGCTCATCCCTGCAGCAGTGTATCAGGACAGGAGTGGGTCGGGCAGCGGGCTGTTCTCCCGCAGTGTGCCTGTGCTGGAGCTCATTGCTCAGTGAGCCTGCTCCCTGGGATCTGTCAGCGCGCTGACAGCGGGAGCTGGGGGACACACAGCTGCAGGCACAGGGTGGCACATGGCACTGGAGCTGGGAAATGCAATCCCAGCTATTACGTATTGTAAATATTAACAATTATGCATCCCAGCTCTGTGTTCCAAACAGTAAGGTGCAGCCATGCACTCTAGTCCACTTGGAAATCTTTGCTATCATACCCAATTTTTCATACATCCCAGCGAGCTCAAGGACTTGTCAAGATCCCCGTTACCCGAGAATGATCCTTTTCTTTAGTGTGAGTTACGTGTTTTATCCAGATGTGTTGCAGGTTTTTGTTTTGCTCCATTTCGTAGCAAAGACAGCCTCATTCCTCACTAGTGACATTCCAGGCAGGACTCAGGAGGCTGCCAGGGCACACAGGGCTGGTGGGGAGGCTGCAGGAGTGTGTGAGCAACTCTGCAGGGGAATCCTGCTCTCCCCCAGGGAAGGCAGGAAACCCTCTTGCCCTGCAGTCAGGGGAGTGTTTGGCCAAACTTGAGCAGAATTCTCATGCTGGAATTTCCCTCAGCATTCCTCATTACAGTGCCAAAACAAAACACCGGAATTAAAAATAATAAAAAGCACCACACTGAAACAAATTCATGTCCGACAGAAGTTCTGGTCAGGTTTGTTTTATGTAGTGTGCTGCAAGAGATTTGATTTTTTTTATTTTTATCTGTTCTGATTCACTTGTTCCAGTAATAATTAGAAAGAAATTAGAGTTATTCTTTCTGTTGGATCAATTATTTATGACAGAGATAATTTAAGAATTAGTTCAGTGGAAGCAACTCACTTCATTTTTGCTACCAATGAAGAAGAAATTAGCCAAATTAGTTAAAATGGCTTTGAACTCCATATTGACTAAAGTGTTTGTGCCAGAATAAAAACTCATGACATGTAAGAATGGTATAAATGATTAATCATTTTAGTTCATGGATATCTATATTTTTATTTAATTACATTTATGCATAATATAAACTGTCTGAATCCTGGGAATCCAAGCCAGAGAAGAGTCTTCTTCTGTTTAACATCCACCATGTGTTGTTTTCTCGTAGGGTTAATTTGTAAAATGTAAACCACATACCATTTGTATGCAGTGTTTGGGGCTATTTATAGCAAGTCCTGACCATGTATAATTATCCGACATTTTTATCCATAATGTCTGCATGTGACTAAAAAGATGGTTATGGAACAGAGAAAACAATGCTAATTTCACAGCTGAACTTCAATTTATTTTATGTAAAACTTTTGGGAGTCTTTTATGCTGCACGGAAAAGAGAACGGATAATCTCTACTCAGATAGCTCTGTCAAGGAGACCAAACTTACTCCCAAACAAGAGTGAGCACAGGCCTCCATTTCCCGTCTGGGGACACTCTCTGTGGAGCAGTGGCTGTAGATAAAGGAGCCTCTGGAGCAGGTGTGAGCCTTTCCTGACTGTTACATGTTGCTCATGTTTTTTCTCTCTCTCTTTGCAGAACCCTGGAGGTTTTGGTGAGTTTGAAGGAAGGCCAGTCTTTCATGTCCAGCTCGTTAACCATCACCGCTTCGGAGTGTGTAAGTAAAAGATGACCACAATCCTGTGTAGAATTCCCAAATCCCATTTCTCTTTGGGCTTTGCCATTGCGGGACCTCTCAGTGCGGGGAATCTCTCATTGCACTTCCCTGTGGAAAGCTGTGGCTTTCAAAGGCTTCCCTTGGAGACCTGCTCACTGTTAATATAACCATGTCCCAAGGGGCAGGTGTGACACAGCCACCTGGGGTCCCATTCCAGGATGGCTTCCCTGAGTAGGATGGGGAGGAGCAGAGGAGGCAGAACCGTGGGACTTCAGCCTGGGCGTGGAGGGTTACAATCCTACAGGAGGGTACTGATGCTCTGTAACTCTGGAGCCTGAGTAACGAGTGTAGGCTCTTAACTCCATTAATTTGGGGAGACAGCCAGTCCAAGCACAGGCCGGAGTATCCCAGTTACACCTGAGGGTAAGGCAGGGTGAACATCCTGCTGAATCTGATCACAGGTTATGGAAAAGAGTTAAAACTGCTTCTGGAAGAAACCACATACTTGTGCAGAGAGTGACTGTTTGAACTTAGTACCTTTATGCATTTAATACAATTTTCTAGTCTCACATTTCTGCTCTCCATTACGTGGGCAGGACAGTTGGGACTTGTGCAGGGAGACGCAAGCCCCCAGTGTTTAACATGTGCTGTGCACGGGCAGTGTATGCTTTTAAATGCGTCTCATCTGAAGTGTGACTTGAGAGGAGCTTTCCCATCAGGCGTGGAGCATGGCGAACAGTCCCTTCTGCTCATCAGCCTGCAGTTCTTCAACAGGATTGCTACTGCTTGCAGATCAGTAACCTAAAAGAGAAAAAATGGCATTTTTCTTCCATTAATTTAAAACCCCAATACTGGTGCAGTAGAAATCAGAGCCTCAGTGCAGCCCTACGGTTTGAGGAAGTAAAGCCAGACTGAGCTGGGAGGTGAAGGAACACACACTGCCCAGTTCACGGTTCACTGTTTACTGGGCAACATCCCAGCCTTACACCCAAGCACAGTGACTGAGGGCAGTCACCCAGGAGCCTGCTGCAGCCCAGCTGCAGACTGCCTTTACCTCAGCCCTTCCAGAGAAGGCAGCACATGGTGAGTCTGTGCCTGTGCCCCTGTAAGAGCTGCCAGGAGTGCACAGAGAGGTAACCAGCAAAGCCCTGATGCAGAGCAGATCAGAGCGAAGTGCTGGGCACAGCCTTCCCACTGTGCTGCTCTGTGGTCACAGCCTGCACTGGCAGGAAGCAGAGAGGTACAGATGTGCATGGGCAGGAAGAACTGCCGTGCTTCTCATCAGCCCTTTTTGTCTCTTTTTGGTTTCTGCTCTTGGCCTGTGCTGCAGCAAAGGCAGCTCCACACAGGAGCCGCTGTTTCCATAGTAGCAGATGGGCAGCTCCAGAAATGGGTCACTGCTAGAACTGCTCACTAATTCTGGGAGCTGAGCAGCTGATGGCTGGCTGAGAGATGAGTTACAAGTTGCAGCCTCCCAGCAAACACACATTGCTGCAATGAAAACAAACAAAACTACACAGCATTAGGCACTGAGGCACCCATCATACCCGTATGCCTCACTGCACTGACCTGTTATCCTGGGATATGGCTCTGTTCCACCTCCAGTACAATCCTTCTCACCAGGACAGAACTACTCATGCTGTACTCCAGCCTCAGCATTTCCCTGGGTTCCTCCTTTCCTTTCTTTGCCAGCTGAAGTCTGAATAACTTGTTTTCCTAAGGTCACTGTTGCGTTTCTGTCAGTGTTTTTCTAAAACCCCAAATATAGGAATAGAAGTGCCAGAGGAAGTGGGTTGGAGGTGTGGGGCGTGTGGGAGTTGGGCTGCTCAGTTCTCCATTACAAGTGTTGCTGGAAGCAGGAGCACTTCTGCAGAGTTCCAGGTTCAAACAGCACTGCTGCAGGGAGTTAGTGTGCCACAGTCTATACAGGTGTGCGGGTGATCAGCATAAAAGCCTTGGATGTGTACTGTTAGCAGAGATGCCTTAAAATCCTGCCTCCTCTGCCACTCCCAGTTCATACAGACGTGTCCTCATGGAGGAGAAGGGCACTTCTCATCCACAGGTTTAGCAGACCTCCCCTGCTTGTGTCTAATGGCTCATTCCTTAGCAGTCAATGCACTCTGCCTTTTCCTCTAGCTCGGCCTGATTCTGATCTCAGGAGTATCAGTTTTACATCAGTTTCACAGTAGAATGCACCCCTGACTTGAGCAGAACTAATCCTGGGCTTTGGGGTAGGTGGGTGAGCCAGCCAGCAGTTGTGCAGCGCGCGCTGACGCTGTCTCTGCTCTCTCTGCAGTCCAGTGGTGTGGCAGCGCTCATTGCCGTCCTCGTGCTGCTGCTGCTGGTGGCACTCAGCCTGCTCTGGTGGTTCTGGCCCCTGTGCTGCAAAGTGGTAAGTACAGATCGTGGGGAACAGCCACTGCACTGGGAGTCAGGGGTGTGAAACACAGATCCTGCAGGAAACAGAGGTGCAACACAGGAGGACCTGAGCCAGCTGGGGCGAGGGGCTCGTGACAGGCAGGAAGGGGATGGGGGAACTAGCCCCAGCACCAGGGCTGCATTGTGGACAGAGCCCCTGCCGGCCTGTGAGCTGCACATGCAGGAACCAGCACCAGCATGGTGCTGTTACTGGAGATGGGGTGGCTGTAATGGTGTGCAGATGTTACCCTGAAATCAAGGACCAGTTGAAAAGTGCTGTCACTTAAACTGGTATTTGTAGTCCATTACGGGCTCTCAAGTTGGAAATCCCTTATCGTCCTCATAATCCCTGCACACATCCATCTCTTTATCTGAGTGCACTCTCTATCTTCACCCCAGCAGCAGTAGTGCTCAGCACTGACTCCTGCCATTCCTTGGTGGGGGGGTTAAATGGGGAAAGTTTACCACTTATCCAGCTCAACGACAGCACAGAGGAGTTGGGAAGTGGAGACTGCTTCTGGGCTGGTCTGTATTCCTCGTCTTGTCTGAGGCCTGTGGAATGTGGGGCAGAGAGGAACTGCCTGGCCTTCTCACCTGACCATGAGCAGCTCCCATTAACCAGCGGATCCATGGGGCCCCAGGCTGTCTGAGGGCAGGAAGTCGTCAGCCTCCATCTGTAGCCTCACAGTCTGGGGTTCCTGAGACAAGAACAATGACCTCTTCTGTAATAAAAAGCCTCTCTTGTGTCGTCTTCTCCCCGGCACAGGCCCAACATCAGAAATACAGGGAGGTTACTGTCAGTCACTTTGCTTCCACTTTAGATCATGAGCCTTGCTGTGGAAATGGAGCATTGGAAATCAGTAAGAAGAAAGTTTCCTATTTTCATATTTTAAAATAACTGCCTAATCTCAATTCATAAACCAGCTTCACATTTACTGGTTTCAAAAGCCCAAATCTTACAGTAAAAGACAAGTTCAATGCACAGTTCTATACTATGACTTTCCAGCCATACAAAACCACAGCACTTCAAATGTCCATGTCCTCTGGGGCTTCCTCTCACCTCTCATGGATACTATTCGTTTCTTTAAAAGGTAATTTTAGGCCTCTGCTACAATACTAAATTCCAAACCCACCTGCTATTGCACTGAACCTGCTGCCAAATACTGACCCTTTCTTTGGTTTTGCTGGCTGTTTCTTGGGTTCTTGTGCTGTGCCTCTGTTCCTGCCCCCTCTCCTGCCCATGAGGCTCGGACATCAGCTGGAAGGGCCCCTTGTGGCTCTGTAGTCCTGGGCTTCAGGGAAGTGTCCTCAAGGAGACATGCAGCATTAGGGCCAGGCAGGACCTCTTCTTCCCTCCTTCTGGGTCTGCTTCCCTGGCAGTGCCTGCTTTCCTAGAACAAAGGAGCACAGGAGTCAGAATCTGACAGAAGAGAGACATACAGGGTTTTTTGTGGGCAGAACAAGAGTCCATAGGCAGGTGGGTGCATTGCCCCTGCCCACAGGCCAAGCTCCATCCTGGCCAGGACTCGATCTCGGCAGCATTCTGTGCTGTGAGGCCCATGGACACTCCCAGGGTGGGGCAGGGGGACTCTTCTTCCTTCTCCTTATTCCTCCTGCCCTTTACAGGATTTCAGTGTGACAGTTCTGTCACTTGTCCCTTGCTATGGAACATATGATCGCAGCAAGCTGGCTGCAGGCTCTGTGCTGACATCTCCTAATGCCCACATCACAGAGCGGTGGGGAAGTGTTAATGAGTGGGTAAGAGGCACTGCTGCCTCAAGCACCAACTTCTCCTTTTTTTTTTTTTAAGAAATCGGCTCTTCTCCAAACTCAAAACTTCATTCTTTGCAACTCACTAAATGAGATGGAGCGTTGCCTGGAGAAGCTGATGATAAAACAAAGCGAGGAAGCAGCCCATCTCTCCATGGGGATGATAAGACAGCACTGTTCTCAGAGGCTTCTGCATTTAAACAATCTGAATCCAGCTCAGAAAAGGTCAATTTATAATGCTGCGATCTTCCTATGCGCAGTTCTGCGTGCAGCTCCATGCAGAACTGCACAGGTGCCTCAGACTTCTATTCTTTATAAACACCTTTCTACTGATCTCACTTGGAATATCATGCTGCTGACAATAATTCTTGTGTGTGCACATGTGATTCGAGCGTGTGAGCCTGTGGAAGCATAAGGATGCAGGCACTGACATTCCAGTGCTGTCACCAGGGTGAGGAGCTGCTATTCAAGGCAGATTATTTCCTCACACCACTGTCACTTTTAAAACAAGTTTCATTTTCTGAAGCCATTAGAAATAACAGCTAATTAATGGATTGGTTGGCTTCAAATCAGGTTTCCACTCAAACTTCAGGGAGCTCAGGAGCTGGCACAGGTTTAGGGTCCTCTGCTCAGGGAGTCAAGCAAAAGCTACCACTGACTGTTGCCTTTGGAAGCCACAGAGAGGTCAAAAAGTCAGGTTTCCCTTGATTGTCTGGGCTGGAAATTGTGATTCCTACATCCCAGTGGGCACAGGACCCACGGGAACTCCATCCCACACCATGAAGAGGTTTGCTGGGCAAAGCCACTGATGCTCAGACTGCAAGGTTTCAGAATAACACAACTGTAGAAAGCAGAGTGACAATGGCATTTCATCTGGATTTATACAAACCTGCTGCCTAGGAGGCCTTTCCTCTGTGCAGTTTGCAGGCTTGGCGCAGAAATAAATTATTTGGAGATAATGGTTAGAGCCAGTCAAAAGGGAAATAAGGACAGGAATTAAGTGGGATAAGGTGGCCCTTCACAGAGCAAAAGTGCTGGTTTACCTTTTGCAGTCTCTTAACTGACTTGGAAAATCCTGCTCAGCACCCAGGTATCTCTCAGGATCTGTGCCACGATCCCTCTGTGTTGCCATTTCATGTAAAGTTAGGGTAGCAATTCCAGTCTGGCTCTCAGGAATGTTTCACTAATTAAATAATTGATTTCTGCCAAGTAATCTGGAAACTGCTAATGGGTGGGAAGAAAAACTATTGAGAACTATTTAAAGAAAAATAATTTCTGGCATGTTTTTGCAACATCATAGCAGCGAACAGAAGTGTGGTTAAAATCCATAGCTGACTTTCCAAGCTGCCCAAAGCACTCTGAGCCTGCCTTATGAACAATTCCATATCTTAAACCTGAAGTGCTGTGGAAAATTGGTTCCAAGAGTGCCGTAACTTAGTTCTCCTACTGGGCAGAATTCCTGTATGTAGTGCTAAAAGTCCTTAGCTTGTTAAGGCAGTAACCAGTAACTGTTTTGGTGGCACTGTGAGTTAAAATGTAAATCAAGACAGAAAACTCTTGATTATTGGTCAAGAAAAATTTGTTTCTTTCAGGTATTATGCTGGCCATCTCCGCAGTGATATTTATAGGCAGTGGTAAATTAAAGTACTACAATTAATAGCAGAGAGTGGATAAAATAAGGCATATCTCAGTTAAGGTACTTAATCCTGTCTGTATTAGGAGATTTAGTTGTTTGTTACCAGGACAGTTTTAGGTGTGTTTGTATCGTACAAAGCATAGCAGAAACAGACTCCTTTATATTCATGGGGTAGTTTTCAGTCATTTCTAGGTAATATTCAAGCCCAGGAAAATGACCTGATGTCACCAAAGTACTTATTTTCAGCTTAGACACCTGCTTTTCTCATGGAGGAACAGAGGTGTGAGTTCATTTTTCAGCTGAATCACTGAAGGCAGTCCCTGCCTCCCTCTACCCTACCAAGACTGTCAGTGCTGGGAACTCCCTGAGCTTTACAGTGTGGATGTGACAAAGGGAACAGGAAGAGGCTGTAGGGAGAGGTTTAAATAGAAGTGTAAGAGGTGATCCTGGGAGCAGTGTTATAAGTGTGGGATCACAACTCCATTGCAGGCCCTGCATAGTCAGGAGCCTGCAGGACTCAGTTGCGAGAGCTGCAGAAGCGTCCGGGACATCCAGAGGTGAAGCCTGAGCTGCCAGAAGGCATTTCACACTTGTCACTGACCAGCAGCATGATGGCAGCAGCAGCAGCAGCTTGGCCCACGGCCGCACAGGCCCTCACACAGGCCTCAGACACTCTTCCTCCGGGATCGCTAATGAACTCTGTGGGGTCTCGGCACTGGCTGTTACTGAGAGCGGCTGAGGCTCATCCGGCCAGGAAGAGCAGTGGTAGACACGTCTGCCCAGAGTGTCTGGTCTGCAGGCCAGGGATGGCATGTTCCGTCGGATGGTGTTAATTTCCAGAAGGCCTTGGTGGTCAATGCCTTGGGGACCAGGCAGTGCCAGCTGCCAGTTTGGCAGGAGACATGGGGGGCATGGGTGGAAACAGTTCACTCTTACCATGTGCTCTTGCCTTTTGGCCGCTGCCAGTGCAAATCCTTATGCTTTTCTATGTTTGGCTCTTTCAGGTCATCAAGGATCCCCCACCACCTCCACCAGCCCCAAAAGAGGTACGTACCAGCCCCAAAAGAGGTGCTAATCTCATCACACTGCTTACATAGAGCCCCTCCTGTGTGTCGCTGCGCTCTGCGCATCCAGCACCCTTGTCTGGGTGCTACTGAGAATGTGGTGGCCCAAGTCCAAGTCTCTGCTTTGTCTCAGCTCAGTGTGGCCTGAATTAAGCACACAGCGACAGACACATTTAGGGCCTTTATCCCAAGATAGTTGAACGTTGTTTTTCCCTTTCTGCAGTGAGACCAGAAAGACTGAATTACCCTTGTACAACATCTAAAGATTCATGTGGGACTTGAGCAGCATTTTCCCTCGCTTTGGCATTCCAGACACTAAGAACCTCCCACCCAGGGTCAGTAATGCACTGGAGGCTCTGCTGGTGTTTGTGCCCCTTTCACACCCAACAGGGGCAAACTTAGTCTCTGTGAACTTATATTTTCAGTAAATATACTGAAAAGACATTTAGTATGTGTGTGTAGGTATCTTTTTACAGTAAATATCATCTGCATGTACTGACAGGAAGAAGAACAGGAGCCCTTGCCTACCAAGAAGTGGCCCACGGTGGATGCTTCCTACTATGGTGGAAGAGGAGTTGGGGGAATTAAGAGGATGGAGGTTGGTATGATCTGGTGATCACCCTCAGACCCGAGCTCTCTGAGGCTGCAAGTGTGGAAACAAAGACTGAAAGTGTACTGAAAATACAAGGCGATGATGTGTGCCTGTCTTCCCACTGGCATAAGCCTTGGAAAATTCTTTACCATATCAAGCAATTTTGACCTTGCCTCAGAGAGAACAGCTTTCAGTAGTTCCATTTGACTGGGACTTTTAATAGCTGCCTCAAGACATGCTCTTTCCATCAAGCTAATGAGAAAGAGAGAGTGAGAGCCTTTTCTGCATGTTTTGGAAGGAATTACAGTGAAACATAAGTCCCCCAAGTGTGGGCCAGCCAAATGCGCTGACAATGGTGATGCTGAGGAGAGGCTTGATCCCAGAGGGACTCACAGCGACAACAGTGCCTGTCTTTGAAGAGACATGATAGCATCATGTTAATTAAAACAGAATGAAGAATGTGCATCCTTATGGGCACATCCTTATGGCAGGTTTTATAGTCAAGTCAGCCTCTATGGAACGTGCAAAGCAGTTTTTAACTGCAATCCAGGAAGCTGTCTCTCTCTGAAACACCTACCTAGGCCATACTGAGGTGTCTTGATGAAACTTTAAAGGTATTGGCCTGAGAATCAGTTTTGGTCTAGATCTTTTTAAATGCAGCAGCAGAGCATGCAGGTTTGAGGCTGTGTTGCTTATATGCATTTCCTTCAGCAGTTCAGAATTGCTAGTTTAGAAGAGCTTCAGATTTGACAAAAACCCCATTTTGTGCAGTGCTTTTCAGAGGCAAACTAGCAAATGCTATCCAACAGAAGTACAAGCCTGAATTTCTGAGGGGAGCCATGACAGGCTCCAGAAGGGGTTCCAGGGTTTAAGCCGTTCCAGTCTGTAAATGGGATCTTGCACAATGGAACAGAAACCAGACAGAAACCTCAACACAAGTGGCATCAGGACCACACAGAAAGGCATGTTCAGCCCATGGCAAAAATACAAAGAGAGCAGAACATTATGCTTAGGTTAGAAAACCTTTTCGTCTGTGGTAGGAATTTTGTGCAGGACTAAGGGCTAAAGATGTGAACCATCTGAAACTGGTGCCAGTGCAGTCACGGGGCCTCCAAGGGCCCCCCTTCTGTGGGGCTGTGGTTCTGTCCCTCTCTGGCACCCCAGGGCACTGACAGGTTTGATGGGCACCGCATGGTCAGTGACTCAGGGTTTGACTGGGGAGCTTCACCTCTGCCTTGCAATGTTTGTGACGGGGGCTCGGGAAACAGGCTCAGCTCAGGCTGCTGGGAGAGCGGGACAGGCCTCATGCCCCTCCCTGGCTCAGGAGAGCATGCTACTTCTTCGGGGAGTCAGGGCAGAGAAGAGAGAGAAAGCAAACACAGTCCAAGGGAGGTCATTCCTCACCTGGCAGTTAGAGGTGGTTTCTGTGCTATGGCGAGTGACAAAATTGCTGCACTAGTCATGACATCTCTTCCCTGTTTGCAGTCTGTGTGGCAGCACAGTTGACTGGTTTTCACTGCTTCTCTGTCCTCTGTTCTTCTGCTGTTCCTCCAGCAACTTGATTGCTCTGTCAGCTTCCCTGCATGGAGAAAAGGAGCAAATGATCCAGCACCCTTCTCCTTACTGCTCCTGTATTCCCTTTTGGGGCAGTTACCCATCCACTCCAGCCTTCCCCACTAGCTCCACCCCTCTGTGGCAGTCCCACAGCTTAGGCAGTGCTGTTTGCTCTTCCGCTCTGTCTTTTGGCATTGCTTTAAAGTTTTGTGATGGCATTGCCAGACCCCACCCAATCCAGTCAATACATTTTTATGTCAAAATGGGATTGTCAGACTTCACCAGTCCTAGTTTCCTCTGAGTGAAGTGGCTTTAATCTGAAGGATAAGGTAATTTTATCAGTGAGGGATCCACCTTCTATCTCCAAGTGGTTTTAAGGGTGTTTAAAATTCATTCTAACAACCACCTAACAATCAGCACTGATCACAGTGAAAGACCTAAGTGTTTGAGATTTTCCTTGCAGGCCAGATCATAGCAAATAGCATGATTATAGAAAGTCTTGCTGAAATAACCCAGACCAGTTTCACTAAGGACTTTCAAAGTCCTGCCATAGCTTTTAACTCTTCCTAAACAGCCTTATCTAGACTTGTTTCTTCGTGCCATACAGCAAACATACCTGCTCAGATTGCTGTATGGTGCTTCAAGTCACAAGGTGAAATAGGATTCCTTCAGCAAGACAGATCATCTCGTACAGGGAAGGTCCTTCCCTGTATTTCCTCTGCAGAGCGCAGTGAGCACAGCCTTTATGGAAGTGGGAATACCTGATTGTATGCCCAACCAAGATAACATAGGTTTCCTTCTCTGTGAACTCTTTGCATATATTTTATATACTTGCAGCAGTGATTAAAGTACAGATTGCTACATGTTCTACGTGCACTTTGGCAGGTTAGACTACTCACCTGCATTTCTCCAGTATGTATGTTCCTGCAGAACAACATGGAAATCTCAGCGGGTTCAAGCAGCTTCTACTCAAACCTGCCCAAGCGTCACCTTTGATCTACGCTGGGGTTCTCAACAAACACTCTGGGTTAGGAAACCTGGGTGACAGAAATCTCGGCTCTGACCGGTGCCAGATTCGGGTCTGGTATTTTAGGATAAATCAGAACCAGAAATGAGATTTTTCCATCCTTACCTAAAAAAAAGGTTTCGCAGATTCCCTTTCTCCTGTACAGCCGGTGTGAGGCATGGTGAAATTTTCTTTTGGTATTTCTCTTGACTTTTCACCACTGAGAGACTCATGTACAAATACATTTAACTAAGAATAATGAAGAGGTAATGTTTTCCTCAGTACCTGTCCTCCTGCTTATCCAGAACTTCTTCCAAATTTATCCCTCTGTTACTTGCAGCATTTCCCTGCCCTATCCATGCAGTGCACTCACACCTGAAATCTGCCTTTCCTCAGGTGCGCTGGGGTGACAAGGGCTCCACGGAAGAAGGGGCCAGGTTAGAAAAAGCAAAGAATGCTGTGGTGAAACTCCCAGAAGAACCAGAAGAACCTTTCCACCCTAAACCACCTAAACCAAAGCCTACCTCACCAGCGACGCAGCAGAAGTGGTACACGCCAATCAAGGTAATTTTTTCAGTTCTTGGTATGATGTATTATAAAGGCTGTATTCTGTCTGTTTTACCAGCCTTACGCAGGCTGAACTGTACAGTATATTCCAACTGTTCCCATTCAAGTGTGATATGTTGTTCTCAAAAGGAACACCTACTCAGCATGAATGGCAGGAGCAGTTTTTAGCCCTAAATCCAGTACTTGATCATTACTGCCACATTCTGTTTGCCTTCCCCCAGTAAGGGACATACTGTACAGTGAGAGCATTAAAATCTATGGGGGCTTCATTGGCATTTGGTCTATCTCAAAGTAGAGCTAATTAAGCCCAAAACTACACAGTTTATAGCTGTTAACACAAAGTTTTAAACACACATACTCATTACAAACCAAGGAAAGCAAAAAATTACATAGAACAATATAATGCAAGAAATCTGACGGAAAGTGAACCGTTTTTCCTGGCTCTTAATAACAGTGCCCTGAGCCACCTGCAAACCCGTCACAAGTGCTTCTGACATACGGAGGGTGGGCCTGTAAATACCTTGCTTTAAGAGGCAAGAGCAGAGAACACACCAGTGTAGCTGGAAGCAGGGTACCTCTGTCTTCCCAACTCCCTGTCAGTCCTTTCTGACCACCAGCAAGCCTTGAAGCCATGTTGTCCAGACACACAGGCGAGCTCTGGAACCATCCATGTGGAACGGGATGTTCCTGACCCACAGCAGAGCTGGTGTGTGTGTCCTGCACAACAGTCCCTGAGTATGTGCTGTAAAACGAACACACACATGTGGGTTAAACTCTACATGGACATGTGGCAATCGAGCCCACGCCATGGCAGACCAAGCACAAGTCCTGGATGGCTCCAAGCAGGGAGCAGGTGCATTAGGCCAGTGCCCTTCCTGGCACTGCAGGTGGGCAGGAGCAGCCCCACAGTGTGCTGTGGGTGACACAGCCCAGGCTTACAGTGTGCTGACCTGGCTGTGTCCTGGCATTCGATGTCACTGGGATCCCTGTGGATGGTCCCAGTGCAGGTGAGGTGTGCTCCCCGCTGACAGACGCCTGTGCTGTCTCCGCAGGGCCGGCTCGACGCGCTGTGGGCGCTGCTCCGGCGGCAGTACGACAGAGTCTCGCTGATGCGGCCCCAGCAAGGAGATGAGGTTGGTGTGTGGCGCCGGGGGGGGAAGGGACAGTGGGCTGGGCAAAAGAGAGACAAAAGAGTCGTACCGCAGGAAAGTAACACTCTGGGCAACCAGTGCAGCAAGAGGTGCATTGCACTGGCCTGGAGACGTGGCACCAGTGCAGGTCTCCCGAAGGCAGAGGGAAGGGTGGTGGGAGCTGGAGGATGGGAACAAAGCCCACAGCTCATGCAGGGTAATAACTCTGTGCAGACACCCAAATCTCTCTCAGAGCCAGCTGGCCGTAAGAGCAGAGGCTGCCTATCAGCTTGCTAAAACTGGATCAAATTTATGTGACACCCGTAACACCCATGCAAGTGGCTCCCTGGAGGTGTGCACTTCCATACCAAAGGCACCTTTCACAGAACAAAAGGTGAGGAAATGTGTTTCTCAGACCATCCCTGCTTCTGAGACACTCATGACCCTGGAAAAAGGGGCCCCCCCCAAAGGCTGCTCTGATGGGGATGCAGAGCTGCTGTTTGCACCTTTGATAGCAAGGCCAGATTGGGTATTTCTGATGGTTGATCCTTAGGAGAATGTCACTTTGAATGTCAGCAGTTATCTTGGGAACTGATTGATCATCAAGGCATTTCACATGTCTTGGGATCACTCAGATTCCTGGTTGTGGCACCTGGGAAGAGCCACAGGACCAAATGCTTCCCTTTAAATGGGATGGCAAGAGATCACAATCACACGTACCACAGAGCACAACTGTGCTGGAACCTTGTTTACGCAACATACAACATAATGGTGACATAAAAGAATGAGGGGTTAAGGGGGAGGAGTTACCTGTGGTAGAATGGGAGGTACTGAGAATTTTGATTATTTTCCTGGTATGAAGTTTGGTGCTGTTGTAAAGGAAGAGAAGGTGAGAAATAATTAAGACAACTGGTGAAAGCAGCAGAATGGCCAAGTGTTAGCATTCTTACCTTGGCCAATTATTTACTGTTTGCACGAGGGATGCATGTGACATGGAGCAGCATTAACAGCAGCTAATCTACACACCAAATACCTGGCACAATACAGTTTAACAGGTAAATTCAATGTAAACAGGAACACAGCAGAAGTGGTGCCTGAAAAGGCTATAAAAGTGTCAGTCAGGCCCTGTTCTGGGGATTTCTGCCCCTAAAGACAAGGAATGACTGTAAGGATTGCCTTTGGAGAAGGCCTTGCTGAGCCATCATGCAGTCAGACACCTGACTTCTCTGGGCCTGACAGGAGGAACACTAGCTAGCACCTTGGTTTGTGGAAAAGAGAGAGATAGCTCTTGGAAAAAGGAGTGGGATTTGTACCTAACCAGATGGTGGGTTGGGTGTGACCTGTGGCACTGCAAGAGTGCCATTTCTCTTGTTTAGGATCTTGGGGAAAAAAAGGACATATTTTTCCTTGTTCCTAAGGTGCTGGGTAGGGATGCCATGGTGCACCCCTGGGTTTGTGTCAGTGCATGTGTGTGCTCGGTGAGACACGCAACACTTACCTTGGAAACATAGCCGTGGAGTTGTTCGATTTAATGTCCCTTCTTTTACTGTTTAAGAACTCAGTAGTTCCATTTGTAGAAGAATTCACTGCTGCATTTGGGTCCTTGATCAAGCAGTTGAAATTTAGGCATGAAGTATCAAAGCAGAGCAAGCTGTTCCTGCCTCCCTGTCCTGTCCCATAGGTGCCACATGCCCGGCGGTGCCGAGGGTGGCCCAGAGCACGGGCTGCTCTGGGAGGCTCTGATGGTGGCTGAAGTCCTGTGAGCCACGGCTGTTTGAGGCAGGCACGGCACAGGTGTGAGCGGGCAGGCTGTGGGCACAGCTGTGGAGGGCCCGGCACCGTGGGAGCGCAGGCAGCAGCAGCTGCAGGAGCGCGTGGGGCAGGTCGGGGCGGCGCGGGGCCCGGGGGCCGCAACACCAAAGGTAGTGCGGGGTGGACACAGCTGCGCTCCCCAGCTCGCCTCAGGCACAAACACAGATCCAATGCAGGCTGCCTGTGCTGGGGGCCGAGGACACACAGCCACTTCAGAGACAGCTGCACGCCGCGGCAGCTGCCGCCGAGCTCCCGGCGAGGCACAGGGACAGCAGGTAAGGAGTGAGGTCCCCACAAACTGCCTCCATTAAGCCACCAAAGCTTTTGAAGGGCTCCCATCAAACAGAGCGAGTCCGCAGCAGGAGATTTCAGCTGCAGAGCCATGTGTTGTTTTCTGCACTAACAAGGTAATTTATAAATGATGCATTACCCTGCGTCCATGCTCCTAGGTAGACTGTCTTCCTTTTTATTATTAAAGGGGCAAAGAAGACTAAGCACAGCAGTTTGGGGTACTGTCATAAACCAGTTCAGTGTCTAAGAGTCTGCACTGAACTCCTCTTCCCGGGAGTCTAGGGCTGCCTGGGAACACAGCCTCACACGGAGTCACAGCATCAGCCCCAGGGTTCTGGTCTTCCCTCTAAGTCCTTGTGTTCATTTTCCAACTCATAGTTTAGCACAAAATGTGATCAGGGTTTTGTATTTTTTGAGCTTGTTGCAATACGATGGTGGCTGAGACTCTGATCCTGTGTGCATTTATGCACACGAATGTCTTTTAAGTCCACAAATAGCCCATGGCAATTGTAGTGAAGATTTTGCCCTATCAGGGTGCAAATAGGTGCAACTGGTAAAAAGGGCGAAAAGATTATGGCTCATTCTAAAAGAATCAGAATAGAGTAGAAGTGTGGAATGCTTTCAGCTGGTACTTTCATGTACAAAACAGCCTATTAAAAAGGAAACCACTTGTACTTGTTTTTAGTTTTAAGCCTATTAATATTTACATACTTTAAAGGTTCTTTGCTATTAATGGGTACAGAGTTAAAACACAAACGTCTATTTAAACTGTTACTTTTTGAGCATCTGTGCATTACACAAAGCATTATATTCTGCATGGTAACTCCCAGCAGCACAACCTGCAGTGTGAGACACATTGACAGTGCTAAGTCCTCTGAGGTGGGGCCATGTCATCGGTCCCTTTGTGGTTCTTCTGGATTTCCTCCTCTGGTTTCCTTTTTAATCACTGCAAAATGGTGAAATGCACAGCAAAATAACAAGTTATCTTAGTATGTTCATATCAGGTAATCTTAGAGAAAGATTACCGTGGCTGCTAACAGGTAGTGTGCACTCCCAAACTGAAAATCCAAGTGCCCCAGCAGTAACTGATGTTACAGTGGAAGAATCAGTTCACTTCTTGTTCAGTGGTAGTTTGGTGTTGTGTATTCAGTGAAAAGGGGAAATTATGCTCAAGAAATTGTCAACTGAGGGTTTTAAAAAAGAAACTTTAGTAGCACTTAGCCAAGTTGATGTTTACATTGGATCTTCTGAGTTGCTGCAATTGCAAGGAGATGCAAAGCTAAGTATGAGAAGGAAGGCTGGAGCACCACTTTTCCTTAAATGTTTCATGCTAAAATATTGCCACTGCCATTGGTTAAGTGGGAATTTGTTTGTACGGACTGGAGAGCTAAAATGGCACAAAAATGTCTCTTAAACTTCCAGAATAGACCTGTATTACTGTTAAAATTCTTCAGGTCACAGTTAGAGCAAGTGGAGGAAAGTACCTGTAAGAGTATTACTTTCAGTCGGCCCTGTTCAGCCAGAGTTCAGGATTGGTCCCCAGCACAAAGTGATGCATCCTGCTGAGTGAAGCACTGCACTAAATTCCAGAAAATATTTCTCCTGTGGCTTCCCTTAAGGGAAAAATCCTATTTTGGGGAAGACACACCTGCCCCTTTAGTTAAAACAGCGAGTGACAGGCAAGAGATTAACGCAGTTATCAATCATGAACTTACTGGAGTTGTTTTGTGCTGAAGGGCCAAAAGAAGCTTGCATCTGAGCTATGTGGACAGCAGTGCTTCCTCCAGAGGGATGCCCCTGGTCAGTGGAATCATGGCCTCACCCTGTGACCTGGGCGGAGGCTGCCCTCGGGAGGGTCCGGCCTGGTGGCCCCACAGGTGCCCATCCCAGCAGGAGTGGCTCTCTTAGAAGTTGATAAGTTTGCTGTCAGTCAGTGGAAGGGGGAGGGATCATCCTGCTGAAGAGAGGATGTTGTGCTGGTGTCAGGAGAAACAGGGATATTTTCCAAACTACATAGGCAGCCGCTCTTGGCACTGCCTCTCTTGGTGCAATGAGTCTGCTGCTCTCTTTAAAGGAGCCTTTGGGCCTCATCCCTCTGTGAATACTGATGGGAGTGAGAGGAGGAACAGACAAAGCTGCTGGTCAGTTCTGAGGCCATAGCAGCACAGGGTGGTACCTATGGAGAAAGGAACATCAGTGCTGGCTGGAGCAAGGACATGCTACAATTGTCACACACCTTCCCACCACTGCACGGGCAGTGCAGCCCCCCAGGCTGAGCTAAAGGAAGCCTTTCCGCGGGCAGTGCAGGGGCCGGTAATCACTGTGTGTTTCCCTGTGCAGGATTCACGTGGAACAAACATTTTATTTCTTAATCCCTCATAACACCCTTTTTGTGGAGTGGGCTGCAGGAGAGACTGATACACCAGGCCTGTGCCCCTACCCAGATTATTCCTTCCCATGAACTGCCAAGGCAGGGCAGCTGTCCGAGCGGCTGGCTGGGATTCGGGAATGGCTGCTGAGCTAATCTCCAGGCTTTGCAGATGAAGGAGGCTGCAGATAACAGGATTAAAGTTTCCCGACCCAGGGTTTTCGCAGCCCGAGACGCGGGTGGAGGGGGAGACAGAATGACTTCTGTCATTAATCTTAATTGATTGCCAAGAGGTTTTTAATCTGGGTTATTAATTAGGAAGGTCCTTAACGCACTGTCTACATATCAACATGAGATGCTCTTTTGGGACTTTGGGGACATATGGCCTATCTATATTTACATTCACACAATTTACACATACATACATCACTGTATGGGGGAACTGCTCACACGGGTACACTCACACACAGAGCCGAGGAAGTGTTTGCATTCACACACTCCTCAGCAAAATGCAGTGAAAATGAAAAACCACCTTGCACAGAGGTTACGGTACCTACGGTCCCACACAATGAACACATATACCTCTGTTTATGTTGATATGTATATCAATCCAGACCAATTCTATGTGCCATTTATCTAGATTAGCATTCAAATGGCAATCTTGGGTTTGCAGATTTAAACGAGAGGTCCCAGCACTTCCACAGTGACCTGGGTTGTTTTGAAAGGTTCAAACTGTGGTTTGACGGCCATTTGGGGGAGATCAGTACAAACACTTGATAAAACAGGGACAGGTGATGATGGAAATAAGTGACCAGAGCCAGAGAGGCTCTGGGATGGGAGACAGTGACAGAGTGAGGTGAATAGAACGAGGCTGGTTTTCCTGTGACTTCACCACGCTCTGCTCCTCTAACCAACAGCAAAGGCATGTGAAAACACCTTGGAAATACTGTTTTTAGAAAGCAAGAGTGTCTGTATCACCCTGCAGGTGTGGTGTCACCTGCCAGAGCTGTGGCAGCCCCGAGCTCACCCACTCACTCAGGGTGAGTTGTTACATACCTGTGCTGCGGGTACTGGAGTTCAGAGGATGTACTCAGATGTGTCCACCCAGACCCTCCCTGTCCCAAACGGGGGCTCAGGAGCCTGAAAGCAGTTGCACGTTAGTCTTTTTGTGCATGCACATTTTCTTGTCAGCTTAAATACAGCATTAGCCACAAGAAGGTGGGCTGTTCCCTTACAGCTCTTCAAAAGCTGGGAAGGACTACAGCACGCATGCTGCTGGATGTGGCAGCTACCCAGCAGGGGCAGACAGTGGGGTGAGAAAGAAGAGTGCCCAAAAATATTTCTTGCTTCTGATCTTTTTTACTGTAGTCCCATAATTCAAAGTTATTTTTGTTCTGAAATCAGTTTTTGCATGTCTAAGTCTGTTCTGAACTATAGATACATAAAGCCTTAACCAAAAGCCCTGAACATTTCAGTTGTTGACAATTTTAAACTGGTTGAGTTTTCCTCAGCCAGAACATTTCTTGATCACCGAGCTTTTGTGTGGTTCTGCCACAGCCTCCTGTAATTTAAACACAGGTTCCAAGGAAGTTAATGCAATTAGCAGTGACTGAGTTCCTAGTGCTGCTGTCAGTGAGAGTCTGTGGGTGCACTTGGGTCTGTCCCCACCTAGTCACTCCAAAATGTAACTGGTGGTGACTGGTGGGCAAATGCTACATGAGATCAGTTCTAGTGGGCTCAGCTCCCTGCCAGGCTCCAGCCGCAGCCAACAGGTGAGCGGAACAGGAGGAACAGCGTCCCTGACCTGCGGGCTCCGATGGGGGACACGATCCTTGGGATGGGAACACAAGCCTCTGGATGGGTGCCACAGCCCTCCTCAGACAGCACTTCCCCACCATGGCACTGCAAGTGGTCTGAGGCTCAGGATTGCTCTTTCTTAGATAATGATTATTTCTCATACACATTTCTGTCTGCACTTCTCTCCCACAGTCTTGTTTTGTTTTTATTGCTTAGTCCAGCAAGCCAAACCCTGAAACTTACATCAGTTTGATCCAATGAAAAAGGATTAGATTTTCTTGGAGCTCATTATCCCATTTTTCCACTGAAACAACAGATTATTCTTTACTGGTGTGAAAAATGAGTTTCCTTGCTGAATGCAAACTATGACTGTCTGAGCAGAGGTTAAGTGCAGGTGCAAAGCACACAGGAGCTCATAGGACGTTCTGTATCTTTCTGTGCCTGAGGAGATGGATGATATTTTATTTTATGTTACAGTTGAACATAAAACCTGCTAAAATCTGGAAAGGCTGTAAAATGATGGGCAGGTACCTTTAGGAAGCAGAGTATGATCCAGAAGAAAGTTGATTATTTAGGGTTGAACATTTTGAGCAGAGCCTGAGGACCTGCTCTTGGGTATCTGCATCCCTTCCATTTTGGTGAGCAGAGTACAACAGCCACACATAAGGAAAACCCACACATTTTTCCTTTCTGCTCCTGGCAGCTGCTTTTTGGTGTACAGGCATTTAAAAGCTGCAAGAGCTACCAAGCTGAAATGTGGTTTATCCTGCCTTTTTCCCTCCAGAATCATGCTATGCCTTCCCATCCATCTTTCCCCATAAAGTTTTGGGCTGGTCTCTGCAGACCTGACCCTGGGGGGAGCAGACCCAAGTGTATCTGCTCTGCCTTGCTCCTGGTCAGAGCCAAATTCCTGCCAAGTATAACCTATTTTACCAAAGGAAAGCCCGTTTCTCAGTGCTGGACAGCTGTGGTGCACACTGCAAGGGAAATCCCATGTCTGGATTTTTAAAGGTTGTGAGTGGTTTGGGTCACAAGTAAAGGTCTTCCTGAAACTGACTTTTAATATATTTCAGTAGTCCAAAAGAAGGTAAACTGAAAGAATTCTTCCTCTTTCCATATATTTGTATTTCCTATGCTGATTGTAATTAAAGCCCTTTCCTTCCAAGCAAGCCACATGCCCAGACGGCACTCTGTGAATGCTTTGAGGCACGCGCAGGGTGTGTTTGATGTCAGTCCTTCCTGATTTATAAACCTGTAAATGCTCTGCTTAGGGAAAGAAAAGTAATATTAGGCTTTGGCTTAAAAAAGTCAGGAGAAAATCGGTGTCCTGTATCCCTTCAGCAGCAGGGAGGACATGCCTTCCCACTGGGCCATGGCCAAACATCCGAAAATGCAGCGTGTCCTCTTGGCAGAGCAATGGGGCTCTCCTGAGGCACGGGGGAACTGAGGCACATGGGCAGAGATGCTGTGAGCCCCAAGTAATGAAACAAAGAAGAGATGCCCCTGGTGAGCCCTGAACACCAGCTGGGAACAGACAGCCACTGATCCAGGGGTTCATATTCCATTTTTATGGGATGAAAACTGGAGAGTTAGACTCTAATATCAGAGACAAGGGCATTTGGTGCAAAAGAAATGGAACATAAAATGGTTTTGTTCCCATCATTACATTCTCATTTGTCCTGGAGCTTAAGGCACAGAGATTTCACCTTACACACAAAGGTCAAGCTATGTCTGATCTTACACCAGCCCAGAATGACCCACACAAACCCACCTGTATTTATCTATGGCATGCACTTCTTAAGTTAGAAACTCATGGCATGGAGGGCATTGTTCCTGAGATGGCCCTGAATAATAGTTTTATTAGTGACTGCTTCACCTACTGCCTTAGAGCTAAGCAACATGCCTCCAGGCCTCCTTGGAGACAAGATGGTGGTACCATCCATGAGCCAGGAGAAACACTGAAATTACTGATAACCTGGTGTTTCCATTGCATGCTCAGGTACAGTATTTTCTGTGCTTCTGTCAAATGATGCTGTCACTGGAGGTGGCCTGAAAGGCCACTTTGGTGGTAACGGGATGGTTGGTAGGAGGGAACATGCTCTGGGTCACTGCCACTCCTGAAATGGGGCCTGTACCCCTCCCCTGTGGCTCATGGCCTGAGTGCCCTTAGAGCCTGCAGTCGGGCACCTTCCCGAGCACCCTCACACCAGGGACCCTGTTCCTGCAGAACCCGCGTGTGCAGGGGTGGAAGCAGCAGGAGATGACACCACACACATGTGAGGGTGACCTGACCTGCTCACACTTGCAGTGCAGTGACACTGGCTGGTGAGGGAGGAAGGGCTGGGCTTCCTTAGGCACCAGGGCTCAGGCCTGTCTGCACCCATGTATGTTCAGCCATATGCATCCGCGGTTCATGAGACTGATATTTTCGGACATGCAACACAGATCTATTTTAAGGGTTCTTCCTGCTCTAAGTCTGTGACGAGCATTAGAGCTTTAAAGCGCTGCTCTGGGAAGCTATTATCAGTAGGTATTAATTATTGAACACTATACCTCCTTGAAAAGTTGTTTCATCACTGGAAAGTGACCTTGCTAGAAGAGGCAGAGGGAAAGAGAGATGTATGGTGCCTCCTGAGAGCAAGTGGAGTGATGCGTGGCAAGAGAAGACACTAAAGATTTATTGTCTGTGGCAAAAGAAACACAGATCTCTGCTTGTGCAGTAAGTGTTTTTGACACCATACGCTGTAAAGAGTGATTGGATGCTGTAGTTAAAAAGTGTTTCACTGAAGGGAAATAATAGACATTTTCACAGTGCTGTGTCTATTAAGCATCCGACTGTGTGGCCACGCAGCTGAGCTGGCCCTGAGAACTCCAGCGTCGGAGTTCAGCCAGTTCGGAGCTAAAAGGAGCTGAGAGAGAATCCTGAGAGAGGACACTGAGATTTTATCTGTCTTGAAAGAGGATCCCTTTTGACCTTGGTGATGGCCGGTGCAGGTTCTTACTGACTCACATCACACCACTGGAGAAGTCTAACGTCAGCACTGTTAGGAAGCCTGGCATGGCAATTCCATTTATTAACCTGGGCCTGGCCTTTCTCCTGGAATTTCTCATTTTTCCCAGCTGTTAGTGCAGCACTGGACTTGTCTCCCTGTGACATTGCTGGTTGGAGTTCTTGCATTGATCAGGCAGCTTCAATGGCTTAAAAACTCCAATATAAACAGGAGGTGGGTTTAAAATAAAAGCTAGGGAAAACCCAGCACCCAGGCTCACTTCTCACTCTGTGGACATCTCTGCCAGGCTGGAGAGTGAGGTGTTGTGGCCAGAGAGCTCCTCGATAAATCATCATTAGGTACACATGCAAATACAACAGCCAGGCCCAGGCGCACAATTAGGCACCTAATTATGTTGAAAATGCAATTGCACGCTTAGCTACAATGGCCACACGGCCCTGGGAGCTGCCTGGAGTCTGTACCGGCCCAGCGAGGTGCCAGGATGGCACCTCTGGAAGTGCCCTGTGGGAGGGGAAGGTGTTCAGGAGTCTGCCACGGTCTGCCCAGGCACAGCCTGTGCTTGGGCTGGTTCTCCTGCCCAGGGGAGTGACAGTGATGGAGGGGACAGGACAGAGCATGGGTGTGGGACTGGGAATGAGAGGAGACAGGCCACAGCACAGATGTGTTATTTCTTTCCCTTTCTGCTGTGGCTTATTTCAGCAAGGCAAAGAGGGGAACGCCCAGCCAAGTGGGATCTGTGATTCAGCTGACTGTGTGACTGTAACTGCAGCAAGGCCAATTCCAAAGGAAAATGCAGTTTAAAATAACACTGTCAGTGTTACAGAGACAACATATTCTGTATGAAAATGTCTGGTCTGAGAGTGTTGTCATGCCTGATCCAGGTGGGGCCAGACTCTGTAGCCACCGCTTGGTGTGACACAATTACCACGGGCAGGGACCACATGTGAGTAGTAGTGTGTGACCTGTGGGGTGAGGCTGGGAACTGGGGATACAGCTTTAGCCTTTTCCATTTATCCTGCACAGGTGAGGGACCATCATCGGCTTTGTTTCTGTTTGCCTCTGCCAAGGGTTTCCAACCTGTACTGTAAAATCTGAGCTGAGGATATATATATACACACAAACACACACACACATACACACCACACACATATTTGTGTTCCCCTTCCTTATAATCCTTGAAATACAATAGTGTGAAATTCTGATTTTTTTTCTCCTACTGCAACATTTTGTGTAATGCTCAGGCAATAGAGTTGTTTTCCATGGCAGCAGTACAGTAGTTAGTCTTGCTCAATTTATTAAGAACCCCGAATAAGCAAGAAGTAGCCCTTAACGTAAAGCAGTCCTTCTTTTTAATGCTATGGTGATTCCTCTGAAGGAATTTCAAGGAATTCCGCACTTGGAATTGAAAACTTATGCTAGAAGTCTGAGTAGGACTTGTTGCAGAGAACTTACTAGCCAGGGAGTGAAGGCACATTCTCCCCCCTCCCCTGCTGTAGTATCACAGAACTACTAAAATTACTGAAGTTTTTTTAGTTTAAAAATGCATGTCATTTGTACAAGCTGAGGTGCTACTTAAAGGAACTTTGTCTACCTCAGGGGATCTTAATTAGGTTTATTCTGTGAACACAGTAAACTCAGGATTTCTGCATGGATTTAGGAGAGGTTGCCTGGGCCTCATTTCTGTCCATTTTTCCCCTGCCTGCCATGGTCAGGCCATCAGCTGAGAGGAGTCTGCATTTCATTCTTGTGCTCACCACCAGTACTAAATGCTAAGAAAATACAGTATTTCGCTTAGGAAAATCCAGTGTTTCACATTTTTCCCAATTTCTTGCCCACATTTCCCAAGAACGGGTCCATGTCCCAAAATCCCACCAAAAAATCCAACAGGTCTTCTGGTTCTTGTGGGCACCAGTCAGCAACTGTATTTGGGAAAGCCAGTTTGGCTGCACTTTGATCCAGACTGTGCAGGTGCAAACAACAGAGTTCCCTGGGTTAAATGCACACCTGCACCTTTAAGCTCTTGCATCCCTGTCTCCTCCTTAGGATTCCCCATCATTTGTTACCATCCACATGACAGAGGAGGAGCCAGGTACTGTATTTTCTGATTCTCACTACCAAGTCTGCAGTGATTTATTCCTATAGGCTCTAACTGAATTAAAATCTTAATTAAGCCTATGCCACTTTTTTCTTCGTTTTAATTAGGTACAGCCAAATCACTTGTCTGGGGGAAGGAGAAAGAAAAAGATGAAGAGCAGAAACACTTTATTCTGCTCTGTACTTGTAGTAGGGAGGCTGTGGTGAGAATGTCTTCCCGAAGAGGTACCACAAGGGAGGACAGGTGACAGAGGGAGGACAGTGCTGTGGCACAGGAACCTCAGTTGTTCACAGAAATACTGTCCTTTTAGTGTTTCTTGGTGTCATTCCACACCTGGCTTCTACAGTCCTTACTTCAGTCGAACACACTGGGAGATGACACATTGCAGCAGTGAGTTTTTGATGCAGTCAGGTTGGAAAACCTCTAAGACCGTCGGGCCAGCTGCTCCTCCAGCACGGCCAGGGCCACCACTGACCCATGTTCCCAAGTGCCACATCCACAGGTCTCTGAACACTCCATGGAGAAGCACTGCTGCTCCATCCTGCTCGTGTTCCACCCACAGCAAACCTTACACAGATTACAGGCTCTGCCCTGAACGAATTAGAGCTTTGGACTAAGCTCTCCTAAAATGCCATGTGCTGCCATCAGTGAAGTGTAAATACCTCCACTTAGCAGTGGAGGGATTTTTGTTTGCTCTCCTTTCCATGTTACCCATTCCTTTTGCCTCAGCCACCTTGTCCACAGGCCGCAGCTCTGCGGAAGTGCAAGCTGGCTCTTTGTGGGGAGACCCTGGCTGAGTTCAGGGCTCCTCTGTAGGGTGGAAGCTTGTCTTTTGCACACTGTTCCATGGCACCCGTGGCAGGGGAGTGGCCATCCCTGCCAGTTCCCCTGGTCAGCAGAGGAATGCACTTCCACTGGGAAAGCTGCTGTGGCAGGGCTTCACGGGTTAGGAAGCGTTTCAGGGGGACCTGGAGACTATCTGTGCTTCTGTGAATCTCCTGTTCAGTGTTTACATGTTGACATTTTCTACTTAAGGGGCCTTTTGGCATCTCTGACATTAATTTATAATGCTGTGGTAGCGGGGCTGCAGCATTACAGCAGCAGCCTTTACTTTAGAAAGACTTTGCTCAGACTGGAATCAGGGCAGAGACTGCTCACATTCCAGCTGCTCCTGCTGGGTTTTGGTTTCTTGGATTTTTAATTTTTTTTTTTCTGATTGATTGGCTAGATTGTACCAGTGTATCTCCTCACTGTATTTCCCAGTATCTTTGCATATCACACATTCTAATGGAGTGTTACGTGACACTGGCAGGATTCCGTGCACCTTCCTGTGTGAACTGAGCCCCAGGAAAAAAAGGGCTTGAATTTGTGTACTTGTTTGCCAGATGTACTTCACAGACTCTGAAACTTCCCCTGGTTTGTGCAAAGGTGTTTTACACAAGCAAAGTGGGGCTTAAAAGGGCCATTTATGTCAGCAAGACCTTGTATAGGCAAAGGACAGACCAGCTGGATTAAATTCTATTACAGCTGGTACAAGGCCACTTACAGCATGCCTGGGTCATTTAAAAATTTTAGAAATCATTGAGCTTCAATCAGCCCTTCACTAACTGCAGTGAAACGCACATAGCCATTTGAGGACAGTTCACAAAGCTATTTTAACTCATTTAACTATACCAGTTTGAAAATATAATTGGAAATATGCAACTAATTACAATAATTGAATCTATGATGCATTTTTGCCAGAGAATTTTTGTTTAGAAGTTTCTAATTTACCAGTGCAGGCTTTGGTTCTGTTCTGGTTTCAACTCCAAAAAGCTGACATCCCCATCAGTGAGAGGATTTAGGAAAGGCACCGTTCTACCTGTGTTATAATTAAATTCAGGTTCGGTCCGTGCGACTGCAGCTTTGGAAGGTAATTGTGCACACCTCATTGCTTTTTACTCCTGAATGTTGCTGTGGTCATTTACCAGGTAATTCCACAAACAAGGTCTGAATTACCAGTGATTTCATAAAGTTTAAAACACCCGCACCTAGAGGGAGGATGCCAGGGTATTGCCTCCCCTGTCCCAGACAGTGAATACAGCAGTCATGGAAAACCCCCAAACCTGGGGGAACAGGTCCCTGGGCAGCGCATGCTCAGTTCTGTGTACAACAAACACGGCATCACCATGGCAACCGTCTAATTTGGTTTTATATAGCAGTGACAAACCCCGCCGCCTTTCCTAAAGTCACCATTTAGCACTGCATTCTCACACTTCACCTCCATGTAACCATTCCGTGCCGTTTCTGTGCTCTCACACTGGGATGTTTGTGGGGCCTGTTCCTTTCCTCTGACCAGTCAAACCAATCTGTACCTCCCGCCTCAAGCTTGGAACACACCAGGTGGGATAATTCTGATTTCTTTCAAATCCCTTAGATCTCCTGTCCCCTCCTCCTGCTCACATTGCCGAGTGTCTCCTCAGGCAGGAGGCGGGACCCAGCCTGGAGTGAGGCTCCCAGTGGCAGTGTGTGGGGTCTGCTGTGCCCACACACCCAGACAGCCGGGCCAGGGCTCTCCGGCAAAGCTCAGCTCACCAGGTGAGGGGGTTAAGCTCCTCTGGCGAAGGACAGATCTGGCCCAGTGCAGCCAGGGATTCTGGGAGCAGCCCCCAGCCCTGCTCCAGGCTCTGGGAATGCCCTTGAGCAAACTGCTCCTAGTAGTGCTCCCCCCCAGCCCAGGCGGATATGAAATAGTGGGAAGCACGTTCCTCCACGTTTTGGCATTGCAGGACAGATCCCTGTCCTGCTATGGTGGGGCCCTGCTGGGCAGTGCCCCCCGTCAGGGCAGTGCACCCCTGGCAGTGCCGTGCCAAGTGTGTGCCCACCCCAGCCAAGCCTTCCACAGTGAGAAGCAAACCCCGTGTAACCCCAGCTGGGAGGGGAGGGACCTACACATGCCACACGCCGGTCCATTTCCACTAGCATCAGTGCAGCTTTTCAGGAGAGGCCAGTTTAAGAATTACTCAAGTATTCAAGGCCAATTCTTAAATTAAGTGCATGGGATTCCTTAATTCTAAAGTTCGCAACTTCCATTACCACCTCTACCACGCCATGTGCAGCCCTGGCCAGCCTTACGCATGCCCTTAACAAGAACCAGATGTTCTCTCTCTCCATAGCTCCTCTGATTTACTCCCCATTCTGAGATTGCCCTCAAGTGTGCTGCTCCCTGCCTGGTAAAAAACTACAGAAACCCAGAAGCTTTGGATAATGAAGCAAACATATTTTTGTGGTGTGGGAAATTTTTTTTTTTTCAGTCTGCTGCTGGTTTTTAAATATAAAGTATAGCATATGTTTAACACTGAACATATGGAAAGAAAGAAAAAGCAAATCTTGAATTCCAAGTATCATATTCTTAGTGGAAAAGACTCTACAGCGTGAAAGTGGTCATTCAAAATGAAACACCCCCTCCCACTTATTATATATAAATATTTATAAACCTAGTTGCAAGTAGGAGAGTTCGCTGAGTCTGGGCAGAATCCAGGCACACACGCAGGTGAGTCCTCCTTTGAGAGGGACGTGTTTGAGCAGCAAGGGTGCTCAGCTTGGGGGGCTACTCAGGCCCTCTGCCAGGAGCTGCTGTGCTCCTTCCCTGATGTAGGTTAGGCTGGGTAAGGCCCATTATTTTTCTTGACAGACTGACACTGCACTGATTTAATGAATTTTTAAGCCAGATAGTTCACTTTCGAAACTCTTAGCGGGCAGTTCTGTTCAGTGTAAGAACTCTTCCATTTGTACTTTTATCTGCTCTTGTATTTTGTACCTGTCTGCGCAGGACACATCGATCGGAACTGTCAGCTGAGAGCATGCACAAACCTTTTTCTTGGGTTCAAGGAAACTGGTCTTAAACCACAAATACAGTAAAGTGAGCTTTTTGTTCACCATCTCTTACATGCTCAGACTCCACTGGGAGCTCAGAGCAGTTCAGTTCTTGGAGCAGGAACGAGCAAACGCACTCCTCTCCCTTTAGTGACGGGGAGAATCCCTGAGAGGCTGTTTCACACCCAAGGTTTTAGCAGCAGAAGGTTCTACCTGAATAGAAGGCAAATGGGTAACGCAGCGTGGCCACCCTGCATCCCTCCTGCCCCCAGTGCTCACTGACCCTCAGTGCTCTCTGACAGCCCACGGCACACCTCGGGCTCCGCCCGGCCCCAGTGGAAACACGGGGCAGTGCAAAGCCCAGCACTGAGCCCAAATTGTTCCTAGACTGCAGCCAATCCTTCTCTGGAGTCCTGGCAGTTTGTCTCTCCTCCAGAACACAAGGAGGGGAAGTACTGATTTGAATGCCACAACAGGTATTTATTTCTCTCTTATTTAGAGAGAAAGCTCCAGAAAGGACTCGGCAGCAGCAGGGAGGGACCCCAGTGCACGTTGGTGTTCCCCAGTCCCACCAGTGCCAGCAGCACACAGGCAGCTCCAGGTGCCATCCTTACTGACTCTGCCTCCTTTCCCCCTTTTCTGTTCCCTCTCCTTTTGTGTGCAGTCCCAGATAGCTGCCAGTCACTTGGTTGGGCTGGCTCACAGAAGGTGCAGCAGGCACAGATGGCACTAATGCATAAATGTGATCTAGCGAAGGGATGCCAACACCAACCCCCAACCCCAACAGGTTCCAAGGAACTGCAGTGCACTTACAGGGATACGAAAGTTGGCAAGGTGAAAGCTGAGATTTGCAGGAGCTCACTATTCCCAAATCAACAACAGAATCCTACAACAAATGAGCAGATTTATTTACTGACTTAGAAAATGCACTTAATGGCATGATCTCTGGGCATGTGTGTAAAAAAGTGTCTCCAAACCCCCTACTCGTTATATAAATTATACTGAGCAGAGGAAAGGAGGGAGAGGGGGAAAGGTGGGAATTGAAAACAAGGACAAACCGAGGAGCATGTACCCATTCCTGGGTTTTATGGGAGAGATCCTAAAGAAAAACACGGGCAGCACAGAGGGGTTGGCAGTCAAAGGATCTGGACAGCATCTAGAAGTGACGGAGCAAATCCCATAAACACCCTGTCCATCCTCAGCACTTAGAGCACACAAACATCCCAACAAACATGCTTTTTCAGTAGTAGCTGGCAGTGGACGCTTAGGAAAAATGCACAGCGAAGGAAGTAAATGCAGCCTGACCATGTCCCCATGGGACACCTCTCCCACCTGCCGGAGAACAGGAGCACTCCCACAGGCACATTGGCAACAGTGACTTCCGGTGAGGAAAGACATCTCAGGGAATACAGTCTCCACCCCCAGAGCCCAAGGCAGGAATGGAGGGCACCATAGTGCACACGTGTGGAGGCTGCCAGCACTGTGTGTGACGAGCCAGATGCTGGGGGGCCCAGAAGGAGCCCCTGACAGACACCACATCGTCACTGTACAGATCTCAGTGCCGTGAGCCTTATGTAGCTGACCGGAAAGGAATTACTCCCGATTTTCAGCAAGGCACATGAGAGCAGAAGCAGAGCCTAAAACTTAGCAGAGCCTGGTAACTGTTGGTGACCATGGTACTTGCAGGGGAATTGCAGCAAATGCCCTGGTAGTAGGAAATCAGGGAGTACTACTGGGGGGCGGGATGTCCAAATATCTGGAAAGTTTGGATTACTAATCCCTTGGCATTCCACCCACAGTCTAACAATGTGCTGAGGGGTCTGTGTGCAGGACGGAGAGTTTACTGTTGTGGTAGCAGGGGAGCCGACAGGGTTGAGGGGTGGGGAACACCCTGGCACCCATGTCCTTCCCAGGCCCACACTCCATGTCACCAGTGCTTAATTACCCCTGGCCACCGGACACAGCTGGGTCGCAGTGGCATCTACAGGGCTGCCACGAGCAGCGTGTGTGCAGAGCAGGGGTCCTGCTGGCTCTCCCTCACTGTCTGCAGAGCCACAGCCAGCTCCAGCTCCAGCCAAGTGGGCGCAACTCCAGAGAGCTGCACCCTCCCACCATGCCACAGCCTTGCTAGTCTTCCTCCTACGAGACCCCACTTAAATCCCTGCCTAGTGCTTCACACAGGTTCACATTTTTCCCACAGGACTTACAAAGTAGATTTTTTGTCATTAATAATTGCGTGATAATTATTTTAAAATAATTTCCATAGCGTCCTGAATGCCACAGAACTTGGGTGTCCTCTCTTCTTACAAGCCACTGCCACAAGCCAGTCAGATGCCCTGTGATCCACAGGCCAGGATTTGGCTGTGTCATTCCTCTGTAATGGGCTCAGAAAGTGAACCTGGATGACTTACAGACCTGATGCTGTAGAGCACCTGGATCTTCAATCCCTGAGCCATCTGAAGAGGAGGATGTCTCTGCAGGAAGGCTCAGGTTAGAGAGCTGCATCAGGAAAAGGACACTGGGAAGTTTTCCTAAAGGAAGGGGATTTTAGGAGAGGCTTGAGTTGGGTTCATGTCAGAAGAGACGTTTGAGGAGAACGGTTCCTCCTGTCGGTTCTGGTTTATCTGTTGCTACCCCTGATTTCAGAGAGGGATAAATTCCATTTTTCTCATGGTAGGTGCACAGAAAGAAAGAATGAACAATAAGGGGGATGTTTGACTTGTGCTTTAGAGGTTACTATCCCTAGTAACTGTATTTCTGATATGTTTTGCCTTTCTAGATGAAAAAAGCACAAAAGCACCAGGTTTGGATGGTTTCTGGTTTTAGTAGGCTTAAAACTGGGCTTTTCTTTTGACTCTACAAGGCTTGAAGTGTGGTGCGTCTATAGTAGCAGATTATTTTTTTGTTGTTTTTTCCTCCCTTAAGACGTAGAGGTGTCATTTAGGATGCTGACACAAGGACACTTCTTGGCACTAGAGATCAGGCCTGCTGTCAGTCTGGCTGGAGTTCTCCATAACATAAATGGGATCCCCATTCATGGCAAGAATTCATCCCAGAAAGTTTTGGAAGAGCTTAAAGAGTTTTCTCTGACACATGTCTCAGAGAAAACCTCTCCCCTGTCCTTGTCCCCCTGCTGTAGCGATGCGTATATGGTGCAGGAATGAGGACAGGGCTCTTGGAGCTTCACCTGGAAATGAGGGTCCCACCCCTCTGGTTTCCCACAGGAGGAAGGAGCTGTCCCAGGGCCAACTCTTTGTGTCACTCCGGGATGGCAGGAAATGTGTCCTGGTTTTGGTGCCACGTGAGCGAGCGGGTGAGTGCCCATGCTGGGCAAGGTGTGCACTGGGATGGCGCCAGGACACAGAGCACCTTCCCTCCGGCAGCAGAATGGGCTCAGTCTGCCATCCAAGGAATAATGAGAGCTCCAGGAGAAGAGCCCTCCATTGGCAGGCGCCTGCAAGGGCAAATGAGAGTGTGTCCTTCAGGAAAGAGGGGTCAGACCTTGCCTGGCCGGGGGTACTTCCAGGGAGGCTGCAGCGCTGGGAATGAGGGAGGCTCACTGCTAAGGCTCAGGGACAGTGTGCAGGGTCCCCGCTCCAAAGGATCTGTGCTAGAAAAACAGGGACTCTCCAGGCCATTTCCACATCCCTTCCTTTAGCATAAGCGATGCTTGCCTTGCATGAGGAAAACAACAAACTCCTGCCCTCTAGAGACAGGAGACCTCCAGCTCTGCTGAATAAAATATCTGCCACAACCTCCTTTTGAAGCAGATGCTACCAACGCAGCCAGTTTTATCCTCCCCTAAGGCCCACTGGCCGGCTCAGCAGCTCAGCGCTTTCTCCTCCCAGCCCTGGAAGGCCAGCTCACAGGAGAGGCAGCCTGTCACAACCAGTCTGGGTCAAGTCAGGAGTTTGTTTATTTGGAGAACTGCTGAATAAAGCAGTCACAGAAAACTTGGCAAAGGAAAGAAATCCCTCCCTCTGCACTCCCCAAACCCATCAGGGCAGGACGGTAAATACCCAGGCCATCCCAGCACTCGTTCTGTCCCTTCCCTGGCTGCTGCCCGCAGCCCGTGCCGTCACCGCCTGGTCCACCACAGAATGGGGTGCTGGGCCCCAGGACACAGGAGGAGTGCAGGTGGATCTCCCGGGGTTCCACAGAAGTCCCACACCTGGCTCCCACAGGGCTACAGCACTGGTGACACGCACTCCTGAGGTGCGGTGTGCTGGAGCAACTGTGCCGACATGTCCACATGCTCAGTTCCCAAATAAGTGCTGTTAATGTGTGGAAAGCTTGCTCTAAGGCATTTCCTCAGGGCTGCCAGCCAATACCCCTGCCTCCCACGGCAGCAGCAGGTGGGAGCAGCTCCATCCATGGATTGGGTACGATAGCCCAACTGCCAACAGCAGCATTTCTCACACACACGCCCACCCTGCACCCCTCACTGTTTGCTCCAAACGCACACCTAAATCACAGGCACTGAGAAAACATCTTTAACCTACCTCTTTGGAAACCCTCCCTGGCAGGATTGGTTCCTCAGCCCGTGCTCCAAAATACAGTATTTATCAGGTGCAGAAAGACAAGAACTATCTCTTAAAACAACTTAATCCTGTCCTCTTTTTCCTGTCCTTTTACTGCCTGCAGCCAAAGCAGGCCCAAGGGGTAGAAAGTGGCTGTGAGGTACCTGTAACTGTGCTGGCACCTTGTCCTCACAGCAGCCTTTTTTTTTTTGAGGTTCCTTGTGAAACCACAGTTCCTGGATCCCAGACTCTGACCTTTGGAAGACGACCTACAGGACTGTCCAATTGCTGGGAAAGATCATGAGGTTCACACACACACAATAAGGAGGCTACATTACACAAATATGAAGAAAATACACAAATTATATCCCTTTCCACTGAAGTTGCTGGTAAAAATTGCTAAAGGGGGAAAAAATCCTTATTAGGGCCTAAATAGCACCATTCACCTGCATTTTGTTTGTTTTTATGATGTGGTTATTTTAGGAGCCTTTGAGCCCACCCTGCGATGTTCTTGGGGCTCAGAGCTCACCTCAGCTCTGTCAGGGGTGTTTCAGCCAGCAATTCAGGAATTCTGGGGAAAAGTCTCCTCTGGCAGCCCCAGGAATGATGCTGGTATCTGCAGCAGTAACACTAGTTCAGGATCACTCCTCTAAGGGATCACTGCTGATTTACTGTGTGACAAATAGTCCTTCCAGCAGCCTGCAGTGCTCTGTGGCAGCTCTCCAGGCATTAAATCCCTACTCCCGCGGCATGGCTCAGGGCTGCCCAGTGGGAGCTCTCCAGGTGCCTCCTGCACGGCTGTGGGATGGCAGCACTGGGCAGGGGGGGACCACTGCACGGGGGCTTCTGCTGCGGGTGGGAACGAGGGACAAGTGACTGTGGATTTGCCTGGTATCCCATAAATGTGCTGGTGGCAGCACAGCTGGGCTGTGTCAGCAGGGTTTTAAAGCCAGTTCCAAATGCTCACAATGCTCTGAGCTTCCCAGGTCTCTGGGATGAGAGATTACAGGATCCTAGGGGACAAAGAGGGAGTGGGAGAGAGATGCTGGCTTAAATCCCTGATGGCTGCTCAGAGCTGCACAGGACAGGGTGGGTTAGCAGCTCTTCTCCAAAGTAAACACAGTACCTTGTTTCCTGAGGTAACTGATCACAGAGTAATCAGTGATCACTGATCACAGAGCTCACATGTGCCAGATCAATGCCAAATCCTGAAAGGGCACATGCTTTCCGTGGCACGCTCAGCAGAGGGAGGAGCACACAAGTCTCAGCAATGGGCAGTGAGGGATCTCAGTTCTCCAAGGTCAGAGAGCCAAACTTTTAGACCATCAGATACTACAGGGGGTAACAACAACTGTTCTGACAGAACAGCACTGCCAAGTGCTCCTCTGGGAGAAGCAGTTGTTCTTAGTCCAGAGCTGGATGCTGAACACATCAGAAGTGCCCAGGGAGCCTCTTCCTATGGATACAACTGCGCAGCACGTTAAAGGAATCCACACACAAGGACAAGCACCCGAGACCAGGCAGAACAGCTCAGCCTGGATGCTGGCTATGGTCACTTTCCATCCCAGATCCAGGCTGCTTTGCTTGTCCTTGCTGAGTTTCCTGAGGAATACTGAGGGGGTGTGCAGGGCAGCCTGGCTGGGCAGGAGGCAGGGTAGGCTCCAGAGGAGCCTGTGTCTTGTCCCTCTGCCCACTGGGATCGTGGGACGGTGACATAGGGCTGCTCACACAGACACAGAACTCCAAGGTGCTCGTCACACCTGCTTCTGAGCTCGAGGGTCAGAGCAGACATCATCCCAAAGGGATCCCTCCTGCCCCATACGCTTCCAGTACTGCTCCACGGAGCATTATAGTATTGGAATGTGACACACAATTGCTCCTGCAGCCCCCTCTTGGTGCCTTCCATTTTGGGCATTGCCAGCTGAGGCTCTAACCTGGGGTGGGGTGTGAGCACCCGCTCCCTGAGATCCTGTGCCCTGTGAGGACTCTGCCTTGCTCATCCCATAGCTTAGATTCAGCAAGAAACTCAACAGTTTTAAAGAATGGCTTTGATGGAATATGAAAGAATTCTTTCTTCCCCCTTGCCATAGATCTCTTTCCTGTTTTACTTTGTTAAACACTTACCACATTCTGACCCTGCAGCACCTGTGAGGCATCTGTGAGCGTTTAAGGGTGGGATTTTCCCTACTAGATCTGGTGCATGGAGACAGCTCTCATATTCCCTACAAAGATCACAGAATGCCTGCATAACTCATTTTTTAATTACTCTAGTCCTAAACCACTAATTTAGTGCAATTTCATACTGACTACATGTTGGTATTGTTAAGGTTTATGATCCAGTGATTTACAAGGCATGGTACGTCTGAACTCAAATTGGTTGGATTGATGGTTTAATTGAGCACAGGGACAAGAGTGTAACAGTAACTCACCACACTGGAGGATCATGGCAGTGCCACTAGCATGGGAATGCAGTGGTGGAATGCATTACATGAACACACAGGTTTTAATTGTGAAGGCCAAAACCAGACTGATTAAACTATTGTTTGGTAAACAGTGCTTCTAATTAATAAGTAGTTCTGTCTCTAAAGATCAGATTAATCAGAAGAAAAAAATTAATATTCTGTTTCTAAAAGCTGGTCTCAATGATGACACAGATACTGCTGCATGGGAGATTTTGGATGCCTTTAGAGGAAGAACTTACATGAATATGCAGTTTTTTCTCCACACCACCTTGCAGAAGACAGTGATGCTGGTCACATCATGGACAGCCGGGGGTTCTAATAACGAAAACCTGCAGTTCATGTTGATCTGGAGTGATAAATCCCTAATAAGTGAATATCAGTCTTTTCTGCTGGCCTCAGTTTGTGCATCTAGAATGCACATGGTTGAAATTCCCACTTAAACTGATCCAGTATTTGTTATTACCTGTTACTGTCTAACACTGATAGTGTTTGAGGAGCTGTTATTTCTTAGGGCTTTGAGGTTCCCCAGCTCAGGGTGTTTTCCCTGCCTCTTACACAATTGGGGGTCTGCCTGACCACGTAATTCCTTCTTTCTCTCCTCCCTTCCCCATGAATCCTGGAGGAGGGAGGCTGGGGGCAGAGACACGCGGAATGAGTGGGGAACCAGAACAGGCACTGTTCTTTTAAGGCTCTCCTCTCTCCCTCTCTGCCTGGAACTCATTCTGGCAGGAAAAACCCTCCAAGCCAGCCCGAACTTCATCTAAATTCCTGCACTGGTAATTGTCTTTAAAGAGCAGTGAGAAAGCTACAGACAGCAGTAGAAATACTGCATGGCTGGGTAAATTGCAATATTAATTACATCACTGAGAACTACTGCAATTCCCCATTCTCTGCTTCCTGCTGATGTTTTGCAGTCTTGTTTTGCTGTTGTGGCATTACCTTGGCTGCGAACACCTTGCTCGCAACACAGTGGCTCTTTGACATCAGCTCTATCATCAGAAGTGCTTGAATTCACAGTATTTCGGGACTTTCTACTCCAGAAATACTTTGCTTCTCCCACAGAATTCATTTTGATACGCTTATTTAAAAAAACCCAACCCAACAATCATCAGAACAAGGCCATGGAAAGGCACATGAAGATGCCATGCCTATTATCCTTTGCCTTTATAGGAATCTCTTTGCACTCCTGGTTGATCAACAACTCCCTGACACGAGGTTGTGGCCAGGGGGGAGTCAGGCTCCCATGGAACAAGCAACAGGATTAGAGGAAATGGCCTCAAACTGCACCAGAGGAGGTTCAGGTTGGATAGTAGAACAATGTATTCATGGAAAGAGGGTCAGACCCCTGTGGTGGAGTCCCCATCCCTGGAGGGTTTTAAAAGTCACGTGGATGTGGCTCTTGGGGACACGGTTTAGTGGTGGTCTTGGCAGTGCTGGGGGAATGGCTGAACTAGGTGACCTTGAAGGACTTTCCCAACCTAAAGGATTCTCTGATTTCTCTCTCTGCACCTATTCTGCATTTATAATACAGATGGCAGCAGCCAGAAGTTCTTACACCAGTTGTATATTCCTTAAACGTAAACACAGACATTAGAAAAGCATTAGGAAACCCCTTGATGAGAACTCCGCCCCTTTTGTGCCAGCAGAGACCTGCTGGAGTCATGCCAGATACTTGTGTGCTGTCACCCTCCCTGTTACCCAGTAAAACTGTTGATCAAACTAAGTAATTATGAAAGGAATATGAAGCCCAGCCCAGAATCTCCCAGGTTTCAGAAGAAAGCAGCAATTTTCCCCCAGCCATACATCCTTAAGCAGAAATAAGGACTGGATTCAGAGCACAAGCACTGCTGCCTGCTTCAAACCAGCACCGTCACAGGGCACCATCCTTGACACATGCCCATGATAAAAGGGAAGGGATCGCTGCTGGGCCAGGGAGCTGCTCCGTGGGAGCACACCCTACTTCAGTGCTCTGTGATACATTGGTAGTTTGGGCGTTTAAATAAGCTCCAAATGGATAAAAAGGGCTCATGACTTTGGCTAGTGGATTTGTTTCAGTCAGCGACACCAACACCTGTCAGGATTCTCCTGGGGTCCTTGATGGGCAAATGGTGTCTGCTCAGGTATGGCATGAGAAACCCCTTTTCCTTCTGTGCGCAGGGATTTACAGCCCCTAAGGACAGAGTTTATAGAAGCAGAACTGGGGCTATTGCTAGTAAAATGCAGTTTCAGATCAACAGCAGCTCCACGAACTAACAGTCACATCTATCCATGCTTACTGTGTGAGGATCTGGCTCAGGGGGGATCTAGGGGGCAGGGTCTGCCTCCCCATGCTCTTCCCTTCCCACAGTTGGATGGGTTTGGGTTTGCTGAGTGCAGTTACCCAGAATTTGTGCATTATGCTCACAGAAGACATGGGAGTGTCAAAATGTGTCGCCCGTGTCCTCGCATTTGCCTACAGCTGCATTTGTAAGGCAAATGTGGTGCCTCACTCTGGATAATTTCCATTAATTCTTAAAAGGTTTTCATGGGCTTGTTATTTTCTCAAACATCTGAATTTCAATTACAGCCGCCTCCTAGCATGCAGCAACCTCACTGTGTGTGCTACTCCGCCAGTAACAGCTTCTCTCTTCCCCAGGGCCGCTGTATCAACTTCACCCGAGTTCCCTCTCAGTAGAGGAAGAAAAGCGGATACCAGGAGGAGAGACAGCCACATTGCCACTGTCCTACCCAGCCAAGAGAACCGAGCCCTTCCTCGCATCCCTTGGACCATCATCCACCCGAGCTCCGCAGGCTCCTGCATCCCTGCTCTGGCTCCTGCGTGCCATCTGCACGCTGGTGCTCTGCCAGGCAGCGCTGCCGCGTGTGCCTGGCTCTGTGCAACACCAAAGGACAGCGCAGACACCAAAGATGAGAACGCTTTTCTATTTTTGTTATTTGCTGGTTTTTTAAAGACTACAGATTCTCAGGACGCAATGTGCTTGTAGCGGAGACACAGCGTTCCTCAGCTGCGGCGGAGACACGTGGTATTTACACAGGGACTACTCGCCACAGGCGCAGGATAACAATTCCCACCAGGCTAAGCAGGCACGGAGCTGAGTGCCTCAGAGCCATGTCAGATCCCTAACCCTCGCCAGCTCCTCCGTCGTGCCTTACGGGAACCTTCTGACTGGAAATCTTGTCACTCTAACACTGAAAAGTGCACACGCATGACAAAATGTAGACAGGATGCCTCGAGGTATCGGTGGCGAGCAAGACTTTGCCCTTTAGTTTTTGAAGACACCTTTCTCTCATTATGCACCCGGGACAGGAAGGAATTACTAGAGCGTTATTCCATGGGAAGACAGCCTGTAAGTAGAGATCTGGAGCTGAGTTGGAGGGACTGATGCTTCAAGACCTTGACACTGTGGCTGGTGGTTTTTTCCCCTTTCCTGCATTCACAGTTCAGTAGCGCATAAAACATCATCATCTGTAAACATACCTAGCAGTCGTAGGCTTGTGTATTTTTTTAGATTAAAAAAAGCAGTAGCCACTAAGCTGGTATCTCAGGGTTTTTTCCCCCCGCAAATCTCCAAGGGCTTTTCAGCGTCACAAGTCAGCAACTCCCTTTGCATGAGAATTTCAAAGTTTAATTAATATAATTAAAGGCAACAGCAAGCAGCAGCCTGTGAAGATTTTGCTCATCTTTTTTATGCCTTTTGACATTGAATGACCTATTACTGTATGTGTGCTCCTCGGCAGTGAAGGGGGTGCCGAGCATTGGGTACGATTCCGCAGTGGGAAAGACCTCCTTCCATCAATTTGGAAATTAAATTTATGGGAGCGCTGGCCATCACAAAACATCGACAATGTATGTATTATAATTTTTTAGAAAAACCAGTGTCGTGTCACGTCGACGATGCCAAATTATGTTAGCGTGAGCGGAAACACTGTGGGGGAGGAAGGAGGGAGCAGCTGAAGAAAAAGGCTCAAATGATCCAGTCACTTTCGATACTGTACTTCAGAGGCAGAATGGATATTCGAGTCGAAACCTGACAAAGCGCGCCCGCTTTGATGGGAACTGGTATAGACAATGACCAGTGGCTGGGTCAGTGGGATGTCTCTCTGCGAGCAGGGAGGCTTATCAAATGACACTAAAAATAAGTTCAACAACCATCACATTGGAGGGGAAAAGGCGAACATTTCACATTTGGTGGGCATGAGTGTGTGCAAGATGTAAAGAGCAATGCGGAGCATCCTGGGCTAATTATCTCCTTTGTGCTCTTCATTGGAATCGCGAGGGACAGAAATAATTCTCTTGGTCCACGTCCAAATCCGTGGCACTGCCCAAAGAAGCCTTTACGTATATCCACTCGCTTACATCTTCTGCTTGAGTTTATGTCACTGGTAGCCTCATCAGCAACAGCCATGTCTGCACATTAGACTATAAATAAAATTATTATCTAAGTTTCAATCATTATTTTCTTCTTCTCCTCCCCTGTAACCTCCTGGATCTGCACAGCTCAGACCTTCATTTTCCAGCTACACAGTCACCCATGGTACTAGCTTCCAGAGGCAGCCCTGGTCCCTGGCCCCGTGTGGCATGGCAGGAAAGGTGCCACGGCCACACCCAGGGGTTCCGACTGCCCCCAGCCATGGAGACCCTGTCGGACACCGCCTCATGCCATATGGGGCATCACCCACAAACCAGAACCACTGAGTGCCCACAGGGACGCCCTGGCACTGCCGTACCTTGTGGAACTGCAGTTTGGGTGCCACTGGCCCTGGGCTGGGGACGCTTGAGCCCACAGCTCCCAACCACCAATCCCTTGGCTTAGTTGGAGCCCCTGATTAAACCTCTGTGCACTGTCCAGCCTAAGGCCAGACCAAGAGCCAGCACTAAGCAGGTGTGGCAGGACACAGGTGAGGTCCTGCACTGCTCGTCGTGGTGCTGAGGTGCTACAGGCAGAAGCGCAGAGCTTAGCAGGTGCCAAGTTAAGACACTCAGCTCCCTCTTCCTTATCCTCTATTTTCCACACACACACAACACGTTCTAAGGTACTGCTGGAGCGTCCGCTCGCGATCTGCGCTGCGTTGGTAACGGAACATGCAGATGAAGAGGGTTTGTTCCCTCGTGTATCTGCTGCCTCTCAAAAAATATTTGTAATCAACATAGCCACAGAAATAGAAATCCGCTTATCATCTTTTGTCCTGTCTGTCTATTCATGTTCATCCAAAACTGTGGAATGAGCAGTTCTTCACAGAATGGCTGATACCAAGCAAAATGGGATTTTGGGTCTCTACATGGATTCTCCCTTCTAATTGGCATTGTATCACAGCACATTGCACTTGGCATTTCGCAGCAGATAATACCTGAGAGTTTCCTTATTACACAGTGTGGAATAACCATCACATATAATTTGGGGGGCAAGAGGCATGGGGTGATAATTAGTTATACTTTAAAATCCACTGATTAAATGACACGAGTGAGACTTCCTTGGCAGGAGGGCTCAGAATGCCTGAGAGAACTGCGGGTGGGAGGTTTACCAGAGTATGTTCCTTGCACACTGTCAAAGCTTTGTATCTCCTTACAAACAGACCATGTCTCAGTAGCACTGTTGGCACCACTTCTAGGCTGCATGAGAACTGTAACAGTGTCTTGCAGAAATAGATGGGCCTGGGAGTAAACCAGCCAATGTTCTGCCTAGGGCACGTATGAAGCCAGAGTCTGGATCCCACTGGCCAACAGAACACACATCTTTCCACCTAACAGAGCATCACCAGCAAGGACAGCAAGTGGGTGAGATACTTTTTTCCCTGAAGAGCCATGTACAAAAACCCCAGCAATGCCACCAGGCAGCCCTGAGGGCATCCTCTCACCAGCAATGCAAGGCAGGACTCGTGGGAACAAGATCCTCAGTATAACAAGCCTGGGTGTATTTTATACATTTTGATAATAGCAGAAATTACTTGGCGGCAGTCAGTAAGAAATAAAAAGAAATATTTCTATGTTCCCTTTCAGTTTTTTGATTAAACAAGAACTACAGCACATTAGGCATCAGTATGCTGGGTACAACTGGGAAGTGGGGTCAGGCTGATTTCGGGAAATGGAAGGAATTCCTAACCCTAACACAGGCTCACCCGGAGCCGTAGGCACTGCAGGACAGCCTGGGCTGGCCAGTATAAATTTCCTGCAGGAAATGACTGTGCTACATACATTGTCTTCTAATTGTCCCTAATGCAACACCACAACTCTGCACTTCACACCCTGCAGTTCATTTTACACACTGTTCACCCTCCCTCATCACACAGGAGCACTTGCACACGTGGGTGCAGCCCCACTCCTTGGGGTGCTAGGGCTGGGGTTTAGGGGCAAAGAAAAGGTTATCTTTGACCCCTCTCAGTACATGGCACCTCATGTAGGTCATGTTCACATCCCTTTCCTGGGATTCTGACAGACTCCCAGGACACAGATATCTGGCCTCAGCAAAACCCTGTTGACACCTTTAATGTGCCCCCGTCCAGTTCAAATCAAGGTCATATACTCCAGAAAAAAAAAAAAAAAAAGAAGTGGCAGTTCTAAGTAGGGGAGGTTTTAGGTTTTTCCTTCTGCTATTCCCCCTGCACAAGGTAAAGGACTTGGAAATTCTGTGTGGTTATTTTAGACCAAATCTCCCTTTCCAGCACTTTGGTCACAATTCAGGCTGCACGGAAGGGTGAAGAAAACCAGCACTATCAATGAGGGTTTTTTCCGGGTGGGAAAAATCCCCATTTGATCCCACGTCATTGACTGCTGGCTGCCTCCTGACTACAGAAACCCTGCTCTGCTGCAGAACAGGACTTTTCCCCAGTTCACTGCCATCACCACCTGCCTTCAGAGTTCAGCTCAGGGAACTACTTCCTCACCAGAGGAGCCACTGAGGGGAATTTTGGAAGCTCAGCTGTGCAGTACTGGGAGGCAGGACCTGGCTCCGACCCTCCCCAACCACCACTGGACATCCAAAATCCACTTCCTCAGCAGGATGGGCACAGGTAAGCAGGTCACCTGAAGTGGATGCCAAGCTCAGGTGTAGCCAGAACAGTGTCCCAGACCTGACTGCCAAAGAGGTGGGTTTGGCTGTTGTCCCAAGCCAAGAGTCAGGGCTCTGGCCCACAGAGCTGCCCCTGACCAGGACACTGGGCACATGGTCTCAGGTGGCCAAAGGGCTGGCACAGAGCTCCCAGGATCAGGCACAGCAGGGAAAACGTGCTGAGCAGGGACTTCAGAGGCCACAGTGGCACATTTGCTAATGAGCAGCTTCTGAGTACCTCTTGTGCCATTACAAAATTAATGTCACCATTTCTAGGGAGGGCCTTATTAGACCTGGCATGTACTATTTTATTTCACAAATCTGTTTTGCATTGGCTCAATTAAAATTGTTATATATTTCTGGGTCCTGTGTAGGTGCCATCTGTTTAACAGCGCAAGTGGGTCCTGTGATGCACTTGTAAATTTTGTGCTGCAATAATTTTTTTAATATAATGAAGGACTTTGGATACAAGAAGGTGCCTTTACTAACGATTTTCTGGTTTTTGGCAGTGAACTTACAACGGTTCTTCCCGTGTTACAAGGATAGCTCTGCAGCCTATGGAAAAACAAGAGTTTATTTCCATGTTTGTGCCAAAATCATATTATTTAATTCACAGTTATTATTTTCATTTGCTCATTCTGTCTGATTTTGTAAATGAGCTTATTCTCTCAAAGTGGAAATCAAAGGCATGCTCAGCTGGGGTCTGTGGCTGCTGCCTTCTGGGGAGCTCTAGAATGTGCCAGGAGGGCACAGGGGCCCGCTACAACAAACCACACCAACATCTCCTCAGTGGGACTGGGAGCTAATGCTCCTTTGGAGGCAAAAATCTCCTCTGCACAGCTGGATGTGCTTTACGGCAGAACCAAACCCAGGACAAATCTCCTGGGTAACAGAACTCAAACATGGCATTATACTTAGGAGGTTTTTAGTAAAACTCTCAGGTCTGCTCTGATGTCACCAGCACTGAAATGCTGTTCCTGACTCACAGTGAGTTACAGCAAAACCCCAAGCCCAACCCCATTGGTTGGATTTCCTTTAAAAACACCATTTCACATTCTGTTCACTTCTCTAAGACACTTTGTAGGAGAAAAGCATCTGCAGTGCACCAATCCTGCAGTGTTTGTGGGGTTTTCAGGTGTGCCCCACAGCCAGTAGAGAGGTCCCAGATCTCAGCACTCAGTTGCTGTAAGTGGAACTGCCTTGTTCTGTGTGGTGTTCCTAAAAAGTGTCCAGCTCCCTGCAGCACTGCTCAGCAGGACAGTTAGGAAAACCTGTTCCCAACATCACACTGCTTCTAAGCTGCCTTCAGGGACATGGATGCACCCAGAGCACAATTCCAGTGTCTTTCAGGATGTCACCCAAGACCCAGCCATGGAGAGATTCCTCCCTTACCACTCCACTTGCTTTAGCAGTGACACAAGTCACATCTTGGCCCCGACACCGGCCCAAGCCCCAGCAACGCCCTCACTGCCCTGGACAGTCTCCTGAGGGCACAGGGAGATCCGACTCCTCTGACTGTGGCACTGGAGCAAGGATTTACCACAGCACAGAACCTGCCTGCTTGAGACTCCGCCACGGCAGCACAGACTGCAGCGGCCCCAGAACCTTCCCTCCTTCCCAAGGCCTCTCCAGCTATCCACGCGCTGTGCACATCTTTGGGACAGCTGCTGGGGCATTGCCAGCCCAGGGATGGATGGTGTCTATTGGGAGAGCTGCGAGACACTGATTCAATTATAAGCTTTGACCAACCTGTGTGGGGAACACTAATTGCAGCGCACAAGTGACGGGTTCAGCACTGCCTTGTTGGAACAGGGAGGTTGGTCTCCGGGATACTTCATCTCCCTTTATCTGATTAAGCATATTAGGAAACAACAGTGTGAAATGCATTATTGTACTAATCTGATGTCCAAAATGTGAATCTCATTAGAGCTCTGGCCTCAGTGCTTTTTATTTGGTTTCTCTGTAAGCTGGGGAAGAGCAAGTAGGCCAGAAATAAGATATTTGTCAAATTACATTGGAATTGCCCAGTACTAAATGTCACATTCTGTACAGGCTTCAGTCCCTGAAACAGCTCCTCATAAAAAGCATCTCTAAGCTTCTGGAGAAATCCAATACAGCATGTGCTAGGAATGGAGGAGACACAGCAGGGAGAGGAAGTTGGAGCAGAGAAGGTGATCCACCGACCCGAGTTCACTTAGAGCTCTGTGTGGTTAGACCCTGGGAGTGGGGACACTGTCTCTCCAAAGGGATGCTCCATGGTCCAGAGGAGTTCTGCAAAACTTATCTTGGCAAGGGTGCATGCTGTGGTGATTTGGGGAGGAGGGACAAAGCAGGACGGACGTAAGGGTGGGATGAACCCAGGGGCAGGCAGTGCCGTGCTGAAAGGAGGACTGGTTCTGGAGGGCTCTGCTCAGCTCAGCCCACGCCAGGGCTCCCTGTGGAACACCCTTGTTACACCGGGCCCTTCTAGGAAAGGCTGGAATCCAAGGTCACTCGGTAAGACCAGGGGAGAATAAACATACGGTATATAAGTAAAACAACACAACATTTCACCCCAAAGGGCTCTCCGAGAAAAGCCAGTTCAGGTATCAGTTGGTAAAGGGTCACTTCACAATACAGCCCCTCCAAATTGCAGCTCCAACTCAGAATTCATTATCCTTTCACTGTCTTGGGTTTTCTTTTCTTCTTTGCTTCACATTAAGTGCAGCTGAAATTATTTTAAAGCAATGATCTCGAACATCATGTCCTTCAGCTGGCCCTGAAAATCCATTTTCTACAGAAAGCCTCCTTTCTTCTCCAAGATTTTTGAGAGTGTATAAAGCTCATCAAGGCTCTGGTTCTCTAGGGGTGTCAGATGTTCATATAATACCCAGGTGTCTGCCTGCTGGACCAGCTCCAAGGTACTTTATTAGCATGAAGAGGCCAATTCAGAAGCAGTTTAAATCCTTCAGTTCCCAGGGCCCAGCGTGTGTCCTGTAGAGGCAGCCGGACACCAGGACACAGCGTGTACATGGGTGCAAATACAGACTCTATGTCACCGCAACCCACTGCCCCATCCCAGGGAAGAAACACCTGAGATGTCTTGTCGTCACAGCTGCAAAGATCCTCCCGTGACATCCCATCCATATGAAAACAGAGCAGTTGCACAGAGAGCCGAAGAGCTCAGCTCCACTGCACACCTGGGGCTCAGCCCTCTCCCAGACTGCCTTGCAAAATCCCAGTAGAACCCTCTGTGTGAGCCATGCCCTCCCTCACGCCAGAGGAAGCACGAGGAGACACAGTGTGGTGCCCGTTTGCCAGGTGTGAAGTGCCCGAGGGGTGACATGTGCCTTGGTGTTCCAGGGGCAGGCAGGGACCCCCCGAGATGCCCCCATCCCTGTCACTGGGCAGGGCCTTGGCAGTGCCACGGCAGCCCAGCAGGGCAAGGGGGATGTCCCTGATCCATCCAAGTACACACACCATTGGCAACAAAGAACGGAGCATGTGAAGATCCTGTCAACACACACTTAAAATAAGAACTGTGAGCAGATGCCCTTAGCTTTCTGGGGATTGCAGGAAACTTCAGCTCCTGGCTTCGAGCTCCAGCAACTTCCCTCAACAATGGCAGACCCAGGAGGGGCTGCTGGTGCCTACCAGGACACTGCACCCTGCCCCATCTTGCTGCTGAGATCACACACCCTGGATTTTAACACAAGGTATTTTCTTTAGTTTCCAGCATGCACAATTGGGGTACGCAAAAGAAAGACAGAAAATCTACAATCTCCAGCCTTAAAAAAATCAGTTCCCACTTTAAAAGCAAAGCAGTCTTTTAAACTGCACAGCGTGTTGCTTCAAAGGTGCGGCAAAGAGCTAAAAATCTGAGCCACCAAGATACATAAGATTTGAACAAATACAATCCAAAGGCTTTGTTTAAAGTTTTAAAAATCCAAGGTTTAAGCTATTTGTGAGCTGCTTGAGGCCCTTTATTGGATTAAAGAGGTGAAAGTTTCCTTGAAGTCTGGGGCGATTCTGGGTAGAATTCAGCAGCAGGAGGAGGGTGGCACTTGGAGCCAGCCGTGTTCTCCTTCTCCATGCTGTTAACAGGTCACGGGAAAGGGCACATGTACCTCCCCTTGGAGATGATCTCTGCCTCGGATGTCACAGCCATGTCTATGCAACCAAAGAAAACATTCAGTGGTGCCAAAGCATTACACAGTGTGGGGAGGCTGGGAGAGAGCAAGGTTCCTGGAGCTGGGTTCTCAAACACGCTGAGGAAACATGAATTTTGGGAAGAGCGAAAGGAAGTTCAAGCCCTCTGTGGAATGGGGCTCCAGAGCCCACAGCAGCTGAGAAGGAAGAAGACCCATTAGCTCTGCATCCCAGGTAAAGGGAAAAGCAGTGTCACTGGTCAGAGCCACAAAGAAAAATCAAGAGCCAAAGGAAAGCTCTGGCAATGCTGCTGCAGCGTTTTACCCAACACAGCTCCTTCCATCCCCTTGGCCTCCTGTTCCCAGCGATGCTTCAGTTCTGAAACAGATGTCTCCTGGGGACGTAGGCTGAGCCCGGGGATGGCCCCAGCCCTTCCAGAAAGGCCGTTGTGTCGGCTGGTGCAGCTTGAACCACTTGCAGCTTTATCTCCCTGCCAGGACAGGACTGCATGGAGGGTTCCTTGACCAGGACTTGGAAACCTCTCAGGTGAGTTGCCTGAACGAAGCCAGCGCGGAGTACATTGGATACTGGGGGGGGTGTTTCCTGGACCCTCACAGAACATCCAGACACAGCACCAGGACACTCGCTGCTACCACTGAACAAGGTCAGGCTCCTTCTCCCAGAGCAACCCAAACTGCACTTCTCTCCTCTCTTCAGGAATGAGTCTGTGCCTCTGGTAAGCGCCCCAGCTAGAGGAACTTCTTCACCCATATGAAGGTGATGAAGACTTTTCCAAGTGGCTGATGTGGCACTCGCTGTATCGAGGGTGACTGGTGGCACCAGCTACCTGCCTTCTCCTCCAGCTCTACACATACCCCACAGGGTCAGTTTAAGTGACAAAACCTTTGCAGGAGACTCCCCTATTACTTCTATCTGTTTCCTGTTAGGCAGCAGCTTCTTCCAGCAGCTGAAGCAGGACTGGCTTCAAAGGTAAACATTTCTCACAGCTTTCTCATCAACTATATTCAGTCATAAAAAAAAGCCCCACAATATTTTCTGTATTTGCTGAAGGATGACGTCCTCCTTGCCTTAGCGTGTGCCAGATTACTCATAAACCTGGACCATATGCCACCACAATTTACTGATGGGCCCAAGCTGTTTTGGTAGATACAAAATCCGAGGGGATTAGGGAGGCTCGATCCACACTGAAAACAGAGCAGCAGCGGTGGGGCAGCTGCTTGCTCTCTTTGCTCAGCCTCAATTTAGGTCAGTGGCCAACAGCCCCACACCAGGCTGGGGAGCCAGGCTGGCTGTGGGGACACACACAGAGGGGATCTGCGCGTGGTATCTGCTCCCGTTGGGACACAGCACCCGGTGCATGCCAAGGAGACGGTTGGGAGCAGGGGAGACCACCCTGATGCCTGGTATCTGGAGCCACACTGCCAGGCCTAGTGAGGAGCCTGCAGCTCAAAGCCAAGGAGGAGATGCTTCCCCCCATGCCATGGTGCCCCCCTGACTGGCTGTGCACCTCAGGGTGTGACTCCAGCAGAGCTCCCCGGTGCAAACCCCGCTGGGGTCTTGTCCGGAAGGCAGCTGGGACGGGCAGGTCACCATAGCTGTTGTTTGTGTCCCTGGCCCACAGAGGGGCCTGCTCATGGGGAGAAGGGAGAGCCCAGCTGGAAGCACCGCCTGCACTGGAAGTCTCTCCTGGGTGGGGGTTATCCAGCCCAGAGGTGACCGTAGCCAGCCCACCTGTGGCTCCCAGTCCAGTACCTTGGCTGCTTCTTCAAGAGGCTGAACTTAAATAGAGCATGGAATGACATAACGGACCTCCTGACTCTTCTGACTCAAGCAAAGCCTATTTAATACCTGGCAGGACACACAGTGCAGCTGCAGCAAGCAGCAACTTATTCAGTAGCTTACTAGAGTACTGGAATCTCATTCCCCTCCACCTTATCTTTAATTTGCTCTTTTCCTTAGTAAAAACACAAGTACCTCCATCACCTCAAACAAAGCCACTGCTTATCACCAGGGGAACTTCAAAGGACTGCAGAGAGCAGGACAGGGAATGGGGACCAGAGCGGCAGAGCACAAGCACCCCACCCTGCTCTACACAGAAGGGAAGCACTCCAGACCACAGCTGCCATGCTTGGAATATCAAACCACAGTCATGGGAACCTTCTCTCCAGAAAAAGAGAATCCTCTGTGTGTAATCTAGGGCTGTAACTTCTCACCACTTGGAAGATACTCACGATCAACACGGCCCGACTGGATTACCAGCTGCCAGAGCTTCCTTCCACATGGAACGTTGTATCCCTGCAAGAAGGAGCTGCTCTGAGAGATCGCACTACTCTGCACCATTACTGTACCTCAGAGTGGCCATTTTAAGTTCAAAGTAACCTCCCATGTCTCTCTTGGACAGTTCAAATGCACCAAAACCCTGTGGTGCTGTATCTAGCAGGCCCCAGAGGCGTGACAGTGCCTTACAGCAAGAATCTGGCTCAGGGACCCTGTGCCCAGGTCCCTGGGGAGGGTGAGGCCACTGGCTGCCAGCTCCAGCTGTGGGTCTCCCCTGGTGGCAACATCCCTTTGTGCCTGCAGGGCTCTGCATCCCTGAGCCCAGAGTACCCAGTGACAGCTGCTAGGAGGCTGGGCACAAGTGTCTACTGGAAGGGTACGGATGAACCTTTTTGCATATTCTACAGATCTGTCCTCCTCAAGTTTGTCACCAGTGTGTCCCAGAGAGACTGCAGACACCCCTAGCTCCCCTCCCGTTCAGGGCAGCCAGGATGGAACATGCTGCTCCCTGCTCCGCATGCCCAGATGTGCCACGCAGATGGGTCTGCAGGGAGGGACAGGGTCTGGCTGGCAACCACTGTTTACAACTCTTATTAAACCCATTCTCCTTTCCTAATTATTATAATAGTTCCTGAAAACATCGCCCGCGGACTTTAAATGTTTGATGACTGTGTGCTCTAATGAAAGCTGTGGAATTATCCCGTGCTCGCTGCCACATGGCCCACACAGCAATGGAGATGCTAAATAATTTTTAAAAAATTTATAGTTTACGAGATATATGTCCCATCTGTGGTGATGCGGCAGCTCCCAAATGCCCTGATTTTCACTGCATTAACAACACCTCTTAAAACCAACTGGCTGCGCTCCACGGGAAGGCTCTGTAATGACCTGAGAGGTACATTACAGTGCACACAGGTTTGGGATGAACCTCGCTGAGACCGAATGCCTTCGAAGCACAGAGACTCCACAGCCAAATCAAGTGCTTTTACACCTACAAGTAACACATTGCTGTTAAGGCATTAATCCCATTATTCCAGAGAGAAAGAAGTTCCTTTTTTCACCTTTGCCAAACCTCAGCCCAACCACCGATGTACCAATGAAAACCTAGTGAGTTTAAGTGCAGTATCCCTGCAATGATCAATCCCTGAGATGAGAGCAGGAGCCGCTTCTCCTTCCCTCCTCTCCCCAGAGATGTTCTCTGTCACAAGGCAAAACCACGCAAACTGTGCCCAACTTAAAAACTGAGTTTGGGATGGGAGCCAGAGCAGATGGTTAGGAAAGCTAAACACCGCTGATTTATTTCCTACCCTTTATGCAGCAATTTTAGAGACAATGGCCCTGATCAGAACAAATGAGAACAAACACAGGGCTGCAGACTCAATACAGAATTAACAACCAGCACTACCAGATTCCATTACGCTGTGATTAATGCTGAATTTGTGGCAGGATTACCAGCAGCAAACCTCCAGCTCTATCTAAAGGAAGCAGTGCCAAAGCAGCCTGCCTTTCAGGGAGTGCTCTTCACTCTGCAAGGGACTCCAGCAGTAAAACATTGTGGAAGATGCCAGGCTCTGAGCTGCAAAGTCAGCTGGAAAATTCACTTACACACTGTGCCCCACATCCCCCCCCACAAACCCCAAGAAACCAACAGAACAGACTGGATGGACACCAGCAGGAGCTGAAAGTCTCTGAGTCAGGGAGGTCTGAGGGACATCACCAGAAAACCCCAGAGACACAGCCAGAAGGTTGTCACCCTCCCTCACCTGGTCCCTCTGACACAAGCCCTGGCCTTCAGGCCCCTATTTCCCACTAACCATCCCATAAGACTGGGGGAACATCACCAGAGACTATCCTCTTCCATCACTAGGGCCTGCAGGGGCTCCAACTCCACTCCAGGGCATGCAGTGGCTTCAGTCAAGGGCAAGTGACTTGGGCTCACCGTCACCAAGCCAGCCCCCCTCTGTGGCTCCAGCCTGTTCCCCACGTGCCTCGGTTTCCCTGTCCCCAGCGCACCACAGCCTCCCCCCACAGTACTCCCTCTTCTGGCAGGGACAAAAAGTGAAAACACCAGTTATGGCCTTGTCACCATCAGCATTCCCGGGAAACAGGTTCTATTAATTCCTTAACAATGGTTTTCCATCACTGCAGAGAATACCTGGCCTGGGAACTGCCGCTGGCAGCCACGGGAAATGGACTTGCTGACAGGGGTGTTTAAGGCCCATTATTTGTGGAATGCAGCTGAGGTGGGATGCATGAGTTCAGCCCTGTTGTGCTCCATTTCCCCTAGCTAAGCACACAGTAAAAGCTGAGTTTATACCCAGAGCTGCTGGAGCTGAATGAATATCTCATTATAATCGCAAAGACCTTTTATTTTTATTGGGCCCTGCACCAGCAGTGGGCTGTGTTAATCCCCAGCCCGGTAAACCAAGTGCAGCAGGTTTGGTTCCTTCCATCCTTGCCCCTACATGAGGGAAAACAGGGGGCTGCAACCACGCTGGGACTTTGGCTGGCACCTTGTGCTGGATGATGGCTGCAGTTAGCGGTGAGGAAGTCCTGCATGCCACTCACCAGTGATGCTATGCCCTGAGATGTGGTCAGCACAAAGAATTCCAGCACGTTACCATATCCTGCCTTTCAAAGAACTGCTTCCTCGTGGCGCTTGACCATTCTGAGGAACAGACACCACTGGTGGTGAGACAAAAGCCATGTGTCACTGGTTTGATGGCAGTTTCCTGGCATCATTGTTAGGACCATGCTAAAAGTTGGAATTAGTTTCCCCACCTCTCCAGGCAGGGAAGCAGATGTTTTCCACCTCTCTGGAAAAGGGCTTCTCTGCACAGAACTTATCTGCCTGTAGCCCCAAGGTCACATGTCCCAGCTCCACCAAAACATCCCCAAAGCAGAGCCAAGAGAGAACGAAGCAGCTGGGGGGAAGTGGAGGACATTTAAGGCACCCCTGCAAAGGCTACAAACTGTTTTTACTTCTGGAAAGCTAAAGACTCAGTAAAAATCGGGCAAGAGTGAAGGCACATGGGAAGGAAATCCAAACACAAAGACTGAGCCAGGTGACGCAGGGAAATACCAGCACACGAAACATCCAGATATTCATGGGGTACCACAATCCTCCAGCCCACATGTCTTTTACAAAACCAAATCCTTAAAAACCCTTGGTGTCTTTTTTCCTTTCATGAACATTCATATTTTGGAAAACTCCAAGCTGGAAGTTGCTCCAACTGTTCATGCTTCCAGGGCTGTGGATGCAATGACTCACTGCTGCACACAGTGACCTTCTGAAGACCCTCTGCAGAGCCCTGGAGTGCCTGCCAGCACAGCAGTGGAACAACTCGTAAACTCTGCTTTTAGGGGCCCTGGTCACATCTGACTCTAACAGATTTCTCCTTCCCTCTGGAGTTCTGGTTCCAGCTTAAGAGTCCATGGAAAAAGAGAAAAGCCCAAACGACTCTGCTGCTCAGCCAAGGCAAGCAGGAGCAGGGTCCTCCTCCTGAATCTCCTCCATTGTGTTGGGCCTGTACTTTTAGCTCTGAGCTCATGCTGACCTGTGGCTGTAGCCACAAGCTTGGAGCCAGCTCTGGGATCTCCTGGAGAGGCAGGCAGTGCCTTCACTCTGTACAGTTATGTGGCAGTTCCTGCATCCACAGTTAGCTCTCATTTACCCTCATAAATTTACCTCCACACCCACATTTTGGAGCTTGTAACACATGAATGACTCACCACAGAACATGAAGACCTGCTTCAGCAATCTGTGGTGAGGAAGACTCGGGAGAAATGGATCTGGCAGTGCTTTTGGCACAACGTCCGGAAACTGGTGGTTTGGAAGTTCAGGGGTTTCACTCTTCAAAAGGAACAGTTGGCATGGCTCTTCAGAGTGTATATGGAGAGATGGGAAGGCATGGGATTTCTCCCTACAGTGTCACTGCCCGCACCTCCAGAGCCTCTGACCTAGATGCAGGCAGGGCTCCTGGGGAGGGGTTCACACCCTGCTGCTCCCCAATTCCATCTCCTCCTGCTCCAGAGAGCACACCCCCGACAGGGGCAGTGTGATGGATGGGATGTGCCGAGAGAAGGTACAGTGACACATCTGGCTTTGGCAGCCAGCTCTGTGTTTTCTTTGGCCCTGACAAGACACTGATGCTCAGGCTCCCTCCTTTCCAAGGGGCTGTAGAAGGAGAGCTGCCCTCAGAAATCCAACAGCACAGACCCAAATGAAAGGAGAGCTCTGACCTACAACCTGAGCTCTGGCTCAAGGAAAACTCCACAAACCTGAGATACCAACAAAGAGTCACATTTGAGTGCACATAGGGTAAACCCACATCCTAGAGGGCTTCCATGTGGGCTCCATGTCACCCACTCACACTACACCGGGCAGGAATCCGAAGCAGCAAGGGCAGTGCCTCACTCATGGGTCACAAACTGTTCTAACTCAGGGTACCCACCAACTTGCAACAAAGCCCTTCGCATCCTTCGTCCTAACAGGTACAGAACATGATTCCCATCCGGAACCTGAGCCCTTTCACTGAGATTCCGCCCCCTGGGAAGTAATGATCAGTTCCCCTCTCTCTTTGCAGGCACTGGTGGCATTTCTGTTTTGCCACCCTCCTGACATACAGGTAGGAGAAATTCTTTCTGCACAGAGCAGGAATGAGATGGGAGTAAAACATTACATACCACAGGAACTCTTGTTAGACCCAATGCTCCATCTCTCAGGTGGGGAACTTGCACATCTTTTCCCCAGCTTCCCTTTTATAAACATTTCATTTTACCAATTCCTTCCCTAAATAGATTTGGATATCAAAATAAATTAAATTAATGCAGCTCTGCTGTGGGCTTTGGAAAAATCCCTGATAACGGTGGCAACTGCTGGAGAGTCAGCATTCCTCTTAAAAATCCCATTTTTAATTCCTGCTTACATGATTAGGTCCTGAAGCACAGATACATTCAATCACCACCTCGGAGCACCTCATAAATCTCTGCTCAGTATCAGAGCAGTAACAACATAAAAAACCTAAAGTGCTTTAGGCAGAGTATTCCCATTTCCTGTGCTTGGAGCATGGTTTCCCCTGCTACAGAGTATGCTGGTCCACCTGAGGGTGCAGCACCAGCTCTAAATCCCTCTCAGGCAACATGGGCTGTGACTTAGCACCTGCCAGCTATGCTGGAGTGGGCACCCAGGTACCTGCACCATCCCCTTCACGGGCTGTCACCTCCGGGCTCCTCAGCCACCACAGCTCCCTCGCTATTCCCATCTCCCTCAGCTGTGCCCGAGATCCCATGCCCTAAAACCACTTCTGAAACTGAGCTGGCTAAACTGCTGGAAGTGTCTGTGTGGGTGAATGGAAATCCATTTCACTCCAGTTCATTTCAAAGAATGCTTAAATGCCCACAGGACCACACTGAGTTACATCAGTACCCAGCACGGTTACAGTAAATGCCCACAATAGTTTCTTTACCAGTGTGGTGGGATAAATTAAAACAAGTTTATCCCAGCATTGCCTCATCTGAATCACACGTTTCTGCCACTGATACTCACACCCAGTCTAGTGCAAGTTGTCCCTACATGCAGCAGCTCACTGCAGCCAGGCACTGAGGCAAAGCACCAGTGCAGGTGAGAGAGGAGTGGTTTTAAAGGAAGGACTGAAGCACAAACCTTCCCTATGCCGAGAGGGGCACAGGGCATTCAGCTGACAGCTCTGCAGGTACCTAAAGGTGAGTTGTTTGGAGGGGGTGCAGCACTGGGATGGAGGGCTTGGATAGGAGCTGATGGGGAAGGATGCCTGGTGGCCCATGAGGAATTGTTTGAGCTAACCAAGGGCCTCACCTGAAGTGCTTGGCAGATGTTAAATGCAACAGAAAAAAGATGTGGACAAATTATGCTCCATATTGTTTTGGCTCTGAATGTCATTTGCAGTTTGGCCATGTTAAAGGACTTGGCATGTTTGCTCCCTGTGAACACACATGTGCAGACTTGCTTAGTGAAAAGACGGAGTGCTGGCCATTACATAGTCACCCACATCCAACTTCTAAATGAGAAATGAGCATTTAACACTGATACATTAAGTCAGCCTAACACTGATTCGCTAAGAACAGCCTGTTCTTCCTCTGGTCCCTGCCCATCATCAGGTGCCCGCCCTTCCCTGTGCCCTGGTCACCTCTGAGGTGCGAGGAGCAGAGAATCACGGGTTTGAGGAGCACTTCACACCCCAGCGGGTGCGAACGCTGCTGCTCCGGGGTCAGGAGCCAGCACAGTGACACCTCCCTCTCTCTCACTGGCTCCTCGTGGCTCAGCCTGGTGCCCAGGCTGTGCCCTTACTGCTGTCCTCTGGCCGCAGTCCCTCCGAGGGGAGTCATGCGGAACAGGGATCTGTCGGAGGCAGCCAGGAGCCCGGCCACGGCACACGGAGCTGGCCGAGGTGGGCACAGGCCCGGCACTGCGCACGCATGGCCGGTGACCCACGGGGCTCGGGCTGGCGGCTCCTCCGGGGCCCAGGACTTGGCAGACTCTGCTCATGGCCCCTTCTGTGCAGCCACAGGCAGGTGCCAAAATGCTGGCCAGACTGGATGCGCTTCAGAGGGTAAGGGGAAGGTGGAGCTGGGCTGCACCACAGCCTGTGAGCCACAGGGACTGTCTCCAAACCCCTCTGACTGCTGTAAACTGGCCCCATGGAAAGAACTTGCTAATCAAAGAAGCATTCAGTTTAGAACCTCTCTCCTTGCCATTTCACATTGAGCTTTTTTCGACAGAAGGTGATAGTGAAGAAACAGAAAGGTTTTAGCAGCCTCCTGACCATGGGGCCTGGAGGAAAGGGCAAGAAGCTACAAACCTAGAACTGCAGCTCTAATAAAGTCCCAAATAACAGGAACTTTGCAGTCAGACGGACAGACAGACTGGGCTAAAACATGGCAAATGCCAGAAACCAAGGCTCATAAATGGCAAATACTGAGTCTGGAACAAAGAATAAAAATTAGTGTGAATAAATGCAGCAAGACATGGATAAGGAAGAGGGCTGGGACGCATGGAGAAGTTTTCCAAGTGGGGCTTATTAAACCTCCCAGGTGCCTCCACCCATTATCACAACTGCCTCTCTCTGTGCCCCAAAGCATGACCAGTTCCCTTCTGTACCCTACACTGTCTTTCACTTTAAAGTGTGTTTTTTCTGGGCTTTGGCACCACCAACTGCTGCTCCACTCGACAGCTTTGCCTGACAGTAGCCTGGACACAAATGTGCTAAATGCACAGGGGGATTTAAAAACAAACAAACAAAAAAAAAACCCCAAATAGTCGTTCCCAGCTGATCCAGCCCTGCATCCACCACCCTTTCCTCACGGCCAGCATGAACCCACTTTTACACAAGGGCAGTGCCCAGACAAATTCCAGCCACCAAAATCCCAGGAACCACAGGAGACACACTGCTCTCTGAAAGGGACCATAAGGCTCTCAGGGACCCAATTCCCTCACTAAGGGAGTACCAGGGGAGCACCCAGGGAAGAATCGTGCATGCTCGGTGCTTGTTCCCAGTTTATGCAGCACCCTTCACGACAAAGATCATTTGCTCTTGCAAACGTCCATCACCCAGACCCCATGCACAGCTCCGCACACAGGGCGAGGGCTGCTGGCACCGGGAAGCGAGCCGGCTCCCTAAAACAAGGTGGCTCGCTCCGGGAGGGTTATTGCCGATGTTATTGCCATCCAGGTATAAATATGTACACGGCCCATCATTTTCTCGTAACAAATGGTGAAAGCCAGCGCGGTGACAGTAAGGCAGTGCAGGAGCAAGGAGGACTTTATCACCTACCCATGACTATGTTTCCCAAGCAGCCTTCTCACCAATCCAAAGCCCTCCGCGATCATTAGTTCCCGCACATGGCAGCAATGAAATTGTCCCTTAAAGTAAATCATTCACGGATTTTTATAATCTGAAATAAAATTTTCTAATATTTTTTCCTAAGTTTTCCAGGTTTAAGGTTTTAATCTTTTATTATTTATTGTGCAGCAGTTGTGAAGGGCATGATGAGCAGCCCAGTGTAAATAGTTGTCGGTGGAGGGTTGGTGCCTGACAATGCAGCGCTGAACAAATTAATTATTTCTTTTCTTATTATTATGCCATGTTCTCTCTGAGCGGGGTCAAATCCAGCCAAAAAAAAGACAAAGAGTAAACCAAAACAAACTAAAACTGCACTTTGGCTTCTGGGTGTTTCCCTGTCTGGTGGCTGAGGCCGCTGATAAATATTCCCTGGAAATGGTACTGAAGAAGGAGAACAGCATATAGATATATTTTCCTTTCTTCCTTCACACTCAGAGCATCAAATTCAAAAGACGACAATTTTCTGCTGCTTGAGATGCAGTGTGTTCCTCTATTTCTGCACCTCTCCAGGATTTATTGCTCTTTTAAACTACTGCAAACACAATTTAACCTTTGTTACTTCTACCCCTTTGCCCACCAGAGCCTGAATAAATGCTAATCACAGCAAAGCACTGGACATTGTCCGAACTGTGGGCTTAAAAAATAATCCTCTTTCCACAGAAAAAGACATAAAATATCTCATTAGACCAATAGCACTACCAGGCACATTCCAGCGTAGAGTATAAAAAAATTTATGCTACGCGTTATTTCTTCTACCTAAATTCTCTGACTCCTGGAACTCCGAGGTTGAACACCTTGGTGTGCCTGCAGGACCCACTCCCCCTGGGGCACACTAATGTGAATAGAGGACTGCCCAACCTGTACAGTACAGGTGACACAATAATGCTGTGTCCTGTCAGCCCTGTAATGCTGCCACTTGTTTCCTCTTGGAAACAATCTCCCCTTTGATTTTCCTCTACATTCAAGCCATATAATACCACTAGATACCATTTGCTTGTACAAGGATCCCACAGTATTTCAATTCAAAGTGCTCATCTTTAGCCCATTTTTTTCCTGGACACCCCTCCAGTTCCACTCACAGCCGAGGCGCAAAACCCAATTAGTTCTTAATTGAGGCACGTTAAAATTCATTAATTCTGCTTCTGAAGCTGAAGCTATAATTAACTGTCTGCCCAGGCTTTTGTTCTTTCATCTCCAGGTAGAAGGTCCCACAGTTAATATGATAAGGCACAATTGCGCCTCCTCTGCACGAACAGCCCGGCTCCGGTGCAGAGGGGACATTCCACAGCAACACTGCCCTGTCAGCTGCTGGCTTACCTGTGCCACTTTTGAACTGGGGCATATTTGGAAAGAGCGGGAGCACTGGAAAACCTGATGGAAATATTTTGCCAAAGGCCATTTCCCACAAGCTCAGTGTCCCGCTGCAGGACAGACAGAGCAGCCCCACAACCACAGGCAGGTCTCGCCTTGTGAGAACTTCCATGTTCGAGCCCTGCTGAATGCACAGCTCAAGGCAAATCCCATCTCACACATGGAGCAGCATGAAGCCAGCCTTCACTGCAAAGCAATAGGACCATAGGCATTCACTCCCACATCAAGCCCCTGGGGCACCCTAGGCTCTGGCAGTTACACATTGCTGCTTCACCTCCACTGGCTTGCGAGGAATGCAGCTTAATCTAACTTATGTAAAAATGGCTCTTCCCAAATGGACCTCCTTTGGGGCGGAATGCCATGAGCAGCTCAGTGGAAGTGACTTCCCACTCCCAATATGAACCGCCCTTGGTGGAATGGAAATGATTTGGCTTTAACCTGGGAGATCAGAGTGGATTCTGTGTCTGTAAGCAACATGAGCAAAGAGAGGAACAGGAGGAAATGGTGTAATCCAATGGGAAAAGGGGATGTCTTGTGCTGGATGTCTAGTTGAGGAGAAAATCCCTATGGAGTCAGGACCAGTGGAGGCCAGAGCAGGTCAGGGCAGAGGCGACGGAGCCATGAAACTTTCCACTGCTTCCACGCACTCCACCCCCATTCCTGCAATGTGCCAGCCTACATATCAGAGCTGGCACTGAGGGAGCCGGTCGGTGCCAGGAAACAAGTCTGGTGCAGATTATTTCCCGGCTGGAGCAGTGATGGAGCCACAGAGACTCTGGGAGTTGCAATATGGTTGCTCGCCCCATTCCTGCTGCCCCCCACTCCTGCAGTGCTGCTGCTGGGGGCTGGACTGGCACAGCCCCTCACCCAGCAGCCACACAGCCTGGCTCCTTGGGGTCCAGCCAAGCTTTGAGGGCAGTATGAGCTCATCCAGACACAAGTGTATTCCAGGTGCCGATCAGGAGACATTTGGGGAAGATTCACTTTCTGCTCCTACAGCCAGTGGCAGCAGCAGCAAAGGAAAATGAAACTGGAGATCAGAGACCAGGCAGAACAGCCCAATTTCGGTAGTGCCTTGTGTGGGCACTGCCATTTGTCAGACCACTTCACAGAGCACGTGGACGTGGAGTGTCTGTCGACAGAGATGGGCCTCCAGAGGGGATCCCGGCACCCCTGCCCTGATAGCCCAGCTGCCTGGGAGTTCTGTTTGGACCCACCCCAACCCATCAGGAATGCAGAGCCAGCCCCAGGGGTTCCTTACTCATCCTGCCAACTGAGTTGCAGCAGCACTGAAGAATCCACGTCCCTGTGTGAGGAGTCAGGGAAGCAAACATGGCCTTTGTGAAAGCCAGAGAAAAAAATGGCAGTGACCTTGTCCACCCACCTCAGACTCTGCTACAAACACGCTTATTTTCACAAGAGAAACCACAACCATTAAGGCCTATTTCTGCCCGGGAGCACACAGGTTGGGAACTCACTGCTCTCCGCTGAGCACCACCTGAACAGGACACGTAGGATGGTGACAAGCCTGCACATCCACCTTCCAGGCTGGGAATGTCACCATGGACTCGCCTGTCATTGCTGGGTTCCTCAACCAGGTCTGTGAGCTAACAGGCCCCTCACACAGCAGCCTGGCTCTGCCCGAAATCCAGGTGGCTTCATTACTTTATCAAACTATTAATGGCCATGCTGTAAGATCAACATTTGTTTTGCCAGGAGCAATGAACAATGCAAAAAGCACCGCCTCGAATCATGAGTATTTTATTTAGATCAGAGGCTCAGAGCCATTGTCTGATCCCCTGCCAAAACTGAGGGAAAATGAAGTGCCTTTAGAGCTGGTGAGAGGGAATGGGTACAAAAGTATTGGGAATGAACGGCTCTGTTTATCAACAGTCAACACAGCCCCATGTCCCCAAACTGCACCTGCCAACACCCTGTTCCCCCCGCTCCCGTTCCCTCAGAGCCTATGTGCCTCAGAAGCTCAGGATGCCTGTTTCTGGGAGAAACAAGGTTTGTGGTTTGCTCCTTTCCAAAAGCAGTGACCCAAAACCTCTATCATTAGTAACAATAATTAAAAGGTGCCATAAGAGGAAGTGTATGGATGGTTGCCACTGCAAGGAACAGTCTCATTAATTTAGTACAGATTTTTAACTTTGCTGCAGTAGGACATGGATGTTGAAGGCCATTTAGGACTCGGGATACTCCTGCCCTGCACTTTGGGCTCCCTCAGGACTGCCAGGAAGAAGGAAGGCAAGGAAGAGCTGGTGGTTGCCATGCAGTTTCGCCCGTACAGCCAGAGAAGGCATCATTTTTTCAGTTCTTTAGCCAAGAAAAAGCCCCCTTTCACTGAATCTTTTTCATAAACACAACCAAAAGTTCACTCTTAAATGTTGCTTTGTAACTGAGACACAGGAAAGATCCAGCAGACCTAAAATAAGTGGTAAAGCAGATGGGCACTGGGGAGAAGCTTCCATGTCAGACAGTGCCCATAGAGTTAACCACTAATCACAGATCCAGCAGATAAGACTATGCAGACTCTTCAATGGAGCAGAGACAGGGAGATAGGAACGCAGTGCTAACAGCTGGCTTAGGAATGGCCCCAGGGCCAACTCCTTACATCACGCACAAATGGGAAGGCACAACTGTAATTAAAGTCTACTTTAAGATAAACAGAAAAGCCCTGTCATGAATCACAGCTTTTACTACGCATGTGTTACGCAACTATTGGATCTACCCCATCTTCCTGACTGCCCCTGCCCTGGCAATCGAAGAGCTCCCAATGGTGTCTCCACAGAAGGGTGCACGGAGTCAGAAAAGCCCTCAGGAAGCACCAGCATGCAGAAGGCTTCCCAATAGACAGGGGCTGTAGGCTCCCACCCTCCTCACAAGGACCATCACCTGAGACCAGCAACCACTTCACTCTTCACAGCTCCTGAGTAGCAGAGTGTGAAGCGGGTGCTTGGAAGGGCAAGCAAGGCCAAGTCCTGCAAGCACAAGATGTGGGCTGCCAGCTGGAGGCTTTCTGGGCCACCTCCAGCCTCCTGCAGTCCCCAGAGAAAGCAGCTTTGGAAATAACATCCTAGTACTTTTGCCTTAGAAAAATATTTCCATCCAAGCAGTTTTACACTAAGTTGTTCTTACTTATCATGACATTTCTGTAATGCTTTGAGGCATGTACCCCAAACAAGGCGGCTGTGCTTTTATTTCACAGAACACATCACCTGGGAATTGCCTCTACTCTCCTTTACCAGCAGCAGCTTTGTGCTATGTTCACTTTTCTCCTAACTGAAGTTAGAAGAACAGGTTCAGTCTCTCAACAGAAACCATCCAGAGTGAGGTAGGGGGTTAAATCCACCCTGTGTAGTAAAAACAAATTAATCTAGGCTGATAAAGCATGTGCCTTTAGTTGCCAGGAATCCGCTAAAGCCCCAGTCTGCAGAGATTTATTCCTGCACTGCATTTCAAGAACATGGTCAGCCTGGCTCCCTCCAGCCCAACCCAGCCTCATAGCACGTAGGTATGGATTGGGGGGGTCTCAGCTGAAATGTAAATACAGAATTTCCCACCTGCTACTAACACTGTGCATGCAAATAGGCAGCCTATACAGTAAGGAATCTGTAATTCAAGCAACCGCTAATGCATGGACTCCTATGTCACCAAAGGGCCATCAGTCTTGCAAGGGAGTGCAGATCCCCAGTGTTCAAACCACCAAGTAACAGGGAGAAGAATCCCACATGTTACATTACTGCCTGTCAGAATGTTCTACTTCAGCCACAAGCTATTTTTATCATATGATTCTTTGCATACCCAGTGATTTTTCTCATTATCATACCAGAATTGCTCCAGCCATGGGCTAACCACATGTCCTGTGCCCTCACTCACCACCAGTCCCGCGGCAAGGCCCCGCTGCGGCAACAAGTACCCTCAGACTGTGACGGGATGAGCCATGGCACAGCTCAGGGTGCAGAACCCATCTCCTCACCCATGTGACTCAGAGGTACTGGGAACCCAGCACTGCTATGGGAGCTGGAAGCAACCAAGGCTCATAACTGTAGCTCCAGGACCAGGACACTTGTAGCTCCAGGACCAGGGAAAGAAATTCATGTTTTATGACTAGGATCTAAAGCAAATTTTATTGGGAGCTTTTATGTTGGTAGGTTTGAGTAGTTTTTATAGAGAGGAGTTCTGAAAACTGCCATAAAATTTTGCCTTGAGGGTTATGATTACATTTGTATCACTCCCAAACTTAGATAAATAAAGACGACAGTTTTTACTGTAGAAGCTTAAAAGGTTAGAGTGGTATTTGGTCTGTGATGAACCTTTTATAGAGATGATGTTGTAAGAATTTATTCTTAAATATCAATAAAAAAATACAACTTAACACTTCTTGATAAAGCTATGGTGATTAGAAGAGCTGTCAAAGAGGTGGCAGCACTGCTGGTGGCTTCATTCCTGCTAAAATCATGCTTTAGTACATTTTTGGTTGCTAGAAACTATTAACTAATTTGCATTTTATCAGAGGAGAAACATGCTTTCTAAGGATGACACTTTGTGGTGTCTTAGTATTTGAGGCAAGATTCCCCTCACACCTGACTTCGGGGGTGAGCTGATACACCCCTCTTTACAAGGGACCCTGTACAGTTTTACCCATCTCTTTGTGCTTTCACAAAGGGTCGAGACGGGACACCTGTGTTTTAGACAGCATGTGCCACAGCCCAACTGTGAGCTCAGCACACCAGCCCTCGTTTGTCCCCAGTGCTGTGCGACGGCCCTGCTCAGGCTGTGCCCCTGCCCCACACCTGTCCTCTGCCCAGCACTGAGAAAACTGAAGACCTTACCTGTACAATTCCCCTGTCACTCAGGACACCACTTAAGAATCAGTACCTCAGTAACAGCAGCAGCTCTTTCCCACAAGACGTTTCCCAAAGTTTCATTTCCCAGACAGCGTACCCACACGGATTGTCAGAAATGCTAACAGAGATTGGGATGTGGGCTCCAAACTTCCCCTGTGTCACACGGGAGGTCCCAGCTCCAGGAGCACTGAGAATTGGTTGAAACAGGCACTGCAACTGGTCTCAGGGGAGCCAGGCACACACAGCATTAACATGGAACAGCTTGTGTGAAAGTGAACACTTGAACACTGGAAACAAGGACGATTGAACCTGCTCTCCCCTCCATCAAGCACAGCCATATTAGGGTTTTAAATTTCAATCAAAACCAGTGATAATCTTATTTGTTGCAGACAGGATGACTAATTAGTGAGGAGAACTCCCTCAAAGCCCTCAGTGTGAGCAGCTCTCGGCCGAGCACAGCGTGTGGCACAGCAGGGCTGCGAGCGCCGTGTGGGCACAGGCACCCCCACTCAGCCCGGCACCCCCAGTGTGCTCCACAAGGCACACTAAACCCCACACAAAGTCTTTATCAAATCAGGTGGTCTTGACCACACATCTGAATACAGCCCACAAATATGTTAACTGAAACAAATTGGACACCATCAGTTAGAAATTACACACACTGCGACAAGTGCTCACAATGAACCAGTGCTCTGCAGAATTGGCAACAGACACAAAGTGAAATGGAAATCACAACATCCAAAAGGAAACAAAAGCACGCGCGCAGAAAAAAAGCTGCTTTATTTTTTTTTAATCCCCCACTCTCTTACCTTAATTTCCGCAGTCCAGCGCTGCTCAAACAGGATCGCTTTTCCAGCCATTGGAGGAAATGTGGATGTCCCAGAATGCATTTGGAATCACAATGTTTGCATTTGTTTGTGTGCTTTGTTCAGCGTTAGTGTGTCCATTTGAGCATTTCATCCAGTGTTAGTGTGTCCGTTTGTGTGCTTCAGTCAGTGTTAGTGTGGTTTTTAATGTGTTTAGTGTGTAAATAAGGCTGGAATACCTCCTACCTTAGTGTTCACCTCCCGCTGTACCTCACGGTTGTCACCTGGGAGGTCCTGCTGAGGCTGTGCCGGGTCACTGAAGATCCAGAGGAGGCAACTGGGTCCTGCAATGCCCTGCAAAACGAGCGTTTAGGTTTAGCCAAGCCACAGTAAACTAGTTAAACATTTAATGATCAAAAGTATTCCATTCTATGAGAAATATAACTGTACTTTAACCTTCTGCATTAATTAGAACAATAACTTGTGCGTCCCCATGAGCAGCACGGGAATTCTCTTTGCACAGCTCCTGGAGCCCCGTCCTCTGCTCCCACTGCTCTGCCAGGCAGCTTCCACAGCCAGAAGGCCCTGCAGAGCGAGCCCCTGACTGTGTTGTTTGCAGAGGGTCTCCTCTCACAGGCCTCCAGGCACCAGGCTAAGAAAACCAGCAAGCAACAGACTAGGTTATGGCCACTGCCTGCCTTTCAACAGTTAATTCATATTCACATTCTAAAATCACTTCAACACATGCATGTGCCATTGACACAAGCTAAACACTTGCTGAAACACTGGGTCAAACAATAAAGATTTCCCAAAAGCTTTACTTCACTTGAAGCCACAGATACCCTGGAAATGCACGACCACCTGCAAAACCAGTTACTGCCCAGCAATTAAGAGGGTTACCATCCCTACACATGGAGTGAGGCTTGAAAATCAAATACTGTCACTGAAAAGCTCAGGCTGAAAACTCTTTTCATCCAGTACTACTGGAGGAGGTAGGAGATACATATTTTTCTTAAGAACCTCATGTGTCTTCAGTGTTCCTGGGTGAAGGAAGGAAGTGTAAAATCATCATGTAATTTATTTCTTATGAATTGGATCTTTTCATCTTACTACAGGTATTAATACCTCATTGTGTCAATGTAAGGCTTAAAATGTCACTGACAATGATGCAGAGTTTCATCCAAGGCCAAAATAACATAAACAAGAAACTCAGTAATTCAAGGGAGGTTTCTGTGT
>JAYRBT010000139.1:222511-296909 GCA_036023395.1 Myiotriccus ornatus
GTGATTCCCAAACCATCCTGAAGAAAGGGCGAGGAAGCTTGCACCAAATTTATGCCCTATTTCCACACGAAACAGAGCTGCTCCTCAAGACTCCTGCAGATGCTGTCAGATTTGTTTCCGGTTGCCAGAAGCACAGTGCTATTCCACAAGCCAGCAGCCCAAGCCAGCCCTGTGCCACCCTCCATGTCCACGCTTCCCATTGGGCTCACGCCAGTTCTGTGCCTTTTACCTCAAGGCTGCGGGGGTGAAGACCAGGACACTCCAGAGCACCAGAGCGTGTCTTAGTGATGGATATCCACCTCCTGGCAACAAGTTCTCCACTACAGCCCTCCTTTCCTCCTTTTGAATCCCACAGGGAACCTGTGCCGACTTCTTTTCGGTTGACTTCAGCTAAATAGGCAGATTCTTCCCCGTGTTCCTTTTCAGGGCTTCATGACAAAACAGACGTGAAAAGACACCCCAGCACAGCAACATCCCCAAAGCCTGAACTCAGAGCATGGCTTTCGTGTTTGCTTCTTCCAAGGGTTTTTCTTTAGCCTCTGAATGAAAGGAGGAAAATCTGTATGATAAGCCAGGTTATTCTGATTGCATCTGAGAGCGTTAAAGTGCACCACTTGCTCCTCAAGAGACTTGGATCCTCTGGCTAACAGGATCTGGAGCTGCAGACAATTACATTGTCATGTGCAGCTGACTGACACAGAGCAGAGAGGGTCAATAATCCATAACCACATCGGCCCCTCCTCTCCCAACATGGTTCCTGGGATCCTGGGCAGCCTCCTCCTCTCGCCCTGCCTCAGCAATCCCCACACTTGCTAAAAAGACAGACCCAAGGCCACGGAAAAAGAGCAGAGCCCCCCCAAAAGCATACACAGAAACTCTGAAGCAATCTGCCAGCTCCTGCACTCACTGGCAGACATGGAAACGTCTGCACTTCCACTGTGAACTGAGGCTAAATCAGAGAAAATCCCCCAGTAAAAGGTCAGTGACTAATCCACCGAGCTGTAGCACAGTGTATCACTCACTCTGCCTGGGACTAACACACAGAGGCACAGGGAAAAAACAGATAGAAAATCTATCCTGCTAGAAATAACACCGCTGGCTACTGGGTACAAAAAGTGCATTTCTGAAAGCCATTTCATGACTGAGATGAGCAGGAGAGGCAGTGAAAGCAGAGCTGCTGGGAGGGCAAGCAGACAGGTGAGGGAAAAGCATCTCATTTGGTTGCTGACAGCTTCACAGCAATGTCCAATTCCTTTAATGCCCAACGGAGCATTCCAGTCAGTGGCTCAGGCCCTCCAACTGGGGGAAATGCCCAGCAGGATACAGCTGTGGACAAAAGTGCAAAGGCACAAATTTTAGCAGATACTTCCCAAGCTTTCCCCAACTCCGCAGAAGCTCTCAGGACTCTCAGGCTGGCTGGCCCTGGCTCTGCTGACCACAAGTGGAATGAGCACTCTGCTTTCCCTATTTCATGGAATCCACCTTGGCATTTCCTGCTTGGCAAGTGGCACTGGAAATCTGGGCTGAGCCCACCATCTTTGGATTCCATATTCCCCCTGCAGAGCACACAGCCCAACTTGTTGCCCTGGGGCAGCGCTGACAAACCCGTGTCTGTTCTATTCCATTCTATTCTATTCCATTCCATTCCACTGTACCCTACCCTGCAAACAAGCCCTGCACACTCTGAATGAGTTCCAGACTGGACACAAATATCCAAGCTGGAGAAATTTGCATCTCTCAGCTGTAATCAGACTCCCTGGCAGGGCTGCCAGAGCACCCCAGGCTTCACCTGCCCGTGAGTCCAACGGCTGTACCAACAACCAGCAGCTCATTCCACACACAGGGCAAGCAAATGAGGGAATACTGAAGCAGTGCTGAAATATCACAGTGCTCCTCCTCTGCCTCACAATTGGATGTGTCAGTTGTTAAATTATGTGTGTTTTCCAGCACTGCAGCTCCTGTCTGAAAGGCCATCACACAGTCCCCATTTCCACAGCAAATTGCTTCATAAATGGGAACTTAAAGGATAACGTTACATTTCCCATTGCAATTAGGCAGAGCTGCTGACAGACAGGGATAATGTGTTCCACATACAGGTCATTACTTCCTAGGGAGGAGGCTGGGAAGATCTGTGCTTTTGCAGGCCATTGGATACCAATAAACCTGGGGCCAAGTGCAGGAGGCCTGAAACCAGCAAAGCAGGTGTCTCCGTCTTTCTCCCCCAGACCCAGAGAGGCACTCCTCTGAAGGGACTGACCCTACACAACTCCAGACAGCAGCAAATCCCCTGCCAAGCCCTGACAGAGCCTCACACCCTCACTCACAGTTCACCACGAGGAGGGAAGGTATCCAAGCCCTGCACATGCTGACAGGTACGCTTTTTGGTGAGCTAACCCTGATTAGATCCGACTGAGGTCCAACTTCATTTCTCATCCAGGCTGTGATCTTTATTTACCTGGACACTGTGCTGCTGCTGTCAGGTGGAATAACTGCACTGGGCTTCTCTGAGTCACAGCAGCAGTAACTGAAGAGGAGGCCTGCTGGGACCTGATGGAGCTGCCATTCCCTGGCCTAGCTCTGAGCATGGCACTGTACCTGTATACATCCTAGAACTGCCTTTAGTCAGTCTCTATACACAGATTACAGGGGTGAAGGAGGTTTCAGATTTCCCAGCACCCCATCAGCAAACTCCTTTTGGGGGTCAACAAGGAAAAACTGAGTGAACTGTGGTTCACCTGAGTGCTGGATGGCCACGTGCAGCTCAGGCTCCTATCACGAGTGAGAGAGATCACAGACTCAGCCAGCATGGGAGGCTCCCTGCAAAGGCTGGGTAACAGGCCTCTCTTCTTTTGGGATGGCAAAGCCCCATCACCATGGAACGTGTTCCAGCAGTTTACAGCCAGCACAGCTCTGGCATTACCTGGTCCGTCAAGCACTGATACAGCAATAAGGAGCACAAACCAGCAAGTCAGAGGAGCACAGGAAGGGCATTTTCCATGCTATCTCTCTGGTTCTGCTTGAGATAGGACTACAAATAACATAAACCCTCTGGAGAATAAAAAGCAAGCAAAATTACTTTAGTGGAAAAGACAGAGCAGATTACAATGTTAAGACCTGTAAGTTCAGGGATCACTCTTTTCCTTCTGGCCATTTTTATTTATCAAATCACTTCCCAGCACTAAAAACTTGTATTTAGTTTGTGAAATAAAAGAAAATCCCACAAGTTACTGTGCTGATTTAGTTATTGCTCCTGTTTAGAATGAGCAAAATGTGGAAAGAAGTCTGTGATGAGTCACACCTTTCACTGTGCTGCCCCGTACATGAAGCGTTACAGCTCTCTGGAAAAGGAGACCTTGCCCTGGTGATCCAGGCACGGGGAGCAGGAGCACTGCCAGGCAGGCACATTCGTGTGGCAGAAACAATCAGCTGGGCACTCAGTGTGTGACTCCTGATAAAATCCAGTGCTGGAACAGCTCCCAACTTACACCGCTCCCACCTCCACCCATCTCTTCTGCATCTCATTGGCATTTGAGAACATTAATTGACTCATTATTTAAATTCCTGTTCAGAGGAGGAAGCTGATTAAGGCAGGCAGATACAGGATCTCCAGACACATTCGTGGCGTGTTGTTGTCCCGGCAGTTTACCTGAGTTATTAGGATACTTAGGAGGTAATAGGCAGAAGAACAGGGAATGAGGCCTGCAAAGGGGGGCCCTTGCAGGACTGGGCTGTAACTCATGATGACACAGCCCTGGCCCTGCCAAAGCTCCAGCAGAACAGCACCAGAGCTGAGGCTGTGCCCACAGCCCAAACCATCCCAAATTTAGGCAAACAGCAGGGTCTGGTTAAAGACAACCCTGTGGATGCACAACAGCTTTACACAGCCACAGAGAGGAGGGGAACACTTCCCTCCCTGGCTCCAGTGCAGTGTTACTGCTCCTACGGAGAGCCCCACTTATCACTGCCAGTCCCTTCACGTTCAGGTGCACAGACACCAACCTGAAGCAGAAAAATATCCCTCATGGAAGTCTGTTAGAAGGGACACAGCAGACAGTAACAGTTCCTTCAGAGCCGTTATGATCTGTCGTGATCATACACAACTAAAACGTAGATTATGTTAATATATATTAAGGGTGTTCTAAAAATGATGACTATTGAGCCACTGGAACCAAATGACTCCTCTGGAGCCGTAAAGGAACACACACAAACACTCTGAAGGGTCCATTACCAGCCCCGAAGTCCATCAGCTTCTCCTCCAGGGACTTTTACAATGCCTGTAAATGTACCTGTGTGGAGAACAGACACTTCGCAAAATTTTTCTGGACAATTACCATCTACGGCAAGGAGAGGCTCCTCTGCAGAGAGGGCCGTGGAAATCAAAACTGAGCTCCCTAAACTGCTGTAAGGAACACAAGCCTGTCAAAGTAACAGAGCTTCATCCCATTAGAGCAGCCAAAGTTTTGGTTTATCAAATACACCAGCACAAGCATTACCAGGTGTGCCCCACCCAACGCTGCAGATGGACTGGATGACTCCCCCAAGGAAGCTGTTTGCTAAGGAAACTGCTGTTCCGTGACATACAAAGAGAATGGGCCAATTCTATCGAAAGGTGGCATAAAAAAATAAATGACAAGAGAACAATTGTTCTAAAACCCAGACTGCACGGGGAGCCATTTCAGAACCTGATGGGTGCACTGAATTTCCATGGAAACCAAATCACCCAAAATGTAGTGCACACTTGTTAAGCCAGAAGAATTCAGATTCTGCCAAGGTAGATTATGCCCACCAGAAGGGAATTAAGCACTGAAGAAAATGACTTATTTTTTCCCCCCTATGGAATCAGATACTGCACTAACCCAGTTATCTCTATGCACAACAGCAGCTCAGTTTCTCTCCCCAGTAGCAATCCTGCCTCTAAATTTCCCTCAGCAACATGAAGGAGAGAAACCGTATGTGTACTGGTACCACTGTGGAAAATGGAGTGCTAACATTCCCCCAGAGCCACAGCCCAGTGCTCTGTTCTCAGAGTCCCTCTTCCACTGTATGCAGCAAAAGACTTGGATACCTCAGGAGAGCTAGGAGAGAGCTGGGGTAGATTTATACAGGTAACAAACAACCAAATTTAAGTAGAAGAGCTAGATCAGATCTCATTGCTGCCCTGAGAGAGCAACTCTTCTGACAACAAATAAGTAGGACAGCTTAAAAAGTGTGATATATGTGCCCTGGATAAATGGACAGGCAGCTAGCAGAAACTGGTAAGAAACAAGAAATCTACCTGATTCTGCTCACTATTTTGGAGGTTTCTCAGCTCCTAATACCTGTCTGTAGCTTGAAATCCAGGTCGTAGCCCACCCTGTTCCACTGCTGATTACAAACTGTACAGCTGACTTCATCTTCACACCCACTGCTCAAATCTCCTCTCCTCTGGGGAACGAGTCCACCCCAAAATGGCGGGGACTGATGTCGTACGTGTGTGGGGGTGTGTGTAAGAGGCAGCGGCCAGGGGAAGAATAAAGATGCTTGCAAGGTTTCAATTAATCTTGTCTGGCAGATAAACACTTTTTGCCAAAGAGCTACATATCAAACAAACACAGGAACAAGCAACCAGTGTGGCTAAGAGACAGAGCATATTCTGCTGACCGCTTGGAAAACCTGGCCTGAGCTCTCGGAAAGGTGGTTTGCAGGACTCCTCCAGCCCTTCTCAGGTTTGCCCAGTGCCATCTCAGGACATTAGCTGAGCTTGTCAGAGATATTCTGATGGAATAGCTCCCTGTCACACAGTGACAACTCATGAGAACGGAGCTGTTGAGCACGTTTTGACAATAGATCACTTTTCAAAATGACAAAGGGACTTCTGATCAAGTGAATTCACTCCCTTGCAACTTCCAGTTTGACTCTCCCTGTTCAAATGAGTTCTTACTTAGAACATTTTTCATTTCTATATGAAAACACAGGACAAAGAACAAAGCATTCGAATTGACCAGGACTTTCCTGCAGAAAAGGAACAATAGAGGTTACATGAATTGTTTAACTATGCTTTGCTTTAGAACTGAAAGGTCACTGTTTTTTCTATGCTGTTTCAAATACAACCCACACTTAATTGCAGGCATTAATTACAGGACAAGTGACTCTGGAAGCCTCACACTGCTGGTCAGGGCTGCCCTGCCATGGCTGCTCTGATGCCCTGACCCTGGCACTGTCTGGACTGTTCTTGTGTGCCCCAGGACTCAGCCCCAACAGCTCCAGAGCTGCAGTCCTGCTGAGACGAGGGTGTCCCTCATCATGGAGTTGAGCCTGCTGTTCCAAGGGCTCCTGAGGCCTGATCCAGGCCTCAGGGTTCAGTGTTCCCTGTGCCTTCAGCTTGTGCCAGGCTGCTACTGGCTATGGGGGACTGAGGGAATGGGCACAATCCCAGGAGAGCAGGAGTTAAACACGAGTAGCTGCCCCTCCAGTGCTTTAGGGAGAATCAAAGCCACTGTAAGAGGAAAGCTGGCTGCCTGACAAACACGTTCCAGCAAATATCACTATCTTTAGGGTCTGCTGCTTTACCAGGCAGCAGTAACTGATAACAACACACACCCTGCATGCTACAAAACGTGGCTGAGAATGGAGTATTCCCTGATGGGCAGCCCCACTCCAATGACGGTGGGTCCCAGCCCAGTTGCCCCTCTGAGGGGGCACGGGGAGACCACAGTGGCTCCCCAGCTGTGGTTTTATACCCTGTGTGCAGCTGAGTGCAGAGAACCAGGAGCTGCCAGCTCCCTGCTCTGCCTGGGGCTGGTGCTGATGAGCTGGGCAAAGGCTTCCCCAGCTCCAGTCCCTGGCAGTGCCAGCCTGGAGCCCCCAAGGCAGGAGCAGAGCAGGGGCAGAGGGCACTCCATGGTGGCACTTGCCAGCTCACAGGCAGAACTAAGGAAAAAACAATAGTATGCTTCAATCCCTAACAAAAAATAGATTGTGGCATTCACGTGACAGAACTAAGAAAATACAGAGGAAAATGATCCTATAATTTTCTCCCATTTATTGTCCAGTCATACTGCAATAGACTCTTCTAAAAAAGGGACTTTACAGAAAGAAAGAAAAAAATAAACAACCCACAACCTTCTCCAGCTACTTTTGTCAGGATTATTTGGACACAACGGAAAAGCAAGTGCTTCATTAAGGACACAAAGCAAGGTAAATCCAGGTAAATCAGTGCTGGGAGAAAATCTGCACAGTCATAGGGGAACATCTTCCTTTTGGTTTACTACAACTGTGTCATGGGACCTTGAGGAGCAGCCAAGACCCCCAAACCTGGTGAGGCCAGGGAAGGACACTTCCCTTGTGTATTGCTGCCCATATTGCAGAGTGTAACCTGAACTACAGTGGGTTTGTTTTGGACCCTCTGCTCATACTGGGGAAAGACATTTCTTTCAAGTGCTCCTTTACTGATAAAGGCAGACAGTGGCCTTAATTACTGGGTTGCCAGTGTCCAGAGTCTAAAATTCCTTCTTGCTTCTCCACAGAGCTGGTGATATTAGTGTAGGTTTTCCTTCTGTTATCAGTTCTTTGTCCATGACAGATTTCACAGCAGGAAACAGTTCTGTGGCATATGGCCACTAAATTACTGAAACTTCAGAAACTTCTGTCCATGAGTTAATTTTAAAACTGAAGAAACAGAAATTGTTTTTAAAGAGCATTACACTAGACCACATAAAACCTTTCCCTCTTTGCCTATTCTTCAACACACTCTGTGCTGGGTTGTGGAACCAACCCAGCCATGGTTGTCTCTGTACAAGACACTCAAGTGTTTACAGACAGCATAAAGTTCTGTATGTGCCTCAGAACTAGGAAAGAACTGGGGGGGACGGGGGGGGAAGGTGGGGGGGAATCAGAGGAGGAAGCTCTTAAGAATTTCCAACGCAAACACACCCAAATTTATGGAAAACCAGACAAACTAGACCCACACGTGTGTTTTGGGCATCTGCAGTTGTCCCTTTGCCCTGTGCCAGGACATATTCTCCTTCTGGAGTACATGAGACAGCTCTGCAGAAGCATGTGGTACAACTAAATTGTGTCTCCAGGCTCTAGCCCAAATACTGTGTTGCCTTGGGTTTCATTTTTTTAACGTGACAAGGGCATTCCTAATGCCCTAATTGGGTATTCCTAATGATTCCAATGAAGGGGTTTGTGTAGGATTTCCTGTGACATTAGACATGCAGAGGCTCCACCACACAGGGTTGGTGAAAGCAGGCAAACACATCAGCCAGCACTGCCCAGGCTGGGAGCATAGAGCATAAAATAAACAGAGGCAGCAATCCTTCCTTCCCGGCGCAGTTCAGCAAACCACAAAGGCAGCACAAGTGCCACAAACTCAGACCAAGCTGCCCTCGTGCACTGGACACACCTGCCCTGGCAGAAATTGGCCTCCCTGCGCTCCCAGAGAGCTCTTCTCTTGCAAACCAGGGACATTAACGCTACTCCCAACAGCCTGATTGGATCTGGCACGGCCAAGGTTTCTTAGTGAGAAAATGTACAGTTCCCTAATGCTGCTGACAGAAAGGCACACTCAGACCTTTTCAGAGGCTCTCAGGAGTTATTATCACAGATTAACTATGGCGGGAGCAAAAAGGTTTAAAGTCTTGTTTATAGTTAGCCCATGGCTCTAAATTAGCAACTTCTCTCTGAAATGATCAATTGAGTCACAGGCGTTAATGAGTCAGGCTTAGCCAGAAGGGGTGAGGAAGGAGGGAGAAAGAGCTCAACGCACAGCTCTGCAAAAAGGCAGTAAGAAAATCTCAGTAATTTCTGAAGTCAAACTGTATTTTAATCAATGCCTCCCAAATAAGATGAAGAAGCCACACTGTGACTTTCCCAGCTGTAAAAAATGGAAGTCTGGTTTCACATTTGCACGATTTTGAAGGTCAAATGCCTGCTATCCAAGTCTTACTGATCCATATGGACTAGAAATGCCACAATATGCAATCATCATGAAGGCAGATTGTCTCCTGTAAATCTGTCCTTTTTGTAACACATTCCGAACGTACCGTATTGGATGGATTATAAATCCATTCAGGAAATGCAGGCACTGCTGTAGGGAGCGGCTCCAGTTTGGGAGGGGGGATACGCGGGACGTGGTGTGTCTGCGCGGCTCCGGGAGCGGCAGGGACAGATGGCCCAGGCCTGCCCTCCCCAGAGTCAACGGGAGTGCTGCCATCCCCGGCACACGATGGAAGGCTGGATTTGGGCAGGATGGGACTTTTATTGGCACAATGCTGAATTGGTCTGCGTTGAGAAATGAAAAACACGGGAGAAAAGGCGGGCAGGGCTCTAGGAGCTGGTGCCTGAAGGGAGCAGGCTGCTATTTGTCTCTGGGCTCCTCGCTCAAACGGTCTGGCCTCTGCGTGGGGCTGGGAACCAGACAGCTACAATGCTCTGCTCCTCCGTTCCTCGTGAAGGGGGAAACACGGGAATGCTGCTTTGCATGAAACCATTATCCATTACTCTCATGTCAGGGACTTTGGAATGATATAGGTTTTCCCTGGAGGGAATGGCTAAGAGTCCCTGTTCTCTCCCACAGTCTCAGAGCACACGGTGCTTTTCCTTCTCCATTTTAACAAATCCCTTTACACATTGCCATTTTTTCTTCCAGCACATGCAACTGAAAAGAGACATATGGAGACCAGCATTCAAATCCTGCAAACATTTCAGCATCACTTTAAAACCAATGCTAATCTGTTTTCTGGAACTTCCTTCTCCCCTCCTCCTCCTGCTAACTCTGGAGTGAGTTCCTAAGAACCCAGGGTGGTTTCTAAGCCTGTCCTCGGTGAGTGACAGGGTGCCTCAACAACAACTACTCTTGCTCCTGTCTTATTTTTTAATCACGTGCAGACACAGGGTATCCCACAGCATTCTCACAAGAGCCTGTGAGCTGCTGGCATGGAGAGCTGGGATCAGCACATCTGGGAAACCACATCCCGACAGCAGTCCAGCCAGCACTGCATCACACACCACTTCCCCTATTTTTTTCCCCGTGTCAAGCAAAATCCCTGTAGTAGGAGCTCTCAAAATCCCGCTGACTGCCTGTGCTGAGCATTACCTGGGAACAAGGCAGGCACGAGCTGAACAGACCTTTACAACAGAATGTGCATCTGCCAAGACAGAAATACCCGACGAGCTTCTGGTGCTGGCAGCGTGTCAGGCACACAAGCTGTCGGCACAGCGGCTCCAAACCAGCCTCGCAGGGTCTGAGTGTGGATCTGCAAAGGCCACAGGGCCCCAGGGGCGACAGCGACACGTTCCTTATCCCAGCACCTAAACGTGCACCGGATCAACAGGGCTTGGGCGAACAGGAATGCTTCCAGGGCTTTCCGTGCAAACGCGCTGCAGCAGATTCGGAGCTGCTTTGCCCCCTCTCCCTCTCTCTCTTTTTGTTCAGTTGCCTGGCATTCGCTAACCCACAAGCTGCTGTTTCCCTTTCCAAAGAAGCTCTGATGGGTGGAGGGCCAGGAAAAATTAGCCCAACTGATGAATGCAATCTCGACAGAAAATATGTTTTTTATCAGAGACCACATGTTGCCAACAGCAATTAAAGTAAAACTGGGAGATTTCATCGGATATAAGCCTGCATGAAAACCCCCCAGACCCGCTGATCAGGTGTCTGTCGGCTCAAGAGGATTACTTGGATGCTCCAGAGCCTGCCAGCCTCTGGGAAGGGCAGCCAGGGCCTGGGGAGGGTGCCAGGAATGCCTGAAGCAGCACATGTGCTCATTGGGATCCTGCTGCCTGCCCAGCAGTGCTGGTGGAAGGGTGCTCCCAGGTCTCAGAGGGAAGCTCTTGGAATGCTGGCCATGGCAGAGCAGAGCCTGTTTCCAAGGTGTATTTTATTTACAGGGCCTCGCCTGCATCCCGAGGAACAAGAACAAGTGGCCAGAGAGCATGAGAGCTCCAGATGATCAGGGCTTCCCTCATTAGTGCCATTTGTGTTATCCATGTCCCACCCATGGACTGGCAGAAGCTCAGTACCTCAGCCAGGAGAGAAGGTGAATAAATCACCACAACTGGCGTTTTAGTACTGAGCAATGACAGCAATGTCCATAAGGGCTGTGAATAATTTTCCCAGCTACCCATGTTTGTCAAAAAATTTACCAGGACTATTTTCCAGTAACTGAAAATAGCCCGTGTTATTAAGCCTGTTACCTCTCATTTCCTGTCCCTACAGGACAGTGACATACTTAACAACTCACAGGGACAGAGAATAGCACTTGCATCCTTTCTCTATGACCCATGAGGCCATGGCACACTCAATAGCCTGACAGGAGTAAACAGCTCCAGAATCCATCTGAGAGTGAGTGTGCAGCAGGCAAGTCTCAAGAAACCCTGGCTATCCAGAATGGATCCAGAAGGGAGAGGGCATCGTGGATATCAAAGGATAAGGGGATGATGCAGTGGGGAAATGATGAGGAAGAGGGGCCAGGCAGGAGCAGGTGAGGATCCCTGAGCACCCTCCACAGAAGCTGAAACCAAGAGGATTTATTTTTTGACTGGACGAACCAGAGAAGAACAGCTTCTGGGGCCTATCTCCAAATAATTTTTAAAGCCTCTGGATAAATAATTATTATAATTCCCTAACAAACCACTAACACCACACAGGTCTGCTTTTGGTACGTGATCACACTGAAGTCCATGCCAAGGTCAGAGTCCACTACAAGTCATGTGTTTGTTTCAGTTCTGGAACTGAAGATTTTGAGATAACAGACAAAGCAGGATTTTGGGACTATTCTGGGCTCACAGGGAACCAGGTTCCTCATTACCAGGATTTCAGCCTAGACTGACTGCAGTAAGATTTTATGATGACCAGCAGCACCCACCAGAGAAGCCAGAAAAGTTTATTCCTTCAGACTGGAATACAAGATCACATAATACATTTCTGCCACTCTACACATACGCAGAGAGAATTATACTCATATACACAGAGATATACCTAAATTCAGCCAACCAGGGGTACCGCCAGCTCAGGTGTTTCAGACACAGACATCATTTGGGAAGGTTTCTACAGCAGCATGTCCCCTGACGCTGCAGCACAGGGCTGCAGGGACATGTCCTTGTGCAAACACCAACACCAAAACCCTGAAAATAAGCACCTCTCCCAGTGTCAGCACTGCCTCCATCTCACCGTGTCCTCCTGTTCTCACTTGGGGCTTAGTGCAGTATTTATTGAAATGGTAAGCGCCGTTACAAAGCTGTTCTACATGAGACTGCAGCATGGCCATGTGAGAGCCAGGCCGGGGCTGCCACCAACCTGGCACAGCTGACAGGGCAGCTGACATGCTCCTCCACAGGCAGAGCCACCAGAGCTGGGAGTCCTTGCTTGCACCTTCTCCAGCACAGCTGGATTTTTACATACGACAAAACAATGCCCGTATTGCTGCCTGTGAGCCCTGATGATCCGTGACCACCGGTGTCACAAGCGATGATTTCAGCACTGCTGGCACGATCTGCTTTCCCAGGCGCGGGGACAGAACCTGTGCCACAACCCAGTGACGCTCTCAGAGCCGCGCTCATCCCTGTTAACAGTCACACCAAGTGACATCTGCATTTGGCCCATAAGCAGGGCAGTTCACCTGACACAGGGTGGCCCAATTACTGCTAAAGACCTTGTCTCTCTGATCCGGAGACAGCCCTGGATCCCAATACAGCTCCCATTTAGGAGTATTACGGAGGAATCAATCACTTGTCCAAAGGGAGCAGCACGCGAAGCTTGGCTGTCGGGAGAGGCTGCTCCCCTGAGTGGCACGTCAGGCTCTGCCTGGAGACTCGAAGTGACAAAGAGCTGGCTCAGTGGCCAGCAGTGACCTCCTGCGAGAGCAGCAGGGGCAGCAGAGCCGGGGAGGCAGGGAGCCTGCCATGGAGAGAGCCAGGAGAACCCCAGGAGCAAACAAAGCCTGCCCCTCCTGCCTGTGCCGCAGCGAGTGCTACACCACCAAGTCTAGGCTACAGGGAAAAGGGGCACAGAGTGCCATCCTATTTCAGAGGTTCACTTCTGCATCTGCTCAGGGAAAAACGGAAACAAGAGGGAACCATTCCCTTTTGACCATTGGTACCATCAGTTTCTGGATAGGCTGTGTCTGCCACTCAACAGGAGTAGAATTTTGTCAAGCGTTTGGATTATTTGTTCTGTAACACACAAAGGCAGGAAGAAGAGTTTCTGGTTTATGTAACATACCTGCCTTGTTTCCTGTGAAACAGCCAACTCCAGGTGAATGCAGGGCACAAATGGTACTGGCTTGTGGTTGTGGAAATAACACAGAGCAAAAGGGCTAAAGAGACTTTATCCATGTATGGTCAGATGTACTTTAGCATCGTGATGCTGATCTATAAGGGCAACTGCAAAGTAAATTAATAGCATTCCTAAAATACCCAAACAAACCACGATTTAGGGGCTGTCCATAAGAACAGGAACAGGGTACTGATACTCTGATGGAGATATCAAAATGATTATCCAAAAAATGCTCATTTCTGACATAGCTGTACATGACATTCATTCAGAAAAGCCCAGAGAAGAGACAGATATGAGCACCAAAGAGTAGCAGTGGATTAAACCACTTCCTTCAGTCCTGACGAGCGTTACACAGCCCTCAGGGATCTAAACAAAAAATTCAGGAGGGAGAAAAGCCCAACTCCCTCTGCTTCTGATGGGGCCAAAATCTCCCAGGTTCGTGACCCTCAGATGCGTTCCCTGTGCACACACACATCCACAAATGCCAGAAGCACAGCACTACAGAAAAGGGGACACAGAAGGCCATGCAGTGAGAAGGAACTGCAGGAATAAGTTCATCCTCCACTCTATTGCAGGAGTAAATCCTTGCACTAGATGGCTCTTCCAGATGTAGTGGGAGCCATTCTGGAAACCAAAGGGAGACAAGCTGAGATGGAATTTAGAGCCTTTGTTATTAAATGGGAAACAGTGAAATCAATGGGACATGTGATGTGGGGGCAGGGATGCACCTGTCCCTATAACTGGGGTTGGACACTTTCCCCAAAACAACATTCATTTCCCCAGAAAGATCTCTCAGGAGTTGGGGTGCTACATGCCACCACCGCTGTGGCCAGGACAGAGAGGGACTGGCATCTGCCCCAGGTAAGTGACACATGTCTCCATGGCCTTTTCCCATCCCAGGAGATGTGAGGTGGTCTGGCTGGTTATCCAGTGGAGTGTGACCCCTCACTGCTGCCATGCTGTGCTGGCACTGCCACAGGGCTCCTGGGGGATACAGGTTCAGGAATACAACACATTCCTGGGTACAAAGCTTTTCTGAGAGCTGACTTGTGCCTCCACTGTGAGAATGTAGGCTGGCCAGCAGCACTGACATCAATGCAGCCAGGCTGACTGATATGGAAAGATAATTTGGGCTGTATTTTTGTATGGCCTTTGGATACCTTCTGCTGCAAATGTTTTAAAAAGGAGAAAACCCAAGTAGAAGCAGCCACCAGCCACAATGATTCCTTTCCTAACAGGAGCCATGACACGTCCAAAGAACAATATCTGGTGCCCTCAAAGAAACGCTCCTGAAGAAATTAATTTGGAATACCCTTGGTCGTATCCTAAACCAGAGTTCCAGGTACAGTGCGTCTCAATGAGGAAAGCCAGCCAGCATCCTTCACCAAGCCAGCACAGCTGCTAGCAAGGGCACACAGGTTTGCAGGGACTTTGACTCTTATTCTCCAAAAAGTTTCCCTTTGCCTCCAGCTAAGTCCCGTATTCTCACTAGGTCTCTGTTTCACTCCCTGGAATCTCAGTCACCTGCAGTACCACGTGCCATTTGACGCTTCCCATTAAGTTTGCTGATTCCCTTCTTGGCACAGCTTTGAGCCCAGTTCCATTTTAGACATACCAGCTAAAACTCTGCATCTTTCCAAGGAACCGGTGGTTGCTCTGTTACCATGGCAGTGGGTTTGTGCCGGAGCTGGTGATGGTTTGTGCTTGGTTGGTAATTACTGTCACAATGCAAAGGGTTAGCGACCAGGGCCCATGGGAAAGGGCAGGATGACAGTCCAGGCAAGACATGCTGCTAATAGGTCTGAGAGCAATTACTGCATGGTTTGTGATCACAACACTTAACCCTCTGCCTCTCACATCCCCAAGTGCTTTGACTGCCTCTGCCCACTGCAACCAGGCTACCCACAGCCCTGCAGGGGACCCCCGGCTCTGCAGGCCACAGCACCACAGGGCCCATTTCCAAGCTAATCCCTGCTCAGTGCCAAGCTGTGCATCAAGTCTGTGGACATCCCGGAACAAACACTGGGAAAATTTTCCAGAATTTGTTTAGCTACATCTCAAAATTATAATTACCATCTAATTTATTTTTTAACTGTGCAAAATGGTGGCCAAACACAACAAGCACCACCATCTAATGGTCTGATTCCATTATACGCAGCCACAAGAAATCAAGAAAAAAATCCAGAGCCAGCTTATCACATAACACAACCAGCCTTTCCTTATCACCTCCTACCTGGCCATCCCAGCAGGGAGCAGGCCAAACCTCTGGTCAGGATGACGGAAGGGACAGGAATCAAAGGCCATTCCCTGAGGAACCAAGAAACACCTTCACTAAGCATGAACCAGTTGTCAGGCAGTGCCAGGTCTCTGTTGCTTCAAGGACAAACGACTCTGGGCTCTCCAGCACTTCAGATCACTTCCCATGGAAGGACATTCCTGTGTCCCTGAACAGCCACAGCACGAATCTGCCTGCATGGACACTCACAAGCATTTTCTCTTCCAAGGCAATAATGGAATTACAGGTGCTGTGAGTACCTCCAGTGCTCCCTTCCTGGGGTTATGGATACCCTCTGCCTCATCCCCACCCAGCTCCAGCCTTACACAGGTATGGAAATGCAGGGAGGTCACCATGCTGCTGCCTGAGCTGGGGCTGCTCAGGAACTTTCTGAGAGGTATTTCTGGTTAAGCTTTAGGCATTTTAGGGGACTTCCAGTCTCTGCAGGACACCTGATCTGGCTTTGTCAATTCAACACCTTTCCCTAGAGGAATAAAATGTGAAACCCAACCCAGCATGTTAACAACCCACAACTTCTGCCTATCACCGAGTCCTATTTCTAAGCTCTGTCCTTGGCGTCCTGCCTCACAAGCCACATCCACTTCCCAAAAGATCACAGACAGCCTGGAATACTGATTCCACGCTGTTCTGGCTCCACAGGACTCGGCGGCAAATGCAGGTGTTCTCAGGTTTTAGGGGAGCACTCCGCAGGTAGAGACTGGAGCCAGAACTGCCGGCAGTCCCTGGGATGCCACAGGGCCTCCAACAGTGTCTGCCCCGCAAGCCCTTCCCTGCACAACCCAATCCAATTACAACCTCATTCTGCTTAACGGGGCCTTGATGGCAGTTTCATTACTCAAAAAGTAACATTTATTAGTCTATTGTAACGTGTTGTGATTGTAACTCTAATACTAATAGGAAGAAGTTTAACCTCCTTCCATTTTCTGTACAGTTAAAAACCTGGTTACAATGGTCATAAATCAGGGTTTCAAATGTCATAAAAGCAGAGCTGCAGCTCTACACTACGCATGCCTTTTTTTAATCTTTACATTTCCTATTAATCTCAGATGCAGTCTTTCACAACTCCACTTACAACCCACATTTTATTTAGATTATCATTATGATAGCAGGAAAAATCCTCACCCTGCATATAATTTGCATGATTTAGGTAGACTGTGTTTTCAATTACATTAATAACCTAAAATGAGGCAGACTGATTAGAGCCCTTTCTCTCACTTAAAATGAACATTTTCATTAGTGATGTCTGTGGAGATGCCCCTCCTTCCTCAGCACTCCAGAAATATATCATGATGGATGCTGTAAGGGAAATGGTCCCTAACTTTAGTCCCAAATGGATCCTGCCCTCACAGAAACCCACAGACAGAATGGAAAGGCCCTACAGAAACCAGTGCTGCTAGGCAGGAACTCTTCACCTCATCTCTTGATTTTAAGAGCAGACCATTTCAATTTTTTCCTTAACTAGTTTCAGAGATGCTGTTTAGAAAGTAACTGGGTTTGTCCTAAAGGCATTTTAATGCAAACACAGTGGATCTAGATGCAGAGCTCCTTCGTTGTGCCTTCAGTTCGCTTCTTTCCAGGTAACCCAGAGATTTTAACAATGATAAGGAACATGTGTTAATCGTGCCAACCAGCTTAGGTTGGAGCTGAGACAAGAGAAACTTCAACTTCAGTCTACATAGGAATAATGGCCCTGGAGCTTGCACCTCACTGAACCTGCAGCATGGATATTAAGCTTATCTACCACTGCACGAATGACAGGGATAACATGCTGTCAAGAAAGTAAAAAGGGATTATCTCTAAAACCTTTTCAGTTTGGTCTTCACAATCTCAAGGTGAGCTGGAAGGTGGAAAAGCTGGCGCACAGTAAATACCTGTTAGTCACAATATTCATTTTCCATCTGTTCACAGCCTCTGCGATGTTCCAAGGCAGACACCAAGAGAGGGAGCATCCTGGTCCTTGGCTCCCAAAGCAACGCTAGCCTTCCAGAGCTGCTGGAGCTCCACAAAGTGCCTACTCACAAACCCTACTGCTAGAGGTGAGAGCAGGAAGAAGGAAATGCTGCTCTTGTAAGCCACTGGAGGGGACAGAAGATGGGCCCATTCTCCTGTTGCAGCCACCCCATGGGCTGTGGAATTCAGGTGAGAGGCAGAAATGGATGTGCTTTTTGAAGCGCTTTTTATCTCATGCAAGGCTTTCATTTAGTAGGGCTCCCACTCCACAGCTAGTGACAGAGCGACAGACTTGTCACAGCCAGGCTCCCCTTCCACACCGAGAGAAGGACTGACAGACTTGTCAGAGCCAGAGGTGGAATGCTGTGCTCCACTTCAGGCCAATCCAGCTGCCGTGAGGCTGTGGCCAGACCCAGAGCCCCAAATGAACGGATCAGCTGGAATGCAAGGCCGTGGGCCTGCAGAGCCACATCCAGTGCCTGGCACCACCGCTGCCAACAAACCCATCACTGCGTTTTCATCCTGCCCAGGGAGGGGAATGCAGTTCCTTAAATATTTTAAGTCCAGGGGCAGTGGAGAGGGACAGCCAGGAAGGGAAAGCACCTAAGCCCACAGCCTTGTCAAATGTGGATGCTGGCACACTCCCACAAAATGCCTGACGGGTCCAAGCCTGAGGCAAAAAGCTCTGCCCAGCCCCCATGGCAGCTGTTTATCTGCTCCACAGATGTAGGAGGATTGCTATTCCTGCCTACACAACCCTCTGCTCTATCACCAAGGGGCGCCTTGGCTGGGAATTGGACTCCAAAATGCACACAGAGCAAACCCAGTGGCATCTGTTTGTTCTCTGGAAAGAGACTTCCGAGAGCAAGGGCCTCCCAGCCCTCCTGTCCCGCTCAGACACCTGTACCCTTTCTGCGTCCCTCCCTCTGGCACCCTTGGGACTCCATGCTGCCTCCGTGCTGCACAGACATGGATTTTGCAACAGGGATGAAGGAACAGAGACCTTCTATGAACCAGTTCTGCTTCTTTCTCTCAGTTCCAGTCCTTCATGCGCTTTCAGCTGAGGCAGCCACATCTGATTCCAGAACAGCCCGGCTTTGCTCAGTCTTGGGGTTTACCCAACTTCTTGGATCACCTCTTCTACATCACTTACACAGCCACAACCCTACCCTGGACAAATCAAACAAAAACCCTCCTTCCCTCAGCCAAATTTCTCCCTGCAGCTTCAGCTCAAGGGGCATTCACTCCCTGCCCCTTGGGCTGTGTTCTCCTCTAGAATCCCACCCACCCCCAGCGCTGTGAAGGCCAGGCCCGTCCCTCAGCCTCTTCCACCTGCCGCGTTTCCTCCCAGGCTTCAAGTCCCTCTACTAGTCACAAACTAAGTTTGGTTATCTAGCCAAGGGTACTCTGAGTTTTTCTCAAAGGTTCCCCCCCCACCATTCCAGCATAGCTCTGCGGAGCCAGTGTGGAGCACGGAGCACAGTTCCAGCTGTACAGAAACAGACAGATCTGAAATGTCCTGACAGCAGGCACCTCTGACAGATCTGTTGCATTTGTGACAATACTGCAGACAAATACTGTGGTGTGTGAAGAAAAAAAAAAACAACCAAGAACTGTGTTCTCTTTCTGCTGACTGAACATGTTCTCCCACATCAGACAGAGCAGACCTGGGAAATGCACTTAGCCATCAGCCTATGGACACTTCTGAGATGTCAAACCAGAGGTGCTGATCACTTCCCACAGCGAACACAACTTCAGAGACCCTGCACAGCCATGGAACCACCTTACAGAGCTGCTTTTGTCAAGATGCCATTGGGACCATTCCTCACTGGAACTAGATGGGGAGAGAAATGTCAAAAACTCTGCTTTCCCTTCAGAAACAAGGAATTTTTCCATCTTCTTCAGGAAGAGCCCTTTAGAAAGCAAACACGGACAAAAACACTCTTTCCCTTCCAGCCACAACAGTGACATGATTTATCCCATTCTGAAAGCACCTTCATCCCAATGGGAACAGGACAGGGTAGGGTGACCATCATGGGTCAGTGGTAGAGCTTAAACTCAGCATAGTGCATCCACCTATGTTGTACCTCAGAATTCCTAAAAATCCTTCCCTCATATAACGCTTCAGGGTAGGGAATAGAAATCAAGAGGATACTCTCTGGGACCAGTGGGACTCTTGGGGGATCACTGGCACACATTGCCATCAGGAGAGAGCTCCTCGGCCCCTGCCAGCCCATCAGGTCCTTCCCTTCCTTGCTCACACACACACGTGAATCCAGATGCATTTCTCATTGTTCTCAAACCAACCCTAATATCAGATGATACCAAAACACAAGGGCTTAGAGGATTTCAGCCTACTCAGTAGAATAACTGGCATCCGAAGGCCATGTGCTTATGGATATTTCACACTTCAGACCATCACAGCTGTCTTCAACATTCCTTGTCCTCGTACAACGATTTCTTAAGTCCCGGAATTTGCTTATTTTTATCACCCAACTCCATTCCCATTCCCATTTACACAGTGGCTACTCCTTACTCACACCAGTTACAAGGAATGCACCCCAAAACAGTTATTCCACAGTTAAGTGCAGTGCTGTCCCTGCACAGCTCCTACGTGGCCTTTGAAAGACCCACTGACACTCTGCTGTTAACCACCATGGGCAGAGTACAGACACCACTGCTTTCCTCTCTCCTTTCCTTCCCAACACAAATGATGTCTGTGACACACAGGATTACATAAGGGAACTCAGAGCAGGAGAGCAATGAACGACCAAATGATGCAAAGTCCTCTCTAACCCCTGTCAAGTTTAATGTTTCCCTAAAAACTCATCCCTAACTTCTGAGACTCATCTCAACTGATGTTCACTGAGCTACCCATGTCCAGGTTAGCTGCTGTGCACATCTCAGAATAAGTGTTTGATAAAATCATGAAATCACAGCCAGACTTTTTTCCCACCAACCAAAAATCCCCTTTTTCTATTGCAGTGCCTTGCACCCTCTCACTGAGATGTGATACTTAAGAAACCTGCGAGTAGGAATAAAACAACAGAAAATAAAGGAAGAAAGAACCTTTTCAAGCATCAGACAAAAAACTGCTCTAGAAAACCCCATTCTGTGTGGGCTGGAAATACCAGCTCTGGGACACTTGCTGGAGTATCCAGGCCCAATTCATTCAGCTACTCAGCTGCTTACTGACACAGAATCCTTTATACGAGAAGGAAGAGCCGCTACCACCCACTTTCCACTGTCCCACCCTAGAATTTGGAGAGTCCATAAGACTTCCATCTCATTATCTTCATTACAGTCCATTTTTGATGCACACTGAGTAACTGCTGCACAACAGGTCCATTTTCGACCCAACACTGTAAACTGAAGGTAAGAACACCTGTCAGCTGGATACTAGCGGAGAAAAAGAAAATACTGCCTAGAAAGCAAACTTGTCCTTACAACTGAAAAAGGAAAAATGGACCTACTGCAAGTCCAGCACCCTCAGGAGCCTGACTGGTGCCCACCCTGGATGTGCAGCAGATGAGACACACAAAAAACTTCTCCAATGCCAACTGGCTGGCAGGGGTTGGAAATTTCCTTTTCTCCTTCCTCACAACAGTGTGCAGTAAACTCTTTGTCCTTGAAGGCCAGCATCAGAAGGGAAGACATCTTCAAAGAGAAGTTATCCCCCAAGTTCACAGTTAATATTCCTTTCCTATTTAGGGGAGTCTCTGGGGACAGGACTGTACCAATGGAACCGGGGTAGGACAAGGCAAAGGTGGGGCTTTCTGCTCCCCATTACCCAGTTTTGGTCGGGAGCCACAGGAACAAATGCGCTCTGTCCTCATCGAGTAAGTAAATGCATCGACTCCAACACAGCCAAGAAAACATGAACTAGCATGATACAAAGGCCCTCACCATCTTCTCACCCTTCAAATGGGAGAAACGGAGTTAACAGCACTAGAGAAATGTTTCCTATTTGATTTTATTAACTGATTGACATGAATTAATGCATTGGGATATTTGATTGTGTCATAAAATGTGTATATGAACATCATGATTCAATTTAATGTACCCATTACTGCTTGATGTGCCATTATATTAGACTAAATTAAAAGAATTTTATGGAAAAAAAATTACAATTAAAGACTCAAAATTGATTACATTCATAACTTAGAGGATATTCACTTCTATTCATGTTTTGAATAATGACAATAAAAAAAACAGAAAACAACACAGACCACGGAAAGACGGACAAAATAAAGTGTGGCAGAGATAAACAGTACAAAAGGAATGAGGGGTCCATAAAACCCCACGTTCCCACCAGCTGGGAACAGCTTAGCACAAATCATTAGCAGAGCAATACTCTTCCAAGACAGCAGGAATTTTGTTGAGAGCCCTGGTGCAGCCCAGTTACAGGAACACAGAGACTGATGTGCTTCCCAAGCTCTCCGGGGGGATCTTTGTTGGGGTTTGCTCTGTGTGTGGGGAGGAGTGGGCTCGCTTTTCAAGTGGTGTCCATGGGAGTTATTTCCACCCTGGACCACAACAAAACTGTTTAACCATGTCTTACACCTCAGGTTGTAGTTGTCTATTCAGCTTCTGCTTCTTTAAGGCTGAATAGTGCTCCGTACCCAGCAAAATGTGTTTGGTAGGTGTAACAACCTAAGTTTTTCAGGTATGTCCCTGAGCTGGCAGGCAAAGGGACCCACATTGCTCCATGCCACTCCATTTCACTCAGAGCCAGCACAGAGCCAGGGTACAACACTTCAGCTTAGTAACTCAGCACTAACCCATGGAGTTGAGCAGGAAAAAGGGACAGGAATTGCCAGAGCGAAAAGACTAAGACCAGCCATGGTCTGGCTGGCCCCACTGACTGGTTGGGGCTATCTACACTTGACCTGTTTTCTGGGAAATGGGAATGTTACTAAGAAACCCTGAAAGATTTTCTCAATGTACACAGGTACAACTCCGGAGTAACGGTTTGGACACCAGCCAAACAAGAACTACGATTTAAGTGGCACACCTGGAGCCCAGTCCGAGATACGCCCAAATTCATGCATACAGGAGACACCGAGTAAGAGCCAGGCATGTTCCTCAGTAGCAAGAAGGTAAAAAGGCATCTCATTTTCCAGTAAATCAATACCCCAAAAGTATTCCACAACAGGACCAGCATTTTAAGACCCACAGATTTTCTCCTGGGAAAGTAGGGACTGATTAGCAGGATCTACCAGCCAGCCAGTTCAGTCTAGTCATCAGACACTGTGTCATTTCAGAAAGACAAGAGTTGGACTTGTGGAGACACGTGCGGGAGGTAAGAGGTGAGGGCCTTGTAGAATATCCGCTTGAAGAGATGCCAACAAGTAAATTGTTGAAGAAAAAAAAGTACAACGCATGTCAGGTTTCTAATTACATGTCTATTTTCCCAACAAAGAAGTGCAATTAAAGTTAATCATGTCTATTATATTACACAATGCCTCCGTTCCTAATGGAACCAGGCCTGCATGAAGGAAAAGCACATTAATACACAAGCGCCGGGATGTTCTGTACCCCGAACACACTCCAGTACAGCCATGCCCAGCTCTGCCAATGCCTTGGGAGGGGGACAGCGGGAAAAGGGTCACTTCCAAAACCCAGCATTCCCAAAGATGCTTGTGTGCCCACACATCCTGGGAGCTGCCTGTGACAGCTGTCACCCAGCCTTCCCGGCACAACCTTGCAAGGCTCCCACAGCCCTGGCCATGGGCAGGGACCCCACAGAGCTACAGGAGGTTCAGGAGGTGGGGCAGGTAATGGACAGGCTGAGGAACAGCAGCAAAGATCAGAGCCCTCTCTCCTTTATCCAGGCACTGCTGTCTGATGGAATCTGAGGGACACCCGGTTAAGCAGGATAAATTTTGCTCTCTGGTGTCAATCCCGAGTAGTGCAGTTCAATATGGGATTTAATCCCTGTTACAGCAGGTGTAAATAACAGCAGAACTTTACTTCCCCCCCTCCGCAACAACTACAAAAATCATGTTTTCTGCTTTACTTTCATACTATAGCCTTCAAAGGCTCCTGCCATCACTGCCCAGTTCTGCCTTTACACACATGTGGTGCATAAGAGAAGCACTTGTCAGCTGGGAGGAAGGAGGCAGCTCTCAGAACCAGCATTGTTGAGGCTGCTGCCCCATCCAGCTCTGTATCCCCAGCAGTGGCTGTTCTCGGAGCATCCCAGGGCAGCTCCTGCACCCACAGCTGCCAAGGCCCAGGTTCTGATGTACTTGGACACCACTAGGAGATACCATGTGTGCCCTGCTCCCTGGGCTATACCGCTGAAGGCTTGGCCTCCTATCAAGGAGCTCAAAAGCTGAGATGGACACAAGCATGAGGAGCTTCTGTGCACACTTCCATGCACTTTCCAGGTATTTTCAGCAAAGCCCCCTTTCATCAGCTCCTCAGGTGCTGCAGAGCACAGCCTCTGCATTTCCAGCACCAATCCAGCCATTAAGAGAGAGGCTGACATCCATAACACCATCACCAACCAGCACAACTACTGCAAAACCCTTCTGAGTCCCATGGCTCAGCCCACAGACAACTCTTCTAGCAACTGAGTAACTCCAGTAACTTTTCCCGAGTTCTTCTTCGACTTGCATGTCCTGGCTGCATTTCTTTGAGGCTGGTAAACCTGAGTACGTGCAGTGGAGCCCTGACAGTCCGAACTGCTTTTGCTGTGCTGATGAACCAGCTCGGACAAAACCCTGAAGAAGCAAATAATTTGCAAAGAAAAATACAATTTTAATTTTAGCCAAGTTGAAGCCAATAACCAGTGCAGGACATCATTATCAAAGCTGTCTGAACTTAATTTTTGAAACAGCAATTCCTAAAATAATGCTTTGATCCAAGGCAAAGAGAAGAGGATGAAGGGAGGAATCCAAATTCAGTCTTTTTTTTTGATGAGCACCTCCAATAGCAACCACTCTCTGTCTTGCTCTACCCCAAACAGACTTTGAGATTGTTGTGTATTTAATTTTCTTTCCTTTAAAAAGAGGCTCTGTAACTGACTGGGAAGGGATGTCAATGGTGGAAGTGTCCACCTGAACATGGATTTGCCCATAAGGAAAAGGAAATCTGGCAGATGGTGTTGGAAGTGGAGCTGAACCCTAGTAGTGGTTATTAGAATCACACACCAACTCCTCAGAAGCTGCTTCATCCCACCAAAATGTACATGCTGATATAAACCAGCACTTGAAATTCTAGCTGCAGAATGCTCACTATTATTAAAGAAGAAATTACATGTTTCATGAATTACTTTCAGAAAATCAAAAGACCATGAAAACATAAGACAAGACTCTCCAATTGGTAACTCTTGTCAAAAAGTTCAACGGAAAGAAAGAAATTTAAAAATCACTTAATGGCTATAGTTGGGTCTGATACATACAGTTGGGCTTATTGAAATTAATTATTTTTAGCTACACAACCTGAGCTACATATAAAATCCCTCCACACAGCGCACATCGTCAGGCTAAATTGGTAGAATTAAGCAGAAGACAAGTGTTCTGCATAAATCCACAAGAACATCATTTCACCAGGGTTCTTGAACAGGTGAGGGGTAAGATAAACTAATGCCCAAGTATGTCCCAACTGGTCTAAATTAAGTCAGAAAAATAAACACACAAATCTACAACCCTCTAGAATGGAAGAACTTCCCAGCTATGCCAACAGGAGCTGCAGTGCACACCACATTCCTGGTGAGCCTGTTGGATACAGGAGAGCAAACAATTGCACCAGAGTCCAGCGATGCCTGCAGTGCTATGCTGCACAGGTGAGACAGCAAATAAAATTAGTTGTAATTCACCACATGGAATAAAGCTCAAAACTCCAAGTGATAGTCAGAAACAACTCATAAGGGATGGACAGCTGCTCTCCCAGGAAGAAAACAGCACCTTGTTGGGAGCAGAGGTGCTCTGTCTGTGGCCATCCTCATTTCCATGCCACTGTCCTACCCCAGGACACCCCAGGCCATGCCTGATTCCCCACTCAGCAAGGGCCTCAAATGACACCCCTTGGAAGCAACACCCTCCAGTGACAGAAGGATGAGGTCAGGATGGAGCCACATGGCTCAGACATCCACTCTTGGAAAACTGCGAGTTCCCCTGGCACCCTTCCCCACACTGCTTCCCGATGTTATGGATTCACAGACAAGCAGTAAAAGTCTACTGCCAGTGATTAGACAACTAAGGAACTAATACAGCTTCACACTGAAAGGTCTTGTAGGACTCAACACAGTGGAGCAGCCAAACAGCTCAAGGGCTCTTTCCTCAGAACACCAAACTTCAACCTGTGGGCCAAAACCCAAACAAATTCTTACCTGAAATAATTTGTGGGGTTTTCCCCCAAATTCAAGTATGCCATATGCCAGCAGGTGGGACCTGAAGGCCACAGGAGGGAACTGACACACACCCTATGCCCGCCCATAGCCCCAGCTCCCCCGAGCCCTCAGCACATGGCAGGTGACAACAGCACGGGCTCATCAGCTCAGCTATTGTGTCTTGTTAGCTTAACCAAACTCCAAACTCCGTGCGGAGCGCATTTCCCCCTCAAGTTATTAAAGGGTAGATTTCTTTTAATTAAACTCATTTACGCGACTAAATGAGATTTAATTACTCCCATTCATTTTGCTAATACCTCTCTTTGATTGGAGAAAGGCAACTTTTCTAATTGCTCCAAACAGGACTGGGTGGCTCTGCCCTCCTACGAGCTGCCACGAGGAAACCCTGGCTCTACAACAGACAGAGAAGAGCCTGGTGCAGATTTCAGGTATGAACATGCTGGACAACTTTTCCCACCAGACCTGTGCTGTGAGCGATATTTCCTTTAGATCCATAACACCTAACATTTATGGCACAATACAAAGCAAGTCAAAATGCAACAAAAATTCTTTTCAAATCCCTCCTACCTGTTCAAGAGACACACAAGGAGATAAGAGATTCAACTTGCTTCCCCTCTTGTACTTTTAAAATCGGGGGGGGGGGTGGAATCAGCAGTTTTGAAATTGAGGGCTCAATAGTGAGTAAGAGTCCTTCAGACAGACAAGTCACTGCTTTAATTCTCAATTTTCCTAACTGCAACTTGCAACATTTGCTCTTTTCCAAATTCCAGACTTCAAATGTATCAACTTGCTGCCTGAGTTATCCGTGAAAACAAAGAATCAAACTTCCCACTAGCTGCAAAGGAGTCATTTTGTCAAACTCAGAGGGACTGTCTGGCATACCCCAATGCCCCCAGTTTCATCCCACCAGGCATCACCTTGTGCTGCTCCAGCTCAGCAATGTGCAAGCAGAAGAAATGCCATGCTGAATTCACAATGCACTGAATCTCCAGGCACCTGCACACAGGGCATCAGTGACTTCCCTCATGCCAACTGGAATACTGCCATCGGTGGCCCTGGGAGCCAGGCTGGACACAACTTGCAGAACACACAAAAACCCCACCAAAACCACATGGGTCACAGTAGGGACACCCAGTTTTTGTCCCATATACTCCTGTTCGTTCCTAGATGTTCCAGCCCTCAGCCCACCCCAGTGGCATTCTGCCCCAACGGGCCTGACTCGAGCCCACAGCTGAGAAGAACGAAGCTTCATATAAAATATCGGAATTAACCCTTCTACTCAAAATATTGTTTGCAGAAGTCTTTGTGCTTCCCACAGTTGAGTCAGTGACCTATCTGCAAATGCAGCAACCCCTGAGCCCTTGTCAGGGGAGTGCAGGTACAGAACATACCATACAACATCCTCGCTCAGATGAGGTGAATGCATCGCACTGCTCCAAGACAAACACAAATCTCTACTTCTTGGCACCATTTTATGACAGATACAATTTTATGCCCTTTTGTCAACATATAAGTATTATTTATCCAACCACACATGATGTGTGGCCTAATTATAACTGATATTGAAGAAAAAAAAAGAAAAAAACCCAGCCCCCATGGCCTGCTGTTTTTTAATTTGGGTTCAGTAGCACTCATAGCAGTTGGAATCAAATGTGGTATTTAGATTCTTTGACAGCACTTCATAGATTTTGAAATTCATGAAATCACTTCTCTGGTCACTTTTTCTCTTCACCTCTCAAGTCACCTTAGTATCTTCACACTTTCTCCACTAAAGATTTTGAGCAGTGTCATCAAAAATCCACCTGAAATACCTAATTTTCACAGGACACATTATCTGACCTGAGCACAAGACAAATCTAATCCAGGCTCATTGAAAACGGATCCAAACCCAAAAATTATTGTCATGACTTCTACCATTCCCTTGCGCTCTGTACCAATAGCTCTTTTTATCAAAGATGGAAGATATTTCAGCTGCAAGAGATATGTCCCCAGCAGCACAGAAACCCTCTTGCTTTTCTCAGTGGGCACGACTAAGCCAGTGGTGCCTGCAGCGGCACCTGCATTCCTGGCTCAGAGCTGACACTAAGTACTATTAAGGGAAACTTACATGGAGGGAAGGAAAATTCTGGCGTGGAAAAGCTGTGCCTCCAGCCATTAACAACCCCTCACCTGTTACCTGCCATAGCAATCCACCACCCCCTTGTCTCAAGATTCGCTAAGCAGCTCTTCAGCATCTCCTTCCTCTTCATCCAACAGACCCCACCACTGAGAGCTGATTTCAGGGATTTCTGGACAACAAGCAGGCTGTAATTACATTCTTGTGCAAAGTTACACTGTCACATTTAGGAAACCACCTGGGAACATGGCTAATTCCAGGAATACCACGTCCTTATTTTCCAAATCCTGCGTGGGAGAAACAGCTTTTGGTTCTGTTTTCATACTAAAAACTTTACGTGCCCATCACACAACAGGTTCCCCTGTTCTAACAAAAGTAAAGGTCAGATGCATCCATCAGTCTGAGGGGCTGTTCTGACTGCAACCCAACTACCGTCATTCCCCCAAATTCAAGGACAATGTAAGCAAGCATCTGCGTGTTGAACACTCAGGGGAAAAAGCATGTATGGGGGCTGCTTGGGTGTTTTTGTTGGGCTTTGTGTTGTTTTGCTATTTTTGTGGGGGCGGGGGAACATCAACTACGTGTCTCGGCACTGCCTGTCAAAGAACACCTGAATGACTCAGTGTATGACACAAATGACACCATGCAGGCCAGCTCTGCATGTGGGAACAGGGACAGGGTCTGGAACATGTAAATGTCTCTGAGATTGGGGTATGGCTTGAAAACTTCACTCTAATCGTGCCCTCAACAAATGCTTTTGCTGTCGAGTAAGGAAAAAAGAAAAAAGTGCTGTTTAAAATGTTTGATAATCTGACAAGGCCATAAGGCTTAATGGAATCAATGATTACACACAGATGGATGATTAACTCTCGAGGTTTAATGTTAAAAAAAGAGTGCTGGATTGCTACTTAATGGAATTACACTGCCCATATGGAAAAGAACTATAGCCTGCCTATACCCAGAATTAGGGAACAGGTGGTCGATCTGGGCAGGACTGCTTGGAATGCACAAAAGCGTGCTGAACTTGTAAGTGCCAGAAAAAAGAAAAAAACTCCTCCAAAGTGTGTTAACTTTTCCTGTCTGTGAATTGTAAATGGCAAAACTGAAGGCAATGATCCACCCAGGCCTTTTTTCCAGACCCAACCCCAGTAGCCCTGTTTGCTTCAGCTGCTGGGCACAGCGCCGTGTGACCGAGGGACGCTGCCAAACCCGCACTAGACAGTGGGGTTCACGAGCTGCTGTCCAAGGTGCTGGAATCTGTCGTGTCCAGCCGACAGCTGCCAGAGCTCCACCACCTACCAAGGGCTCCAAACACCTCCACAGCCCCACAGCTAAGGGTTCACATGGGACAGGCTGTGGCTGTTTGAGTCCACACTATTCTCCTCAGCCACTCTTTGACACTACAAAACTGATCATGGGATGCAGTCATGAGCAATGTTAAAGCAACCCTACACACACGCCATGCTGGAGACCCCCATCCTGGAAAGGATGACCTGTATCCCAACCTCCATAGCAGGAACTGTACGCACAGACCCAACGCAAGCTCTCCTCTTGGATGAAAAGCATTCTGTACAAGCAAAGGAGCATCACCAAAAGCTTCTGCCCACGAGCCTCTGAAGGCAATTCAGCTGAAAATCAGGTCAGGGATTGTAGAACAGCTCCTTTAGAATGGAGACAGGTCTGGGGATTAGGAGAAGTCAAGGTTAACATATTCCAAGACCCATTTCCAAAGCCAATTGGGTATCCAGAGATCCACAGTCCTGCTGGATTGAACTAGGGTCACTGGTGCATGTCCATAATAAACCATTACAGTGGCACAGCTATGCAGAAGGATCCCTTCTTCTACACCAAGAACAGCTTGCTTGCGTGGTTCAAACAATTTCCAAAATGACATCAACTAGGTTGAAAAGAAAATATTTTTCAGTGAAAATACTGTAGTCCACAAAATAATGTTCCTAGAGAGAAGGAACTTTAAATTCACACCTCATCCTGGTAAAACAGCTCCATATGGAAATACCCAAGTCACACTTAGATTCTGCAAGCCCAGTTAGCAGAACACTAGGCAATCTTTAAATTAGGCTGCAGACCTAAACTCATTGTAATTTTGAGTCTGTCATTTTCAGGGGTTCACTTAACGTAGAACTGAGGTGTGACACGAGGTCCTAAGGCCTCTCCCCCTCCCTGCGCCACTGTGCCAGCAGTGGGGTCCCTCACCTGTCCCAGCCACAGCCAGCCTGGCTGCCCACTGAGGTGAGCTGTCCAGCCTCTCCCAAAGGAGACAGGGGCCATTCCAGGGAGAATGAGCTCCTGCTTATTCCTCCGAGTGCAAACATTCATAGGACCAGTTGCCACAAATGACCACTCAGAACGTACTGAGGGATTTTTCCCCATATAATTTATTCATGTTCTTCTGTAACCAAGGAAACAGAAGGGATTTTTCTCTCTCATCCAGCACTTGCTCTTAAGGGTTGGGTTTTTTAAATCTGTGGGGTCTAATAGCTGTTGAAAACTGAGTGCCAAAGTCCACCCAGAGAAGGCCAGCATCCCAGATACACCATCAGGACACCAGTTTCCTTTCTTTCTTTACCTCTGTCTAGCACCTGTGACTGCTCTTTCGTATGTTCCCTACTTTGAGCATTTCAAGGACAAGCTTTCCCAGACAGCTGCTGTCTCTGCCTGCTGGTCCCAAGATAGGACCTATCTGCAGTGACATGGCCCGCTGTGTTGGGGTTCCTCAGGATAACCTGATCATGGAATTTTCCTGCACTTCCGTTAACTGCACACCTGATAGGCACAGGGTTGGCTACTGTCCTCCTGGCCACAATGTCTGCACTGACTCTTCACGAGGGCTCTCTCCCTTTAAGTGAGTATCTCCAAGGCAGTAACAAAGGGTTTACGGCTAATCCCTTTCCTCTTCTCCAGAATCTTTGGTTACTTTGACCTCATGCTTCACACATCACCTCCACTTCTGGGGTGAAAAAGGTATGCCTGCCTCAGACAGCAGCCAGCTCCCAGACTGTTTGCCTGGTGAACACACCACATTATCATGCCATCACACCCATCTCATTTCCCTGTATCCCCTTCCCTTTATTCTAGACCATGCAGAGAGCTGATAGACTCAAGAGGGCTCATGGGCTGATGACACCCAGAGGCACCCAGACAAAAAGAGGACAAAAGCCATAGAGAGCAGGATTTGAACTTCCAATCCCTGGGAGCTTGAACTGATACGTGGAGAATCCAGACCATTTGAGGCACTACCTCACTTGGTTCTCACTACTCAGCACGTGTGATGGCAGTAACTGGCAGTGGAATTACTGCACAGTGTCATCCTCAAAGAACATAGGGTACTCTCCAATTAAACTGGTACCACTTCTGTGCTGCCATTAATATGACTTATTTGTTTCTGATTAATTAGGTTTCAGCTTCTTCCTTTTTGGCATTGCGTTTTCCTCCTGTTCAGTCTATCTGGCCAGTCTAGGTCTGTGTTGGCACAGATCAGTCACTGCAATTCTGGATCAGAAATCTGTGCCTTTGATGAACCTGGCTTCTGGTTCCTGTCAATCTCTGTTGCGGGGTATCATGAGCCACACAGACACACAGACTCACACACACATACAGTGCGAGATCTATGCAACGGGAAAAAACGGGGAAAAGGCAGCCCTGATAAAGTTGGCTCCTTTGGAACCACAGAGAGGTGCCAACTAAAGGTCCCAGCAGTTCGTCTGCTAGAACATAAAGAGCTACAGCAAACATTTGTCTCCTTGCTCATTTGAAGGCCTCGCCGTGGCTGGAGTCCTGGACCGCTGTGGGAAGGGCTGGCAGGGAGGACAGAGCTCCACCTGCCTAAAAGAGAGTTGTACCTCTGAAGCCACTGGGGTCACAGCAGCCACAGACCTGGCTGGGGGTGGCTCTGGCAGGTAAACTGGGGTGTGCTTGCATGGCTGCTGCATTGTCAGGGTCTGACACCGTTCTTCTGCAGCAAGAAACAACCATGAATAAGGATCAAAACTCATGGAGTTGTATCAATTTAAAGGAGAGAAGAAACTGAGGTATTCCACATCGTTTCATGTGAAATTATCAAATGCTTGGAAATGGTGCCTTTTTTTGGCAAACAATATATGGGGTCTCCAATGCGCAGATGGGAGAGCAGCTTATATTTAATAAAATAAAATTTGACATTGGTGGCACATTCTCATATACAGTCATACATTATGGATGATATAGACTTGGTATAGTTTGCACACAGCCTAAACGTTTATCCTACAGATGGACAGGGAATTAGAGGGATAATAGTCTACATTACACAAACGTTCCAAATGTGTGCTTTTCCAAACACGAGTTAGTGGAAAATTGGTCAGAAGTAGAGGACAAACTGAACTTTTATCAACTTCCCATTTCTGTGTGCTCCCATTAGCCTTGGGAAATGATCACAGCAGATTAAGGTACTTCTAAACAAAAGGGAAATCAGGAAATTTTAATAAAAACCTCAAATATTTCCGAAGAGAAGTTCTCCTGTTCAAGGTCCCTTCATTTGGTAGTGGCAGAAACAAGTACCAATGCACAGATCAGAATACACCAGATCCTCTGGTTCATGAAGCCACACATACATCTACATACAGCACTGCTGAGAACCCAAAATGTGTACCAATGAACTATTTTAATCCAGCTGCCTGTCTTCAACTTTCCCTTACAGACACTTGTTTCACAGCACAGAGACTGTCTCCAGACGTGTCGTTGTTAACCATGTCCATTTCTTTCTAAGATGCCACTCACTGTGCAGAACTTGATAAAAACATCACGTGGAATCAAAGCTTTCCATCCCGGTTCTACCTGAAAAGATTTCTGTGTTTTCAAGCAAAGAACAACTCTCACATTTTTAAATGCTTAAACAACTTGAAACTCAATTTTGCCATCTTTCTCCCTCTTCCCCAAGTCCTTCAAAAGGACTCCCTATTTCTGACTCTCCCTCAAGTCATCTCCACCACAGAATCCCCTGCTTTCAAAAACAGCTCTTAGTCTCATGCAGTTTCATGGAGAAATTACACATTTCTGGGTATGTCCAGAAAATGTTTGAAACTGCCATTGCCTTCGGCTTCTTGTATTGTATTGGTTACAAAAAAAGGAATCATTGTCCTTACAGGAAGGAAAACCTTTCAGTCACTTCAGATAATGCTATTTTTCCCAACCCAGTTCTTGGAGAAGAAATAGCCAGAGATACACCTTGGTTTTAATGGAAGAAATGGCCATTTCCTGCAGTGGCTGTGTTGTTCCCAGGGCATTGCTCAGCACTTTAGAAACAAGGTGTAAGAAAACGCTGTCATACAAAGCAGCTCATCTGCTTTTCTAAATTATGTTTGAATTACTGGGCTAAGAAGTTACACAGCAGGATTTCCTAAGTCCTTCCTGCTGTGCCACAGGAACACAGTGGAACTTCTCACTACTTTTCAGGATGGAAAACCACTGGCACCACAGAAACATCCCTGAATTTCTGACGCGAACCCCTTTTGCTCCGTGAGTAGGAATGTCACAGCATCCTGTTTCCTTCTGTCACTACTGTCCCTAAATCCCAGCCCAAGACCACTAAAATTAAGTCAGCAATAAAAGAGACAAAGTCCCAGTATATTACAAGTCCTTAGCAGCAATATTCAATGCAATAGCTCTCTCCATAACCATTTCTCATGCAACTTTAGTCTCAAAGATCAAAATTAATTACAAACACGGAACAAATCATGCTGCTAAAACATATATTATAAACAAATTATGCTCTCAAAATAGGTAACTTACAACCTGGGAAAGTAATTGATAAACCTAAAGTGCTCACAAATAACTGAAAAATGACAGGTCAAATGATCGCTGACAGACTAACACATAAAACTACCCAGCACGAGACATAAAGCATACAAACAGACTGACGCTCACTCATCCCACCCTGTAAATAAACCATATGGGCTTTCTTTGCACGTGTCCCAGTGCCGATGTTCCTGGATACTATTCCTAAACTAGACACTTTGAGCTGTTACAACATTCTCAACCCTTAGCTCAACCCACCGTGACACAGAATTAACATTTTTGTTCCTCAATCACTTAAAAAACCAAAAACATTCATAAGAAGTTCCTGCTTCACTGCCACCCCAAATTCCACGTGCTCCGCATTCTGCCACTGTGTGCCCAGCTCCAAAAGGATGGAGCCTCCTGCACCTTCCCAACCCGTTTACACAAAACTACATCACATCAGCCATGACTAACAGCTCTTGCCAAACACCCCCCGCATCACACAAATGCTTCCTTCCTGCAGCCACCCCAGCCCAGCCTCCTGCTTTAATACCCCAAACAAGTGCTTGCACACTGTTGGCCCTGCCAGGATACCCAATGCCTGGCATTCCCTGTCAGCTGATTCCCAGAGACTCGCATAGCACAGCATGCTGGACATGATGTCAGCTCCACAGCACTTTATAAACCCACAGAGAACTAATGCAATTGGAACCCGACAGAGTAAGGCATTAATATTGTGCATTTTAATCAAAGGGAGAGATACAATTATTATCTCTGTGTAACTAGAAAAGCTGAAAGGTTCTAATGGGAAAAAATAAAACCATCTGTTTGCTCTAACTCATTAAATGAGTGCTTTAGGACAATGTCATCCCCCCAAAGCCTGTAACAATTTGGGCCTTAAGCAGAGATGCAAATTGATTAAATCCCAGCATATTTTGCTGCAAATGGCGGAATCCAAATACCACTGAACAAACAGTAATTTCTGCCACACATCATGAAGACAAGCCAAAGATGTTTTCCCATTCCTGATTTTGCAGACAGGAACGTGATTAGTGGCTGTTTTCTAATCCAGTTTTTTAAAAAGCCCCAGTATTCTTTATTTTAGAAACCACACAATACCCTGCTGCTGTGGGGACAGAGCAAACCCCTATGCCTAGTTCAGAGGTAGCTTTTGGGCTGCCCATCTCCTACATAAGAACAGTTGTCTCCACCTGTGTTTTCTGTGGGTTTCAAGCCAGAAAATGCAGCTCTGGAACAGGCAGGAGCTGGGGCCTGGCATGCAGAGGTTTAGGATTATGTGCCTGCAGGGATGGGTACAGGGGATGCACTGACAAACACCCAAACATCACTGTCTTGCTGATGGTAGTATCGGGTACCTGGATCCTCTCATTTAAATCCAAGCTTGGTTCACTCTAAATTACAAGTATTTTTACATCCTGGATGAGTACTTCTGTTGAACCTCACTTTGCCCAATCAAGACCTGCTGGAGCACAGTGTCCCTAGAAGCAGCTTCCCAGAGCAACCTCAGTTTCATTGCAGACAGAAGCCATGCAGATTGCCAGCTGAAGTGATCCACCACAAAGACAATAATCAAGACACAGCCTTATAGTTACGGTACAGGACTATCACACGGGATCAGATTCGGGTGTCTCCTATACCTGAAGGCTTGGCCATGCCCCAAATGACCTCAAGCACATGAAATGTCCCATACAGATGGCAGTGGGAGCCCTTCTCCAGGCAGGAGGGAACCAGATCCCCGATGGAACAGCCCTGAAGCAGAGAGGTTTGAGGTGCTTTTCTCTGGCTGCAACAAACCTGGCTATGCAGCACAGGTTGTGCAGAGGGACTTTCCCTTCCCCGTGCCCTTCCCAATAGGAAGGCTCCTGACTTACACCAGATCAGACCTTGCTCCTTAGTCTTTTCCCACCTCATTCACCTGACAGGCTCCTCCACAACAGACATCTTATCAGATGTGACTGATTGCTGTAATCTGTACTCTAGGCAGCCATTAAGCAAATTACCTGAATCATTGCAAGGATTAGTCTCATTAACACATGATTAGCATCAAATTAAAATAATGAGTGTTTAACTTCTGATGTCTTCCAGTTGTTTGAACAGCTTGATCAGCCACACCAGGCTGGCAGGGAGGTGGTGGGTGTCAAAGAGTCAGGGAGGAAAAACTCCGAATAAATAAAAGGGTGTGCTGTGGCACAGCAGAGCTGCAGCTGACAGAGACTGGGGCACAGGGCTCCCAGAGGAGCTCCGAGGACAGCCCCCTCCGGCCAGCTCCACACCTGGTTACCTGCTGCCTCAGTTCCCTGGGGGCGAGGCTTCACCTACCTCCCACCTCTGAGCTGGGGCAGTGACAGGCACATGAAACCACAGGAGAGCCAATGCCTACAATGTCAATGCCACCTCTTGTTTTTCCCAATCACCATTCCCCTCTCCCTGCCGCTGATACGCTGTTGGGGCTGTGGCAAAGTCTCTCCAAAGTCTCAGTTCCTTCTAACCTGCTGCAGCTTCTTTGGGTTTATCTGTGTATGAAATCACTAAGTGTCCCACTGCCCCTGGTTCCGCAGCCCAAGCCTTGTTTTGCCTTTCCTTACAGAACTCCAGCTGAATTCCTCAGAGCCTCCTCGGGTTGCTTCCAGTTCAGTTCATCTACCATGTCATTGACAGGCACCTTGCCTGTCTCTGAAGGTGGGGGGAGATCTGAACATGGAAGATCTGCAAGATGGGATCATAAATCCACACTCAGAACACTTCCCTCTCCATGAAGGAATGACAGAACATGTGCAGCAGCCAATGTTTAAGCCTGAACATCTTGGTTATTTATTCCCTGAAATGCCACAAACCATAAGTATGTATTATAGACAAATCACTTGTCAAAGCTCTTCCCTAATTTAATTAAAGCCATTTTTTATTCATACAAGTGCAAAGAAGCAACTTAAACAGATAACATTTTTCACACTTGAATAAAATGAAAATAGCCAAACTAAATTTTGGCAAAGTATATAACAACAAAAGATCTAAGCAAAGAGTCTATATGTGCCAACTTCCATCTCTGCTGAGATGTTAGCAAGGAGTTACACACACAAGTCTCCTACTTCAGTTTCTGATGGATTCCTGACGCTCCACGTCCTAGAAACACACCAGTGGTTCCTGTGCTGCTGCCCAATAGTCCTCTTCAACCACCTCGCTGTCCCTGTTATCCACACTACTGGGAATCACTAACAGCCTAGGCAGCAAAATGTTGCTCAAGTAAGTACCCCAGAAGCAGCCTGAACTTATCCACTGTGGATCTGAATGTTCTGCTGGCAAAAGCTGAGGTATCCAGAAAAAGCATGGGAAACACGTTTGCATCATGGCCTTAGTCCAAGCGTTAACACACACATTTGCCTTCCACATCCAACCGAGCTGACATCACAGACCAACCCTGACAAGAAACACCTCCAAGATGAATGCAGTGAATTTGGGATCAGCAATACTAAGCCACACGGCTTTGCTCAAACTCTAGTTCACAAAAACTAACCAGGAGATAAAGGGACAGAAGAACTACCTTCCATCCAAATGTATCTGCAAACAACATTTTTGTCAATTAAAGCCCCGCAACCACTTGAGTCCAGAGGCAGTATGGGGGAATTCTGCAGACTGGGCACAGCACCCAACTATACTGATCTTATAGCAGCATGTCCTAACAAAACCTGTTTCACATACCAGGGGCTATCACTGCTGTCCACAGTAAGCAGCTCCTAATTCCATTGGGTTTGTTTCCCCCCACCTCTAGTAAACAGAAAATCATTTATCAATTTACCCTCCAAGTTCCAGTTTGCTGCTGTGCCACCCCTTATGGCGCTCAGCATCCCTCGATTTGAGCAATACATTCAGGCTCCATCTGTACATATTATTGACCAGATTATGTAAACTATGCTTTAGCAGTTCACCCTCGCTTGGTTCTGCAGTACCTGGGGGTGCCTAGCATATGTTTCCCATTCTCCTTGCTCTCCTGGGCCATATGCAATCCTCTCAAACCAGCAGCTTTCCTACAGACCCAACCTACTGACTGATATAAATCCGTGTAAATCCCACTGGCAGTGCCAAACCCTGGATGCAAGCCTGTTTTTGCAGACTTGGTGGTACTCCATGTATGATCCAAAGGCCTACAGGAGCCCAGCAGCAAGGTGGGTCACTGCTAACAAAGCCTCCCCTTGCAGCAAGCTGGAAGTTGACATTTCCTGAGCACCAATGGAGACCTGGCAGGTGCCACTCCAACCTGTGCATGCAGCCCCCCAGCTCCCCTTCACCTACCTCAACAAGGCAGCCAAACTGAGAAGCCAGCATGCCAGACACCCAAGAGGACCCAAGGAATCTGGTTTTCAGAACTGAGATATTGCTCTGTTGCTAGGCGAAACATGAATGTTTTTGGAGAAGCCTCTGCTCTCTTCTTGAGGGCCAGAGATGAAATTCATATTGTCACTACTGCAAAATTAGACTGACAGCATGGAGACCTGCTTCTTATTCCAAGGCATGTCTCCATCCAGCCTGCTCCCTTTCTGGGAATGATACCATATACTCAAAGGATTTCACAAGAAGAAAACCAAACCAGCAGCCTGCTGCTGCAGAAGGATGATTCTGACGTTCTGCTTTGGTTTGCTACAGTTTGCACTGGAGCAAAGGACAGAACAACAGGAACTTCAGCAGATTCCTAGGGCACAACAACCAGCTTCATCAGGCAAACAAAGAAACGGGTCCAGCCCATCCATGGTGGAATGGAACAGCTGCCTGGACGCAGAGCAGCTGGCTGGTATTCCCCTCGTGTAGCTGTCCCTTTCAAGTGCTGAGTATGCACTGGGATATGCTGCTCTTTTGTTACAAACTCTGGTATGTTTATAGCAGAGGGGGAGTTCAAATGCTTGAACACACCAACAGGAATTTTCCAGTAGTGCCAAAGCATGAGATGACACATTGCTGTCCCTCACCTGCAAGAGGGGGCACAGAACAAACATATCCCATGTCCTGCAGAAAGTGATTTCAAGTCAGCATCACCCTCCAAAATAAGCATCCTAGATCTGTGGTAGGAGGAGGTTACAGAGCAGAACCCTACACTGGAAACCAGGCCCAAGGGTGCCACACACCGAGGGACGGAGTTCCTGAGCTACGAGCACTGCAGGAACATCTGCCCAAACTGACAGTCTGGTAAACCCAGGATGCTCCTGAGCAGGCATCCCATGAGCCTGCTCGATGAACTCATCCCCTTCAGAGGAGTAAGGCACCTGCCCAAAGGCTGCCCCACACCAACACAAGCTGCACCCCACAACAGGTTACAATGCAAAGCGCTCTGCTCTTCCCCATGACCCTTCATCCACCGCCTCCCACTCCCTGCAGCACTGCAGGCATTTATTGCTGGCTGATATAAAGCAAATTACAACATCCCAGAAGTCAGCGGATCTGTGCCAGCTAACACACAAACCCAGACAGGAATGCTGACTTCCCGGGAAAAGTGAGTCATTTGCTGCTCACCTGGCCTGAGGTGCAGGAATCCAAGAAGAAGGACGGGTTTAGTGAACAGCTCTAGTTATATCTCAGTAATTAAACAGATAACTCAGCCTAAATGTTTGCAATTTCCTCAGTCGGCATTTGTTAGGCATGCATCTGGATCTCTATAACCATTACCTTCTGCTACCTACAGGTAGAGGTAATTATCCACAAGTAAACGATTACCTAGGCTATAAATTACCTACAAAAATTTGGGCTGGGGTTTTGCCAATCACCATTCCAATTAATTAACCAAAATTGACTAGCTGGCTTTAGACCAAATATTTCCTCATCAGTATTCCATGCCAGTGCATACGAGATGAAGGAAACAAACCAGAGACGAGAGACAGGAAGAAATCCAAGAAAGGTTAGAGAGAGCTAAGAGCAACGGAGACAAGCAGCAATGGATTCCTGGTTTTTGTGGTGAGGTAAATGACAGTGCCACGGGCAGGGCCATGCACGGTACCAGCAGCACACACGCATAGCCATTCCCATCAAGGAAGGGCATCACAGCCATCTGGGGGAATGGGAGAGCTCAGCAGCCTAGAGATCCCCTCCAGGTTGGGGCTCTGAGCATGTTTCCAAGGGCCATCACGACAAGCAGGGCCCATGGTCGCATGGGGGTTGCCATGGCTGGGGGAGGGACAGCCCCCAGGCCTAAGGCCCAAACTGCCATAGGAGCTCCCAAGTGCTCATTTGCAGGAGCTACTAAGACCCTCACCAAACCCTGCACTTTCTTTAGAGAAGGGCACAGAAAAATGTCACACCGGTTATAACCAAGGCTTTAAACCCTCAGCACCACACATCTGGCAATTGAGATACCAAACGCTCAGTCTGTGTTACAGTACACACCGAGTATTGAACAAATCCCTGCCATTTCTCCCTGAACCATCCCTGCATGCCATCACAATGCAGCCTTTTTACATTTCCATGTGCTCAAGAAAACTGCCAGTGGCAGAAGCTGCCATTCCCAACAGAGCACTGAACCCTTTGACAGGCCCCTCTCTGGCTCAGCACCCTGGGTACCTCAGACTCCCTCACCCCAAGCACCACAGAGCTGAGATCGAGTTCCCACTGCACAGGCATTGAGCACCAGTCCTGAACCCCTCAGAGGTGCCACCATAAACACAGGGGCTGTGCTGCACACACCAGTGTGACACAGGGCAGTACATTTCAGCTGAGCTAGGCTGGATCAGGTGCATGCGACCACACAACAGCCACTCATGCTGTACCTTCTCTGAAGGATGTAACTCGAGAGAGAGAACTTTGAGAACAAACCATGGTGCAATGCTGCTTCCTTTCATCATTTGGGGTCTGGTCGCAGCCTAACAGCTGCAGGTGTTTTCAGACAGCCTCTAATTTTTGGGCATAGCATCATCTGTTTACCAGCACCCGACTCACACCTCTATTTTGTACCACAGCCCTTACACGTGACAAGAGGCTGTGCATACAGGAATGCAAGCACTCTGAGAAAAAACTCCTGTAAGAGTGCAAAACTAAGTCAGAAATCAGAGCTGTTCCTTCCCCACTCAGAACAACTCTTCCCCTCTGTCATAAACAGAAGCATGCAGATAACTGAAATGGGACCAGAATATTTACTTAGTAGTGATTTTTAGTACTAGTTCTTGAACACGAAAGGCAGCTCATGCACTTTAACAAAGATCTAAAGCTGTAAATGCTGACAAACCCAGTGATTAGCAGTCATTCTAGACTGTTCTGGAGAACTCAGCAGGGAATTTGTTCCAAACCAAACAATTTGCAAAGAAAATCACTAATACAGATAATCTAGCGCCTTCCACATCACCTCAGAAATTGTTTTAAAGATGCTTTTCTCATGTCACCTCTGGTTACTGATTTATTAAGAAGCAACAAGATATTTCACTGCATAAAGTAAGATCTTTATTTATTTATGCAGGCCTGTCAGTGACAATAAAATACTGTGGATGCTAGAGATTACTGCACTCCATATAATTAAGGGAAAGGGCAGACCTCTGTGTAAGTACTAACGGAACCCTGATTCCGCCCAGGCAGGAGGGGTACAGAGAGAGTGCAGAGGTTCTCCTGAGGGCAGCAAAGCCCTGTCCCCTGCCACTGATTTGTAACAGCCCTATGGCTCCCCAGAAGTATTCCAGGTCATAGGGTCTGTCTCTGGGAATGACAGAAAATGCAAGCACCAGCCAACAACTCACCAAGGTGAAAGGAAAACAACCAACAGAAAGAGCATCAAAGTCATGTTGCCACTCAACTCACCAAGCCACTCACCAGCCTCCAAAGGAACAGCTACACATGAAGGACATCCCAACTGTGTCCACTCTACCTAGCTCCACAGCAAAGCCAAGGCACCAGGGGCTGGAGAAACATCTCCATTTTGAACTCTGTGTGTCTGTAACAATGAAGCCATCATTCCTGCTTCTCCTGCCTTGTTCTCATTTCAAGATTACTCAAACATTTGCTAATGAACACTAAATCTTTGGACTATTTAGAAATGCTCTGGTTAATAAACTGGGGGCATTTCATCAACGTTATTCGAAACTCCAACTCGTTTATGAAAAAATCCACATCAGTCTGAGAGAAAGATGTTCTCCACTCCCAGGAAAGGCCTTGCAGCATGACACAGGTTCAGGCTGACTGAGGCATTCTGGACATAGAGCAGAATCTAATTTTCAAGAGCTTCATTTCAGAGCCATAAAATCAAACACATGATTTCTGAAAGCACAAGAGTCTTCTAAAGGCTTGAAGTGCCTAAAGTGCTATAGAGAGATGCCTCAGCTTTCTCTGCTCAAGTCCCATCTGTCGCTCCTGCTCGTGTCAGGGCATGGAATTCCACGTCTGGGCTATTTCATGCTCACCTGGCTGCCCAAGTGTTCCTGGCAAGCAGCTGTGCCAAGCCAAAAGCAAGTAGAGATTACAGGCCAGGTGAAACTAAAACCAAATAAATATAAATAATCAGTGAACAACTACATCTACCTGGCAGGTTTTGGAATAACTGAGAAAAGCACAGACCAGCCCTTGCCAACTCACAAGGTCCCCCAGAACTGTGGGTACCAGCCTCTGGTGTCTGAGGTCAGGCCACGTTGCTAACTCCACAGTCGCCTCTGGCCAATGACAGAGACAACTCTTAGATGAGCAAAGTACAGACTAATCCAAGGTAAAAGCCCAGTAGGTTTAAGAAAACGAAGTGGGAAAAGCCCTTCTCCTAAAGGTCAAAATGCACTGAAGCAATCTGCTTCAAACTGGTACTCTGGATTTTACCATTCAAAGGGATCTAACAATAAATCCAAAATGCAGGTAAAGTGTTTCCTTCAGTTGGACTCACCTCCCAAAACTGCAACCACAGGTGCTTCAGGAATTGCAGCTTTAGTCTACCTTAGAATTTAAGAAAGCTCCCCAAATCTCTGTTTTGATCTGTCACATTCCCAGTGCAGCAGAACAAACAGTCCCACTCCCATCCCACAGTGTCACAGTGACTCAGAAAAAACACCAACCAGGAAGGACCAGCTGAAGCTGAGGGTGCTGCCCTGAGAAACTCTCCCATATTCCTGACACCACCAGCCAGGCTGGGCAGACTCCAACCCAGTCACATGGGGACATGTCCAGCTGCCTTGCTGGGACCCTCCTCAGCACTTGGCTCACTTGGTTCTTTCTTTACTCTCAACGTCATCTCTTGTTTATCTGTTCATCCATCCTGCATCTCTCACACCCCCAGGGCTGGTTCCTTAACTTTCTGTGAGTTCCTTAGCTTTCAGTTTCAGGGCCTGCATCTCCCAGGGCCCAATGCTGTTTGTGACACTCAGGGAACCAGCACTGCAGTGCTTAGGGGAGCTCCGGGGACCTCAAAGGCAATAGTTCTCTGCCCAGGAGCAAAGAAGCCATTACAGCTTGTACCAGAAGATTTAATAGGTGTCATAATTTATCATGTAAACCGAAAAGTGTTTCTTAATTAAGTGCGTACGTTAATGAATTTTTTAATTTGATCCCTGTAAGTACCTTGCTATACTAATTGCAATATTCTACACATTAGTCATCCGCTGTTGCCCTTGGCTATTTTCTACCCTGAGAGGGAGAGAGAGCTTTTCAGTTAAAGTTCATTTAACTCTTTCCACCCAACAAATTAAATTTCCTGTTGTTCAACCGGAGAGTGACAGCTGCATTCCAGGCCGGGAGCATAGGAAGGATGGCATTCAGCACACACCCCAGGAGAGATGGACACATCCCAGTCTGGTCTCAAATGTAGTGATTTCGGTTCATTTCATTACCTTAATTACAAACAGCACCAAGAGAAAAAATTTCCAACACACACATTGTTATGGCTTTCCAAGTGTGCTTGAGTGAGGCATCAGCTTTTCTGATATTACTCTCTCATACCTAAAATTCAAGAGCAAGAGGATGGCAATCTTGCTACTGAGCATCTAGAGAGAGGAAGCAAAGTAGCTGGAGGCATGGCACATGGCTCAATGGAGTAGACAAACTGGCACAACATGCAGTAATACTGAGGCAGTTCACAAACCTGACAAGCATCTCTGGCTGTTTTACACTGTAGCTACTGATACCTGAGCAGCCTAATAAAGTGGAGCTTTAAACACCTCTGACACATTCCAGGCTACAAGCCCAACTCCCTCTCTGCAGGAATAACACTCTGGTGGGCCATGGATGTGCACTAGAAGAGCCACTACAAACTGAAAACTCACCTCTAGCAGAAAAGCTTCACAAGGAGAGCAAATAAAGTCCTTGGACCCCTCCAAACTCAACACTAAAACAAGGCAAAGCACAAGGGGTTTACCCATGATGAGACAAGAAGCTGCTGTCACTGAAAGCACCCAATTTCCTCCTTAGTCACTTCCCTTGTGACTGCTTTTGGAGTCTGCATAAAGGAATTCAGAATTTCAACTCCACAGTGACGGGAATCTAACATAAATGAGGGAGCTGAGCTTCGTTCGGCCTCTCCAAGTCCTTAAACAGTCATTTCTGAAGCCTGTTGAGTAGCAGTCACTAGACTCGGTCTGCACAGGAGAGGCAGACACACCACAAACCACTTCTCCATCCCACACAATTTTTGGGAACAGATCAACCCCCTGAGACCCAGGCAGCCAGGAGAAATGTGTGCGCACATACCTGATCTACACATGGCCCTGTGCAGGATCAGCACCTGAGCAATCCTGCTAATTCCACTGTATTTCACACCCCTATCAGAGTGACCAGCAAATAAAAAAAAACAAACAGCAGAAACCAGTGTCCTGCCCGATGAGCTCTCATTCTGGATTCAGAAGTGCCTCCCTGTAACACCTGTGGCTACTGCACTTTCTCCAACAACACCCTGGGTTCTGCTGGGAAGCAGAGTAAGCAGTGTGCCCACACTGACTCCTGCCCATGCTTCCCCCACCCACCTAGAACATAACAATAAATTCAGGCAGAAACAAGCAGGACCTATCCCTCACATGGGATTTCAATGTGAGATCCCTCACGGAACCTCATCCGGGTCCGAGGGGTGAGGCTGCCAGCCCTGCACTGTCTTAGGTGTTCCACTGCCCTACGGTTCGCTGTTCCAGCTGGATGCTTCCTGCCACACCTGACTCCATCTACATGAAGATCCAGCAGCAAGTGCTCTAAGCAGTGATTTGAATTAAAGCTGCCTCTGAACTCGGGAGCACAGTAACACACCACGCTAATCCACCATGCAGGCTGTTCCTCACACACACTTCTGAGCACGTTATGGTTGTGTTTCTGCAGTAAGTTCTCCTGACAAGCTCACACACACCATTAAGTGGATTACATGGAACATGTTTAACTAGCCCAGGAACCTCCGAGGCCGAGGCAGCTCTGGATAGTAATACTGCATCGCTCATTCTCTCCCCACTCACAGGCAGAGCCTGTGAAATTAATAGCAACAGCCCAGCGTAACACACTTCAGGGAAGTGAGACTCTTCACATGGGTGGCTGTCACCTGCTTTTCAACAAATTTCAAAGTGTTGCCTTCAGCATCCTGTTGTATTAGATGAAACGCATTCTGACACCCTTCTCACTGTATTACGCTCGACCGCTCAACTACTGAGATGCAAACCTTCCTCTTCATTCTTTAAACAAGAAAACATTGCCCAGTAACTGCCAGAGGTCAGATCTTGCTGCTTGGTAGCAGATCCTGCCTACCCAATCCTAGGGATGCCAGAGGTTGCCAATTGCACACAGTTCTAAAAGCTCTTCTCGGGTGACCTGACCACTAGTACAGCTATTCTTGGTGAGTTCAGGAGCTGCTCCCTGCTGTCAGTTGTTTCCCAGTCACCCCTCCACCTGCCATCCAGTACCATAGCTCCACATGAGCCAATGCTGCCACCAGCTCACCTGGCCTTTAATGCCAAAGGACATCTGCCCAACTTCCAGCCCACAGCATTGCAGTTGTAATGACCAAATTAAGCCCAAGTGCTCTCCCCCATTACAGTGCACCCCACTCTCTGATGACCGCTGCTCGGCCAGTTCCAGTAACCTCAGCAGAACCACCACAAGGAATTTCACTGGGAAGGATCAGGCTGGCCGTAGGTACAGGGAGACAGCTGGCTAACAATAAAATAGTCTCACTCCTCCAGTTCCAAAACGTGAACGAGAAGATTTAGAGAAGGGGTATTTATCTTTCGGGGAGTCTGCAGAGCGCAGAAGCAAGTAGTTTCCAGGACTTCCAACCACGCGTTTCTGAAGCACACTGCAGGTAGACCTGTCGGAAATCACCTTCCCCACTACACGTACCATATGTTATGAAGACACAAGTCACATGTATTTTATCCTAGCGTGGGATCTGACATGACACTGTCAAACAAAGCTCACCGAGTTTGTCACTCAAGCAAACAGATTCTCTTCGTATTTATGCTAAGCCATTCCTGCAGATGCTGCTTCCAGTACAGATTATCTTCTCCTTTGCTTTTGCTGTGATTACCCGAAAACAAAGAACACACAGAGCTTCAATCCGGACACACCAGGAGTCACAGCATGCAGCTATCTCTGGGAAAAATGGATGGGCTTCTCTCAAGTGCCCTGAACGTACTGGGTGTATCTCCATCCCCGTGAACTCTTACTTTGACCCTGTACAAATTCACAGTGTGAAACCATGACATACAGTGCAATACAACAGAAAGCACTGGACTCATGATATTTCTCTCTCATATCAAGTCCATCTGGACAATATTTTGAGCTGGTGTAAACCAGCGTAACAGCCCTGGAAAGATGCTCAATTTAAACCAGTGAAAACTTGGCCCTCTGCTCCCTTGCGTGACCCCCTGTACTTTCTGTCACACCCCAGCACCAACTGAACACGGAAGCCTTGATGAGAGAGAGGCAGTTTCACACAGACCTCGCCCTGTGGAGAGGGAAACCCTGTATTCCTTTTCTAACTTCTCTGAGAAACCTTTGGGAAAGCTTAAGACCACTCAAGTACAGGACAAGAGCTGCCCAGATTTTGACCGATTTCTGCAAGAGACTCTCCTGCCTTAAGTGAGACGTCATCATTTCACGGTTCCTCCATCTGCAGCATCTTGGAAGCACTTGTATCAAGGTGACAGCAGTGGCTCAAGGTTAGGCAAGTGCTACATCTGTCTACAGCTGTTCTCCTCAGCATTCTTCTGATAATTTCATCTCTGTGCTATTCTTTCCAACCTGTTCCTCTGTCACAATACAACACGTGCCTACTCCTGGTACAGCAATCAGCAGATCCCCATGGCTCACATGCTCTTTTCAGACACTCGCCAACCTACTTGCAATCCCTAAGAAGAACCTAAATGAAAATAAATCATCTAAGAGAGGAGTCCAAGTAACACCTCTCTCACTTGATGGTTTATTTTTGCCTGTTCTCTTTACCTTTTATACCAGTAATAGTGAAAAAATCCTGGAGGGAGAAATGATTCCTCAGAATCCTAAAGGTGAGGAAAAGGCAAAAAGTGAACCACGTGCTTTTCTGTCATGTCACTACAAGTCAAACATCAACACACTTGAATCCCACAAACACCATGGCTGCTCTGTAAGTCACTGGTGATTATATTTATGCATCGTTCAAAGCTCATACTTCTTGTTTATCAGTCCCTTTAACATTCACCATAGTGCAGGAACCACAGTTTCAGGGATTCAATTCCCATTCTGAATCGTGCAGCCTTCTTGCCCCCACTGATTTAGCTGCTTCTTGGCTCCTGGGCGTGTGTAAGGAAGAGTCCAAGGTCCACTGGCACAGGTAACCAGGCACCCTCAAGCTCTTCCATGGCTTTGTCTCTCAGACAAAAGGTGTTCCTTGGGAATTCCCAGTAAGTAGACACAAGACAAAATCCTGAAGTTCACTGACATTTGGTCAACCCCGCAGAAATGCCCTTTGACAGGACAAACCGAACTCTGGTGTCTGGAATAAATCTGAGGAGGTTTCCATGCTGTCATTAATCATGTTCCCAGCATCCCCACAGAGCAGATGACAGGTGCCCCCGACACTTCTGGGTCCTGCTGAATGGCATTTAATGCAGAAGACATCTGATCTGCCACTGAGAGAAGCACTAAGTGGCTTGATCAAAAATGACATCTGAGCCAAATGAGCTAATTAGTTTACAGGATTTCCCCTTTCTTCCCCTACAACAGGAGCGGATTGGTGTTTTCCCCTCAGCTCTGGCCTCTCAGCAGGGTGCCATCCTATTGTTGGAACTGTAGCTGGCATTTACAAAAAGTATTAACTGCATGTGTTGGCAATTCTGTCAAAGCCAGCACACGTTCTGCTGACGCACTGTCAGTTCTTTGTCAGGAACAGCACAGCATTCCAGATATGAAAAACCGCTGGAGCAACAACAGCTTCCACCAAGGTAGAAAAGCAGCACTGGCAAAGCGGGACAGGCAAGCCTGAGGCTGTACCAGGTTCATTAACAAAGTCTGAGGGCTTTCTTAGATTCATTTCTCTGCTTTCTTTGTGGCAGTGACTGGGAGCTCCAATAACACCAGGAATGCCATAGTCATGATTATAAGTACACTCACCACATCCACCCTTCACAGCCATCTTGGAAGTTTCAAGTGAAAAGCAAGCATCCACTCTGCTCCCATATCTTCAGTCTGTGGACAAAAGAGCACCTGTGCTCCCATCACCTGCCCAGACTCATTCTCAGGGCGTGTGGCAGCCACATGCTCTTGGTCCATTGCTTTGGCCAGCCCTTGGAATGCTGAGCACCACTGACTGCTCATTCCCCAAATATACAGGAAAACACCAATCTTGTGGAGCAGCAGTGACACCATTGGCTAAATACAAGAAGTGCAGTGGCTACTCATTCCAGATTCTGGTATTTCCACTGGCAAAACCAAACCAGGACAGTCCCAGTGAAAGGTCAGTGATCTGCGAAGGACGAGTGAAGCACCTGGATGACTGAATGGAGCACCTCTCTCCAGATCCCACGTTAACAGACACTGCCAGCCACTGAAGCAAATCATGCTAGCGTTTGCCAGAAACGATGTCACAGATGGAGCATTAACTTTAACCCAAAGTTGGAGACTGGGCCACCTTGATCTACTCTAACACATCCTGAGTCACTCCAGCGACAGCTCTTCCACACTCCCAAAGCCCAAGATTTATCCCTGCTGTACCTGTCCCCCACGAACTCCAACCTCCAGATGGGGCACCAAAGCCATGACGACCAGAAGAGAAATTCTGAGCTCCATCACTGACTCTGTTTAACACCATCAGAGCTGCACGTTGTCACACACACTGGCCAGTTGTCAGGACCATTTCTGGAGCACTTATGATCAGCTGAGCTGTCTGGAAGAATTCGGACAGACTCTACAGGGATTGTCAAGGACTGATGCACAAGACTGGATCTGAGTGGCAAATTTTCACTAAAGCAAGAGTTTTAACTAATCAGAAGTGATTTATGCAATTCTAATACCCAACATTAAGCCATTTAATATGTGATTTATATAAGTACAGGTTTTACCGGGTCTTAAAAGAGATGTTAGCCTGAATAGGACAGAAGAGACTTATGCACCCATTCCTGCAAAATAGTAGATTTGGGGCTGCCACTCGAAAATTTGTAAAAATTAAGAGCAAAACAGCACATGGAACCACCTGGACTCATGGAAGTGAAGATATTGGAGGATGTGTTCAAATATAAATCCAAGTCTCCCTGCACTGCAAACAGCAACTACAGTTGTGTGGGGTCTTTTGAAAACAGGTACCAGCAGAATTTCTCCCAGCCTCTCTCTATTTTACCTGTAGCAGGGAAGGTAAGCAACAGGACAGTCCCCTGCACTTGGGCTCTGAGCACATGGGGCTCAGCTCTGACTGCACTAGCAGGTGTCACTAACATATGAGGTGTCTCTTGAGTGATTCTTTCCCTAGCCAGTGCCTCAGACTGATGCATAAAATTGCTGTCATGGCATTTGTATCCCCTAGGAAATACTCCAGGAGCACTGACGAAAAGTGAGCAGCACTTCAGAAAAATACGTGTCTTGTGGAGAAACTAATTTATGGCAGCACACCAAAACCAGGAAAAACCAAACCAAAATCCTACACCTGCTGCTTGGCCAGAGCAAGGGAAGACACACAGCTTCTTGGCTTCAGTGCCACAGCCACTGTCCACATGGGAAGGGCTTCTACAGCCACCTCGCTCACAGACACCACTGATAACAAACTGCCCATGACAGCAGAGGGGTTTGGTGACACAAGGTGTCTCCTCCAGCATCCTGCTCCTACGTGGGGCAGTTACTCCATTGCTGTCACCATGTGGGTGGCTCCAGCTGAACAGGAGGATGCAGTTGAGGTTGTCTTCTCGCCCAGCCTGTCCCACCTCCCTCAGAGGTTCTTAGGACTGAGCAGAGCGCTCTGCACAAGACAGCATTTGTCACCCGCTCCTCAGTGACTGCACAACACAAGACACACCCTCCTCTAGGAAAGGGAGAGGACTTCACACATGCAAAGTCATCACTGGAGGAGCCTTCCAGTGAACAGCTCACCTTTTTGTCTCCAGGAAGACAAACCTTTACCCAAATGAGAGGTGGGAAGGAACCCTGGAGCTCCTCTCCACAGGCTCTACCCGTTCTGCTCTCATACCTGGGTTGATGGGGCAGAAAGTGGAACACTGTCACAGAGGGTGTTCTTCAGGAAGCTGCTCTCTGCCTGCCACTTTTTATTTCACTTCCACTCTTGCTTTCCATAAGCATCCAGGCTGCAATGCCCTGAGATTTTTCAGTTGTGCTATTTTCCGAGGAAGACTGAGCCAGCCCAGCAAGATGGGTGCTGACAAGGCTCCATATCCACCCAGTTCGACAGTGCAAGCACAGGGGCTGGAAGGAGGTGCAGAGTGAATGCTTCCCAGTTAAGCCACAGGTAAGGCCGAGGAGACTTTGTGTCTCGCTATCCCCAGAAGGACGTGGGGAACCAGGCACACAAGACAGAAGGGATCCCAATGTACCCTTAATCTATAAATATTTAACCAGTTCCTCCTCCCCCTCTCCTCAACAACATATGCCAGCGTCTCCTTCAGCTCATAAAAGCCAATTCCCTCCTGCTGTTCCCAAGCACCAGGAGTCTCCAAGTGGTGATTAGTGGATTACGTGCATCCCAGGGCCTGCCTCCAATCACTTTCCCCTGTAAATTGCTCAGCTCCAATGCAGCAGCACAGAGCAGAGTGGGCTCTGTCACTGGGGCCTGGTCCTCATTACGGCCAGGAGACTGCAAGAGTTTGTTTACATGGCTGGAACATCATCCTCCCGGACAGCTCATCAGCCTTTCCCCAGGGTTTCTGCTCTTTGAATGCTTCGCAGTAATCACCACCAGCAATCTACAACCAGAGTGGCATCTCAGCAATTCACCAAGTCAACTGACAACAGCTTGAGGTAATATTAGCCCCCTTACAGGAAGGCAAGTGCTCTCCACACAAGGATGCTGGAGCTTAGCACCACTCAATAAATCAGAGCAGCATCCTGGAAAGCTTGCCATTAGTTCTGAGCCATTAATTTTTGCTGGGCCTTTGACACAACTGTTGGAGAGCATATAACCTGCTCTCTCAAAGTTAAATTATAAAGAGCAACTTCCCTGAAGGTGCCAGTCTACTAACCCATTTAAGTCCTTGGCTAAACACCTCCAATAAATCACATGGGAGTTTGCAGGGCAGGTTTCCTCCTGTGCAATATGTGAGAGCAAGCCATTCCCTCTCAAAACAAACCCCGGCTGGGGAACCTTTGGCCCTAAGCAATACCTTTACAAGATATTCTTGTGATGTACCAGCCTGGTGAAACCAGACATTTCCCCACATGGAGTTCCACTTAACAACATCTTCCTTTCATGTCCTTTCCACTAAGTTTTCTCCCCAGTGATTAAAGACCAAAGAGATTTTTACACAGCAGAAGGCAAGTAAGCCCAAAAACATTCAGTCCTGTTCCCACTGCACACCTGGAGACACCACTGTGATCTTTAAGGAGCCTCATAAGCCTGCACTTCTTGACAGTTCCCAACACTAAACAAAGAAGTAAATAAATTAAAAAGGAGTTATCTTGTAACCAACAAAGTCCTGTCCCACAGCACAATCAAACATAGGACTCCAATGTCAAAGCCTTCAGCTGAAGGTCCAAGGTGAGAAGCCCCAGCTGGGATGTGCCCAGTCTTCTGTCACTCCAGAAGGTGGGCTTGGGAACACTTGCACCCCACCTGCTCTCTGTGTGCAGGCCCAGACCCACCTGCCCACAGCACAGCACCGGAGCACCGCCTGGAGCTCTCAGCCCTCTGTGCTTCTGGATGACGCTGTCATGGGAAATCCTAATTAAAGGCACAAAAGGAAAAAGGCCTTCCAGACAATTAATAGCGTTAGGTTAAAACCGCATTTTAATCGGGCTGTAATGAGGCAACAATGTAGCTCCGATTTCATTTCCACCGAAAAGCCTGCTCCAGGTAAATGAAACCTGAGTGTTCATGGAGACAAAGAGTGATCAACCTCCTTCCATATGGTACCATAAATTATAAAAAGCAGGTAATGAAGCAGTGCCAAAAAGTAAATATTTGACAGAACCCAGCTACTTATGTATCTCTGTGAGTCACTGTCTCACTGCCATGGCATGAGCATGGCAGTACCCTTTCCCAGGCTCACCTAGACTCACAGCCATCACCAAGGAGAAAAGACTGACTGTATTCTTAGATCTACTTATTTGTTTTGCAGTGGTCTCTCTCTTCTGCAAACCGGTGTGATTTCAAAACATTAACCTGATCCTAGAGAAAGTATTAGCTCAATTAATAAACCACCAAATTACACTCCTGCCCTAATACAGAGTGAAAACCATTTCCTGAACAATGAAAACTGCAGCCATCACCTTGCTGGATGTCAAACATTATTACACCCATTCCTCTGACTTTTCCAACAGAAAATGCATCTTCTTCATCCCCTTCTCTGTCTCATCTTGCATCTCCTTTAGCGACAATGTCTATCAGCATGTTTACATCCACAGTCAGCTTTCCATATGTAAATAAGACCTGTAATTTTATTAGTCAATTAATAAAGGAAAGAAGGACAGCGTCTCTGTACTCATCAGACTCTCATTACCACTCAGTGCTGTCTGTGCTAAGCAGTCACACAGTGTTGATGTGATGAAATGAAGGACTGCCGGTGGAACAGGTGGGTCCCAACACACAGAAAAAGAGGTGCTCCTCCTGCTCCGAGTTTTTCATGGAGGCCAGCTATAAAAGAGCACCACTTCCAAAGGATCATACATGCTACTGACTGACATCCTGGGTACAGGGAGTGACTAACCTGGCCTAAGTCACTGCGTGAGACACCAGAGGTTCTCTCTGGGGATAGGACACAAGAGATAGGAGAATATTAGAACATGATGAGAACTCCTGGCTGACACCTCCAGCTGGTTTTGCTCTCTCACCTTCCTACAGCCCTGACGCAATATGACGGCTCATTTTAGACACAAGAGTAAAGAAAAAATACTCAGCATAAACCCTGCATAGGAAACCTGCTCAGCACAGCAGGGAGAGCAGAAGACAGCAGGCACAGGTTGAGCCTAGAACAGAAAGGGCTCAGCTCAGGAAGCTCCTTTATTGTAAAACATGAATATATGTGAGACTGTTTTTATTACTATTATTATTTGCAGGCTTAACTAAATTGTCACTTAAATAACATATTGAAAGGTAAAGCGCCACCTGCTTCTGCCAGATGTTCCAAAATCTTCAGCACCACTTCTAGCATGCTGCAGTACTGAAGGAAGCACAAGACTGGCCCTCAAAGGTATTTATCTCCCAGGTCTCCTAATGGGGTTTAAGGAGCTTTCTATTATGCAGACTCATCATCAAAATAATAAGGGCTGTGCTTCAATTACTTATGTAAATGACAGCACACAATAGCACACTGCTCTTACTCCAAGGACCTAAGTGTCTGAACACACTGGGATACATATGGCAATGTTTCCTTGTAATTCCGTTTCTAATCAATAGTAGGAAGCATCCTGTTTGGGCTCTGGTAACGTTTTGGTAAAAGCACAAACATTCTTGTCCCGTAGAAACACTGCTGCACCTCTCCAAGGAGCATATCCCAGAGAGCTGGCTGGACACCTCTGGCAGTGGCACACTGCAAGCAGTGCACAGACATAATACGTACAAAAGCTTGCCAAACTGTAAAGTCCTGCAAACCCTTTTCTGCAAATAGCACTGACTTCTGTAAGCACTTTCAAGCACCTAATAACTTCAACCCTGCTGTCAGCAGCCAGCGAACTTACAGTCATTATGAGTCCCTAAGTCCCCTTTTTCTTTTTGGTAAGATGCCACCAGCTCAGAGGAGCTGCAAACAGCTGGAACCCTCGTGCAGGCAGACAGATTTCTGTCTGTACATCAGAAAGGGAAAGACAAGTAAGGAAAGGCAACAAGCAACCCAGGGAAGCAAAGACTGGAATCCATCATGTAGCACATGTGCTCATGGCCACACAGCCACAACCTTCTCACAGCCCCCCTGCCTGCACCGCCTTACAGGCGACTGTCCCCGTGAACCCGATAGCTCCTCCCAGAGACCCCGCAGTGCTGTCAGCCTCTGTGGGTCCCCTCGCCGCTGTGATGAAAGGCAGAAAGCTCTGGGCACTCCGGAGTTCTGGTCCCTCCCTCCTGTGCCCTCAGGCTGCTTTGCGGAGCCCATCTGCCTCGGCTTCTGCAGTTGGAGAGGTCCATCAGGTACAAAATGATGGAGCTACCAAACTAGAAAGGCCTGTCGAAACACACAGAGGCTGTCAATAGATATGGCTTTTTCCCCTCAAGTGACATTTTACTTGCAAAATGAACTGTCAGTGGCCAAAAATTCTGCCAGCTCCACGATTTCACTCCACCCCAAGCAACTCACCTCCTCTACAAGCAAGAGAGCTTTTGAGAGGCAGAACGGTCTTTCAAGAAAGGCCAAAACATGGATTTTTGATTAAAACAAGGATATTCAAGTCTAATTTCTAGGTATTGCTTCCTTACTGAAAACACCTCCTGGTTGCTTTTTCTAGTAACATCTCAAGCCACAAAAAACTGAGCCATTACTTTCATCAGTTTTTACTGAAGAAAGTTGCACCTGCAAGCAGAAAATTGTTCCAGCCTCCAGACCTGGTCTCTCATTACACAGTCTTTTTATTGCAGGTTTATGTCTCTTTACTGAAGAGCTTTTTATTACCCAAGTCTCAAAGCCCCTGGCTGCTATTCCAACCTCTTCTCAGTTTTCTCCCTCCTTCATTTCAACAGAGTGACTGTGCCACTTTCCGAGCAGAGAGCTAATTCAATTTCTCAGTCTTTTTCACAGTTTTCTTCAAGTTCACTGAAGTTCCACTTGACTACCAGAACAGGCCACCTCAGAACCACAGACAGCCTCGCACAAGGCAGTCATGAGCCCTTTGGGGCACAGAAGCACTTAAATCCTCTCACTGTTAACTCCTTAGTGCTGTTCTAGAGATCCAACAGCACCCTTTAGCTGGAGCAATGCCTCTCCTGCTACGGAATATCCCATCTGCGCCCTTGCTGAAAGCTGCATTTATTTTCTTCTGTGCCAGTAAGAGAATAGTGAGGTATAACAGTGCAGGAGTAAAGCTACTCCTGCAGGGCATCAGTACAATCACACTAGCTCAACTGATAACCTGGCTACAGTTGCATTTTAAGACTTCACAGTTAGCAAGTTTTTAATCTGGTTAATAACGTGTTGTGTGGTACCTTTGCATCATTTCAGTTTCTTTATCAAAATCTCATTCAGCACCAAGAGAAGTCTATCAGCCAGACTCATAATGTCATCAAAAAAGATATCAAGTTCATTTGACAAGATCTCTTTTCCATACGGCCAGGTTGATTGACATTAATTATATTCAATGCTTGTTTCTGCCCCAGACTGCCTGTGTGTGGGTGTTGCTTGCCTTTGCAGGCTTCAATCTTCATCTTCGTAAATGAGCACGTTGCTCTATCTCACCTCCCGGGAGGTCGTGGGGATGGATCCATCAGTGCTCACAGCCTCTGGGACCCTTTTGGAAGCCAGGCAGTGGCAGTGAGCCTCTGACCACGCTGCAGGGGACACAGTGAGGGAACAGGCTGCACCCAGCACTAGCAGCAAACTCACAGCCCCATTCCCAAAGGCCCAAACCCAGTGATTCAAACCCAGCTTCCCAAGGACTGAAGTAGACATGGAGGCAGACTTCGGGAGTCACTGCAAATACACCTGACCCACAACTCCTCCTGTTATTAGGCTTTTCATTCCCTTCCTTCCATCAGATTTCTAGTTCCTCCTTTTCAACCATCTAGTGCACTTGTCTGGCAGTTAGGAGACAAGGATGGATCCATGTGCAGCAGATGAAAGGGCACAGGCAGGGGAGGAGCTCTGACACACTATCCCTGCTCCCGGCAGAGACATGCATGTCTGCTTGCACTGGCAGCGACAAACAGAGGGGTTCAGACTACCACACCAGCCAGGACAGAGCTCAGCAAGGGGGTGTGAGGAAGCACGTCTTCCACACAATACCTGTTCTAAGGCAGCACCCAATGCAGCTTGCCATGATAACTAAATTTATTATTAACTGTGTATTTCATGATGTTAGTGACAATATGTTAATGTGATTTTTCACGTCCTCCTGCAGTGAACAGATGGCTCCTTTTACTTTACTTTCCACATCAAGTGTGATTATTTCTTGGTGCCAAAAGCCACCTGCCGCTCCCTGGTCTCCAGTCTAATTTTTTATGTTGGTAAAACACAGCAGGACTTGTTATCAGTTGGACGGCATCTTAATAAAAGGAGACATGCCAACATATTGACATCATGTTCAAGGGGAAATTTTAGCCCCATCGTCGCCCCTCCCCCAGTTTGCAAAAAATAATAAAATAAAACTAAGGAGGAAAAAAAGCCAACAAGCCCCCACTGCCCAGACTCCACCAGTTTCAAGATGCTCAGTCACCATTTTCGGCCCTGAGCCAAGGCGCAGTGTTGGCCTCCTTTTGTTCCCACACCGAGCACCTCAGTCAGGGCTCTGATCTCTCGTCCTGTGTAATGATAATTAGCCGTAACATATTCAAAAGTCAAATGTAAGCAGGAATACATTAACATTGAGATCAGTGCCAGGGTAATTTTCCTTGGGAAAATGACAAAGAAGGACACAAAAATTAAAATACGGGATGTGGAGAGTCTCAGTATCACTTTCAGACGATGAAGGGTGAACTCATTGGTTTGTCAGTCACGAGCCCCGCACTCCACAGCCAGCTGTGGGCTACAGCAAACAAACAACCCAGGCTGATGAGCTCTTGCAGCCCCTCTCCAGTGCTCTGCACACACAGTAGCTTGCCATGGAGAGTGGGAGACCCCAACCCAAACAGGACACACTGTCAGCCTGCACTGAGACACCTGTTTTAATGGCCCAATTCTCCAATACCTATTGTGCTTTGACTGCTTTAGGTACAGCCAAGTCCTGGACACCAGCCAGCTGGGAACAACCATCCCAACAGCTGCTGAGGTGTAAAACAGTTCTTTCTGAAAGCACTACTTCAAGGCACCCAACTTCTCATGCAAGGAGAAACAACAGCATCTTGGGGCAGCCCTGGCACACAGCTGGACGGACGGACTGCATAACAAACATCACTATTTGCTTCGATATTCACATGTGCCCATGTCACACAAGAGCAAAAATGGAGGGAAATTCTGTAAGTATATCACTATTTCCAGCTTAAAGAGAAACTTCAGAGCTGCTCACCAAAAAACTGTTTGTGTCTGAAGCACTTTCAAACGACGAGTACTGACAAAAACCCATAAAAACAATGTTGAGACACCAGTCACAGAGGGCTGCACTCGAGCCTGCCAACAGGAGCCTGCTGTGAACAACTAAACAGTGGTGATCACAGATCTCAAGTGTGGCTGTGTTATCCATATTCACTATTTCTCAAACTTAGAGAGCAACTTCAGTGGCTATGAGCCACTGACCTCCAAAACCAGGTAAACTGTATTTTGTACCGGACTCACTGTATATTCCATCAACCTGTACCTCACTACTCACAAATCCCATTACACCAGCACTAGTGCTGTCAGCATGACAGATCTGAAACCATTCCACTGAGAGAGGCCCTGTATTACTCGAAGGCCAAGTTGGGTGAAAAGTGGAGGAAGAAACGCTTCTGTGGAGTAAGGGATTGATACAAAAACATGACACTGTGCCAAAAATGCAGCCAGGAAACTCAGAGTAAGATGGGCTTTGATTACACAAGCATTTTCGTCAGGAAGTCTGCATTTCATTTCCTGTTCATTCATCCAACCAACTAATGGCAAGGCAGTTAGGTTCGGAGTTGCTGTCCTGGCTCAGCTCCTGAGGAAAGGACCATCGAGAATGCCGTGAACCATCACTGGTGAAGCTTTTGTTCCTCAACTGCGTAAGCTCCAATCTTTTATACCCCCCAACAAACTTCCACAGGAGACATGTACCTTGGCTAATCACAGCTTGATCTCTCCATTTCCCTCTTTGCAGGGTTCACAGCAGGAGTGCTCCATCGGAGAATCTTTGTGGCACATTTGCATACTGGTCCATACAACTGAGCCAGACTGCCCACCTCATGTTTTACACCCTGGTGCCCAGCAGCCAACGTGCAGCACTCTGTGCAGCTGGGGCTGATGGAAGGATTAAGCTTGTCATTAGGAATAATTCTGGTGGCTGCAAATGCAGCCTCTCTCCTGATAATGTGTAGTATCATTTAAAACAAATTAATTTCTCATTTCTTGCTGCTGGTCATAATTCTCAGCATGGGACACATCACAAACGACCTTAAGGATGGGCATACAATCATCATTAGCAAATCAGAAAAAAGGCAACTAAAAAACAACCCAAACCCATTACAGCCATATTTTTTGACTCTCCTTTCCTGTAGTTTTTGAAGATGATATAATTCAAGTATAGCAGCAAATTACAGCCCTCTGTTCCTCCTTTAGGCAGCTACATCCCCTCTGTATATTCTGTTACCAAACTGGTTAATTAATAATTTCTCGACATTACCACTATGCACCACAGTTCAATGATGATGGTGCCTCATTTCATGTCCACTCTGAGACACCGGGCCATTGTTTGATGTCTGCTGTGTTGCCTAGACACACTGAAGGCAGGGCAGAATCATATTTTCTTTGTGACGCTTTGCCAGGCTCCTCTTTCCATGTTTAGGCAATCAGAGTTGGTGGTTGGAGCAAGCAGGGTCCGAGGGGCAGGTGGGAAGGAGAGGAGGACTCGCTGAAACACAGGCTGGGGACGTCAGCACAGTCAGAGTCGCAGCTCCTCGGTTCAGCTCAAGGACAAGGTGTTCTGTGCACATCCCATCAGGGACTGCTGCAGGAGCCCAGCTCACAGCTTCCCTCTCACTTGCAGGCACAGGGAATGCCGCAGCTGTTCCAGACTCTCTTGTCTCTCAAGAAGGAAGTCACAGAGAGATCAACCACATAAACCAGCTCCTGTGAGGACCAGGTTGCATTGAATCCTCCAGCTCTCTGTTGAGCATGGCTCTGATGCCTGTGTTATCATTTTGATATTAATGCCCATAATCCCCTGGGAGTAAGCAATTGTTTGTCTGAGTAAGCCCATGCATAAGACAAAACATTAAATTAAACTATCATTCATCTAAATGCAACATTATGCAGCCTCTACATGTGTTAGATATTGAAAATTTGTTCCTGTTGCTTTTTGTTTGGTTTTTTTTAATCATGCAGCCTAATAAGATCTCCATGAGTAATCTCTGTGCTAAGGCCTGGAGTAAATACACTCACAACTCGGTCAGTCACCTACTTTAACCTCCTGCTGAAATTACAGCCACACAATCTTTTCTGACTGTTTCAATCAAAACAAAATGAATAAATCGAACCTGAGGAGTATTTAAATATCCACTTCAGTTTGCAGTAAAACCTTTACCAGCTGATTTAGAGGATCCCAGGAGGAACTGCCTGCAGCGCTTGGCCCCTGTGTTTAGCATACATTACAATCCTTACTGTCCCAGCAGCTCCAGAAGCTATTTTTTGTTAGTTATGCACACTTATCCAGGACACAAACAACACAAACCTGACAAATGTCAAGCCACTAGGGCAGCCAAAATTTCTTAAAGCAGCCCTACCTTAAGCATGAACTTAAGGATAAAGCAAAGTCTGAGTACACAAATCATTCTCCAAGGTCTACTGCAGAACTAAAACTAACTTCACTGAGTTAAACAACTAAACAACAGCCCAAGAGCCTCAGAGAAAGGCCCAGCAGCACCATCAGCCTCATGTGGCACCAACAAAAGCACAGTTCCACCCTTCCAGCCATACAGCACTGTAAGGAAGTTTCCAGTACACAATCTCCCTCAAGTCCTTCTCCAGTTTCCTGCAGCCTTACACTTTGGTCTAAAAGCCAAGGCAGCCCTGACTCCCACGCAGGGGTGTCCTCCTCCTTCCACAGTGCTGCAGCAGTTCCAAAACAAGCATTCCAGAGTATACCAACCCATCCGTGCCTTCCTGGAGCCCAAGGATCACAATGTGATAGCCGAGCTAATGACATGATCCATTATCCCTCTGGAAGCAATTATTATCTTTCCATCAGATGTTGCCTTTAGCTGAAATTCATCTTCTCCACCATTACAAGCCCCAGCAGTAGTGTTCCTTTGGCAGGAGGTGAGAACCCCCTCGGAGCTGTGTGTGCCCACTGCAGGGCCCAAGGGGCACAAACCCCAAGCAAAGGGGGCTATTTTATTCAAGGCAGCCATTAAAACATCCTTGGTCATTAGCAGATTGCATGAGGCAGACCACACACTTCTATCACCAGCAGTGTTGTACAGGTGTGTGCAGGCATGCACCCACCTCCACCCCCACTCCAGGTAATATTTATAAATTATTTTTAGTTTGCAATCAGAGTTCCTTGTTTCTTCTGATAACCTGATGGAACCACTCGTGGGTCATCTGAATCCTGAACTGAAGCACAGCCTCTGACTTATCAGCTCACTAAAACTGGTCCATCTTCTACGAGACCAAACACAAATCCTTACAGCCAAGGTTCACACAGACTAATGTGGCATTTTTCTGGTCTAACCTCTCAATTTTGTTTTTCCAGTTCAAGAAACTTCCAGTTCAAGATACATCACTTACAGATAGTATCTTAAATCTCTGTCTCTGTCTCTGCTTGACTCCCAGAAATTGCTTGCGATGAAATTCTTTTTCTCCTTATGTATTTCAGACTATAAGCTCTTTCAGGCAGAAAGCTTTCATTGTGCACTTAAACGCTGTGAGGCCTGGCCCTCAAGTAGATTTTTAGGTCAGGCTATTACCATAATTTGAGTTAAAAAAAAAAACAAAAAAAAAAACAGAACAGAAGTTCAGTGCAGGAAATGTGAAGTCTCCAGAAGAACGCGTAGATACAAGAATAAGATACACCTGTAGTGGTCACCATGTCGCATCAGGTGACCAGGACACATCATTGTCATGCCAGGTGAGCACAGCCCCAGCTCTCGGCTCAGGTTAAGTGTAGGCTAGAAATTCAACAGTACCTCGCTGCTCTCCTTAAAGAAATTCCAGTAAAACCAGCATAAGCCCACCCTGGGGCAAGTCAGGGCTCTCTCCATGGTGTGAAGAAACAGGTACATCTGAGGCACACTTTTACAGGAGCAAGGCTCAAAGCCACAGGAGAGGGCTTTCAGTTCCCTGTGGACCTGCCAACAGCTCAGGCCAGAATGGGTGGCGGGAACATCTGAACCCCCTCAAATATCAGCAGTCACTGGCAGGGAACCTTGATATGCATGAAACTGAGCTGCTAAAACATTCAGTGCTCAGCGTAATTCAAACAGACAAATATCGCCTATAATTACTATTCCTTTTATCTTCACAAACATAAAGTACAATTTTCCTTCCTACTGGCACATTGCTCAATTGTAGGCAGGACACCACAACTGTAAATCAAATGTAAACCCCAATCAAAGAGAGGATGCTCTGGCAGTTCCTTCATGCACAAAGCCTCAGTGCAAATATCCTGGGCAAAGCATGAGGTAGCTCCTTCAAATACACGCCAGCGGCACTTCATTTCAAAAGGAATCTGAGTGCTCCATGCTCCCAACCACTTCCACAGGCTGAAAACATCTGCAAGGAACACCACTTGCCCTATTAGACCAAGGCTGGTACTGCAGCATCAAGAACACTGTCATGCTGGGATCCCAGCTGGAAAAAACACAGGGATATATAAACTTGCCCCAAACAAAAGATATTATTTTCTGAGGAAACTGGAGGCAGGGGAGGTGCATACAACACAAAACATGTCTATTTTATATCGACTGGAGTGGGGGAAAACCCCTCTGAATACTCAGAAAGAAAAGCCTTGTTATGATAATGTTTCAGTCAGCTAACATTTTTCCATGAAAATGCCTAAAACAGAAATTGTTTATTAGACTCACTTCTAGATTATCCTTTGCCACAGTATGATTCCATGATCGAGCAAGCCCATGAGGCAGGAAACTCCACTGGAGCCAGGGATCTATTATTTTTGAGCTTTCAGACAGTTTCAGTGACTGCTGCATATCAGTCATATATGAGCTTGTCAAGAGTGAAACACAGCAGCTGGGTCTCCCCCCCATTCCAGATCTCATCCACATCCCAGCTCCCAGCAGTAAAGCTTGAGCACCTACTCCATGTGCTTGCACTGAGCTCTTCTCCCTTTACCAGATCTCTCTGCCCAAGGAAAGCTGCTGCACACTCTGCAGAACAAAGAAAACTGACTGCACAGTATAATAGCAGCACGTTTCCAGTTTCACCTGTAGAACCATCTCTGAGGTTTGAGAAACACACACCCTTTAATCTACTAATTGTGATTAGTGACGCACTGACACCTGTAGTACCACACACTACTCACAGTACCCCAAAGTGCACAGAAACTGTACAGCTTATGGCATTTGTTGGACTGCCAGGTACTAAACAACCCAGTTACAGTGGGAGGGAATGGGTAACACAGCCCTGCCCACAGGTGCCACACTGCTCCTGCTTCAGCTCCCAGCCCAGGCACGTGTGGCATGCAGTGCAGTCTGGACAACTCCAAGTGAATACAGAGGCTCTTTGTCCTCACCACAGGTAATGGCTGATCACTGACATGAAGTAACAGCAGAGACACTACAGGCTCCTCTGCATCACAGAGCATAAGAGCTGGAGGTAATGTCACCACTAGCTTTCTCACTTCAATTTCAACATCACTGGGTTTGTTTCTTCTTTATCAAATTGTTTCCAATTCAGTTTTCCTACTGTCTGGACAATTTGGAGCCAGTCCTCAGCAATTTCTCCTTGTATCTAAGTTGTATTTGAGGGGAGATTCCCCAGTAACAGCTCATCAATGCTCTGACACAAATATATTAACTAGCTCTTGCTCCTTAAAGACAGCAAACAACAGGCTGTGCATTGGTGGTTTTACACAGGCAAAAAGGGCTTTGCAATTCTGGGATATTTTCACCTTCCAACTTAGTTACTTGATCCAAACAGTTCCAAAAACCCTAAAAGCCGTCACAGAGGCCCTTCAGTCTGATGGTTGTTCTCCTCACTTCCTCCCTCCTCACAAGATAGTCATGGAGTTGGCCAAAACAAAGGTCAGGGGACAAACTTCAGCTGGCTCTGCCCTGGGCCCCGACTGGCTGCAGCCACCAACAGGGCTGATGACAAATGGGAAGCCAGGCTTCCAGCTGAATTTCAGTTTAGTTATTTTTGTTTTAATGTATGTGTGAATCAATTAATCCTGTCATAGAAGGGCATCGTAAACTGTGTGCCAGAGTTAATGAGTCAGACATTATCACATCATTACACCAGCTGGCATAATGTAGCATGTGTTGTTTGTCATAATATACACTGCCATGCTTAACAACCATTAATTGTTTACACGAGCAGTCATATTTTTCTTCAAAGAACCTTCAGTGACTGGGTAATATTTTGAAAGCTTCTTAACCAAGTAACTCTTACTAGGAAAAGATAATAAAAATCACCCCCTCTCTCATGGAGCAAAACACGCCAGATTTACACAAAGACAATTACCTCTCCCTCAAAAAAAAAAAAAAAAAAAAAAAAAAAGGCATTCAGATTCCAGCAAGGTCTGGAATCTGGAATTCAATACCCACTGGTCAACAGTGCCATAAACATTAAGAGGTGATACCCAAGTCCCCTCGGTTCTTCCTTTCCTTGGGCAGAGCCCAGATCACCAAGTCTGAGACCGGTCTCCTCCTCTCTGGAAGGTAGCAGAAGGAAGAGGATGACAGCTAAAGCCTTGACAGCGTAACACTGGTACGATACCAGAACTCAGGCTGCTCTTTGGAGCAATGAACCTGCAATGCCTGACAGAGATGCTGGTGGTTTCCTGTCACTCCTTGCATCCATCACCTGTGTTTGTCAGGTGAAAACACAACAATCAGTCTTACTTTATCATAATAGTTTGGCTACGAGTATTTTCTTGGCTGACTAAAGACAACATTTGGACACTCTCAGCAACAAATCCAGGTTTACCAGCTTTCTGTGAATTGGATTCAGTCTGCTTCTGGCCACATTTGTTGGCCATATGGCTTCCCAAAGCCAAAGGCTAATAACATGTTTTAGACTGAATTGACTACAGAAGCCAGGAACAGTGAATTTGACCTGCAGGTTGCCCGTATGTCCACTCAAACATACAAACTTTTGTTACACCAGAGCTCTACTTTTAAACAAACACCTGCATGACACAGGTAAGGCGCTAAGAAAACAACTCTAAAAACTCACTGCTGCGGAAAATAACACTAGCTATAGGAAAGCCTGAAAAACTAAAGATAAGGTCCTTTCTTAAAAAAAAATATGGAAATATGGAGTATTAATACCTCAAACAACCTTAATGAACTGTTAGTTTGATTTAAGACACCCATGATTCCAAGAAGTGCTTAAAACAACAGATGCTGCTCTTTGCATGGGAAATATACAATCCTGTTCACTCACTTTATGGAATTCATTGTCACCATCCTCTGCTCTGCCAAAGGAAGGGATGATCAGGACCATAGATGTGGAGAACAAGACATGGTGCAACAGCAAGGTCTCTCTGATACTTAAGCCCCACATGCCATGTGGCTCACGCCCATGGCTGCAGAGAAAGGATTCTGTGCACCTCACCATCTCGATTCCCACCTGAGTGAGCCCTGATTCCACAAAGCACTGGGGCATAGGCTCATCTCCCAGCATCACAGCACTGCACTGAAGTCATATGCCTGCCCAGGGCATCATGTGTTACCTTCTGCTTGCACCTTTAGAGCCGACAGCCAACACACAGTAATAGAGTTCACAATGTATTCCTCTCTGCCACCATTCTGGGTCTTCCATCTCAGCATTAGGTCTAATTAGCTTTTAAGTGAGTGCATTTTCTTTTTGGCAAGTAGGAAATCAATAGTGTGCTACACACATATAAAGAGTGACCAACCTGTGTGTAGGTAAAACCACTTATTTCTGGTGGGGCATCAGTATTTAACCCCCTACTACATCAATCCTCACCTCCCAGTCTGTACTCTGACAACGCAGTCTCCCATACTCTAACATATAGACGTCCTCCTCTAGCTTGGCTGTAGCATTTCCCTTGCCTGACAGGGCTTTTCGTAAGGGACCCTCCTCCCCAGCAGTCCCCAAGTTGTTCAGAAATCAAACAAGCATAGGCATAAAGAATACTGAGTTCTATGGCTTTAAGGGATGTGGGGAAAGAGACCTCAAGCATGTATCACCACACCTGATCTGCCATATGTCTGAGGATATATCAAATCCAGATGAAATGAAGAAAGATTCTTATTTTCCTAATGAAACTGAAGCCCAGGGAAAGTCATATCAGATCAGTATCCCTCTCCTAGGCCATCTTGAAGAAATGATTTTACCTCTTAGTTGGACTTAGGGTAATTGTATAAAGGCTTCCAATCTCTGAAATCTGTAATGAAATCTGTAATCCTGACCTGCTGGATATGAGCTATACAATTACTCAGAGTATATTTAAAGCAAATAATCCATTCCCCCAAAGCTCCAAACATTCATAGCTGCTGATGTGAAGTACTGTCCAAGGGTCTGAATTATAATTACTTGTGCAACAAGGTGAAGGCCACATCTGACTCCTGCTAAGCTTTTTAGGAAAGCTCATCCTCTCCTTTGACAGTGTTTGAGACATATTAAATCTTTGTTGAATCAATATCTATTGTGTGGGAGCAGAAAACAGTGAGATTAAAAAAACCCTTCCAAACAAAGTCCAGTCATTACAAATCAACACAGAATAACCCATAACTACGCTAAGCAGGAAGGGAGACCCACCAACACAGTTCATTTCTGTAAACTAAACCAGGGCATACAAGGTTCATCAGATATGCTGGTCAAAACTGTTATAATCACAGAGGTTTAACAGAGTAAAGACTACTGTTGGCTCCTCCTTTTCTACCCACAGCTGAATTCTGAAACTCACTCAGAGGGTCAGCAAGTCAGAGTCACGAAGAGCACACACAGCCACCCACAGACAGCAGAGTGGGCCTTTATCTCTCTGCTTCATCTAAGTCTGTGCTTAAGGTGCACCAAAACAGAAAAATGTCTTCATCTTGCCCATAAAGCTACTCAGTCTCTGAAGCTGCTTACTCAACTAAGGGTTAGAAAAGCCAGCCTTACTCCAGCAGATTTCACAGGACAGATAGTTTGAGACTCAAATGTCTACTGGCTTACCCTTGGCAAAGCGACCTGAGGTATGGAAGGCAGACATTGTCTTAATCCTATGCAGTATAAGCCCAAGCAAACACAACTGACTGCAACATAGAGCAGGTTTGGAATCCACCCAGTGACTCAAGTCAGCAAGTTCATTATCGCTTTCCAAGACTGCTTCCTAACCCACTTCCTCAGACAGGATTCAAGCACTTCAGAGTCCCAAAGGTTTTCAAGTCTGAGTACCATGCTCAGTGATGAGGGTTTAAGCCCTCCTTCACTTAAGGTTAAACTAATCAAGGGCCTTGACTGGATCAGCTCCAGTGTTCTCCCTCTACTGCAAGGCCAAGGTCTCCTATGAAGATTCAAATGCCTTGTTTTACAAAGCCTTGCAGAGAGGGAAACCTCTCCGGACAGTAATTAGCTGTTCAGTGCAGGGAGACAGGACTGAGGCTGCCCAGGCCCCCCCAAAGTTCCTGTGCTGGGAAGCTGGCAACAGATTGTCAAAAAGGGTTAAAGCAGCTGTCTACGTGGCTCTCCGTGGCTCTCGGGAGGGTGGCAAAGCGCACTGTTTGGTGTAATCATGACACAGATCTGCATGTGTATGTCTTCAATAATTCATGTTGCAGCTTGTCTCACTGTGGGGACAGATGTCAGTGAAATCAGTAACAGCCGATCATGCTGATCCCTCACATAATCATGGGAGAGCTGATCCTGTGGTGACACTGAGCCTTGGAACCCACCCGTGGTGCTCATGTGAGGGTGACAAGAGCAGGCACAGACATGTACAATACCTGTGTTTGAAAACACCAGTGCCTGTTCAGCAGCACAGCACACCTCAGGGATCCGAAACTGGGACCAAGGGGAAGCTAGAGCAGCCGCGTCACCCACCCCACATGAAAGCCAAGTACAAGTCACACTGACAGCTTGTGTGAACCCTGCACAAGTTAACATTTGCTTCAAAATGAGTCAGTGGTTTCCTCTGGACTTCCTGCTTCTTGTAATGTTTGGATTCCAAACTGATTCATCATCTCTGTTAATGTCTGTCCCGTTTTGGGTTATACTGGTCTGCTCCAATGTCCCAGTCACTGACAGGAGACAGCAAAGTGCAGTTGTACCCACTGCAGAGCTCAGATATTATCTCTCCAGGAGAGAGTGGCTCCGTGCTAATTAGAATGACGGGATCCTTTCATCTCATTTGAAAAATCTACTCCTGTTGGACGACAAAAGCACTTTCTTCTCAGCATTCAACTGTTCCTGTCTATTTTTACTCCAATGCCTTGTTCCAATTGTTCCACATGCTCTGTTTTGATATTTAAGAGAAGCACCTGATTATTTATGCTGGGGTTTTTCAAATACACGAGTATTTAGCTCAGTTAGGTCAGCTTTCTAAGTAACTGCATTCATCTTTGCTCATTGGATTTCTGTACCTGTGCTTGAAGCAGCAGATAAGCAAATCTCCAGCTAACTCGACTGAGCACGTTACACCTTCCATCGTTGGCACAACTCAAGATGAGCTGAGTTACACCAGAAAAATGGAGTTTTCCACTTTTATGGCCGCAATCTAAAAGCCCAAGTGAAAGTTGTCTCACAGTCACATGTGAGACTAGGACATGTCCCTGTACACACGTGTGTGCACATGGGATTTCTGTTAAGTGACACAGACACAATGCCAGGATCACAAACTGGACTATAGGACCAGGTATTCCTAATTCACGAGGCGCTGTATTCTGCAGGTTTGTCTCTCCATCGCCGCCTTCCCTCTTGGCATTAGAGTGTGCAGAGTATTTCCCCAGTGATGCCAGCACCAGCAGAAACCTCATCTAAGATCAGTGCATTTAAAAAAGGACATTAACTCTTCATTATACTCCGATCAGATAGTTTTCAAGGCAACATCCTGACTGAGTCAAAGTACCTCATTAGAGCTGCCATGCATACTGTTGTTTAATATCATGTGCCATTTTTCTTGGGAAGGTGCATTTACATAAACATTTCTAATCACAGCCCTGTAAAGAGACACAGTATAATAACTGGTGACTTTTAGGTAATATGTCATATGAATCTTAACATATGGCATTACACTGTATGATGGCAATCTTGGCTCTTCTAAGGGAACCTGGACAACATCCAGTGAGATCTGAATGAGCCAAAGGCAATAGAGAACCATATCCACGCTAATCCAGGTTTACACCTTTCATTCAGCACTCCAAGCTTCCACCAGATGGTTTTGCACAAAAGCATTTATGCCTATCATTGTGCAGACTCACCCAGTTTTCAGACACACTATTTCAGAAGGCTCCGATGTGAAAATAATCCTGGTAAATGGCACTAGTGATTCAAAGGTGCAAGGAATGATTTTCAGCCTTTGCAAGAAGGTACCGAAAGGTGACTTGCGAGGATTGCTATTGCAGATCACAGCTCCTTCCTTCGTTTCACAAGGGAAGTTCAGGGCAGGTTCTACCTACTGTACAGCCATTACTCCCATACAAGGATAATCAAGTACCAATCCCGCAACAACACTTGCCAGCTAGAGTGTCCCAGGCTCCAGAAGAACTAGCTGAAATCTCCATTTACAACTCAATTTCCTTAGATGCCACCAAGGAACTTCCCTCCAAATTTGTGAGATACAGTAGTGAGTAAAATGCTAAGGTCAATGCATCAAAGTAACGTAACTGGATTTCAGGGACAGTAAACAGCTAATGCTGTTTAAATAAAATCATCTCATTACAAACCTGGTGGCCACATGACCTTCTTGCACCCTCTAAAAGGAGTGCAGACACTGGGTCAGTCACCAGAGCTGGAGATAACAGACAGGGATGTATTACCACTTCCACCACACTTGTTTTGCCACACGTATGAAATGGTCCTTGGAAGCTCCAATAAACACCCACAGTGAAGCGTTCTATCTCCGGTCACCTGCAAAGTCAACTGACCTTTGGCTCATTCACCTGGACCAACAGACAGCATCTGCTACAATCTCCATCTCCACACACTGTTTAGAACTGCACAAGGAAAATGTCAAAGCAATTGTTGCTGAGAGTTGATTCCAGTCCCAGGAGTGGCTCCCACAGTTTGTCTACACACTGGAGCCAGGATGGGGTTTTCTTGGGGGATGGGTGGTGATGGCTTTTGGTGCTCTGGTACCCTCGCATGGGTGAGGGAATCCTACAGGAATCTCTTCCACCTCAGGAAGGCATTCATTCCTGCTCTTCAATACATCCAGACCCATCCCTGCCTCAGCATTCTTACTCAACCCATACAGCATCACGTGCTTAGAGTAACAGAAGGGGTCTCTGTGTAAGGTACCTCAAAATGGCATATCCCTACTCCTCAGTGCAACCAGCCATAGGGGACATGCCCCTCATGTGACACATACCAGGAGCACATATGTCAGCTTTTTATTTCCTAAAAAAAGTCCACTTTTTTTCTACACAGCAGCATATGTATGATGAGCCAGCTGTCAGGGAAATATTGTTTTCAGTTTCCTGCCCTGCATGTAGATTGAACAAAATGACATATTGTCACATTGTTCCAGGAGTGTGAGGAAGAAGAAAGGAAAGGTTTAACTTTTGCTGTTAGTTCCCAGTTCCTTTGTGGCAGACATGGCTCCATCAGACACAATGGCTTTGTTATTGCACGTTCCAGGCAGGGCTCAATCTTTGAATATTCAGCAGGGCTCCAGGCTAGTGATTCTGTTGCAGCTACATTTCTTGTCTTCCAGGAAGCCCTTGACAAAGGTCACAAACAATTTGCTCGTTCCTCTTATTAAAATAAAGATGGAAAGCATTGATGATAGCTCTGCCCAGCAGCTAACTTCATCATCTGTAGCAGCTCCAACATATGCTTGTGAGATAATGAAAAATATAGCATTAAATACAGTGGCAGATTGAATCTTGTTTCAGGGTAAATATAGTAAGTCATCTTTTTTTCCTCCTCATTTCCTCAGAACCTGTTTAGCATTAGACTGTTAATATCATCACTGATACATGACAAAACCATTGCATAATATACTGCATTTGAAGCCAGCCCACCCATAAAAGTGAGCAATGACAAAGTATGAACATTACTCAGACACCGATAGTAATGAAGCGCTCCAAGCCAGCCCTTTCCGGATGTTTCCATTTATGCACCTTCAAGGAACGTGGCTTTGGGCTGGGCTGTGCACCTCAGCCCCCTGCCTGCTAAGCCAGGGTCAAGTCAGAATCTCTTCAGACTTCTGTCCAGGTCCTGCAGCTTCACACGTGTCCTCGGCCCTGCAGTTGGCCACTGCTGCCCCACTCACTGCTGAGTGTTTCCTCAAACTGTGTTCTTGTCAACACGTAAGGCAGCTGATTCACCTTTTCTGGGGAATCTTAATTAGAAATCTAGGCAGACTCTGTAAACAAACTGCATCTTGAGAAGAACTGGTCAGGCCAACTCTCTGGATGCTTTACCGCTACCCTGTGACAGACCTCTCCAGGCATCTCTCCTGACCTGAGCCTATTTCAACAGCCAAAGGCCTTTTGCCTCCAGAAGCTCCATAAGCACATTCTCACGCTCCTCTTTACAGTCAACGATTCCAATATGCATCTCCAGCGAGCGCACAGTGGCTCCCTTCTCACCTTTACGACGAGTGGCAGTTCCCCTCCATCAGCCCAGTGAGGCAGAAGACCGGCGACCAACATGTGACCTCTCTTCCCAGTGCTGGATGTTCTGCATTTCCCATTCCTGCTGTGCTGCTCAAGGTGCAGCCCAGACAACTTGCACACGCAAGAGACACAAGCCACCTAACGGCTGGGTTAGGTTGCTGGGTGCAGGTGGCACAGTGCTGTTTGTGAAATGCCTGCTCAAATGAAACACCCCATCTACATTTATGTTTATCTACTTTACATAAGGAATTCCTGTATTGTGGATATTTAGCTTGAAGTCAATATCTTTAATCTTGATACTTGACCTCTCTTGCCCATTTCCTCCCAGTTAAACCAGTGTCAGCTCTGGGCCTTGAGGAAGCCAAACCCACATTCCTTAAAGGCAGATCTTCCAGAACTCCGCCCACAGCCACATTTGACAAAACATTAGTGTTTGAATGAGCCATCAGTTCACTATTACTTACTAAAGACTGTTCTAAATACTTCAAATCCTATGGTTAGATTTCTCTAGTCATGTTAGAGCAAAAAAAACCAAATTTTTTTTGCAATTGCTCAAAGCTATCAGCCAAGAAGCCAAGGACGTAGAGACACATACACATTCCTGTTGCTGTTACCAGCATCATGCAGCTATCATGCTGTCTATTCGCATACCATGAGAAACTGAGAAATTCATTAGCCCATACTGCAGTTGGAAAAACTGAGACTCAGCAGATCAGGCTGCCTGCTCACCCACATTAGAATGGCTGTTAAGAGCACTTAGGCACAACCAGGCATCAGCTGGGACAGGGGCGTACAGGCATCACAGTCAGTGGTTCTTGGCTCTGAAGGCAATTATCCAGATTTGCTTGGTGAGAGACTAATCCAAGGCAGAAGGAGGAAGGTGGGAATCAAAGACCAAGCTCAGTTTGCAATGCCACATGCAGACTGAGCTGTATGGACCACACGCTTATGAGCTGGACTCCATGATCCTTGTGGGTCCCTTCCAACTCAGAATATTTGGTGATTCTGTGAAACTGTTGCTCCTGTAGAACTCAATTCGTTTGGTATTTCCAGCTGAGGAACTGATCTTACTGATGAAAGCAGCTTCCTTGGGTGAACAGTGTCAGAATCCCCCAAAGGCCCCAGGCCAGCTGCACAGTGCAGGGTCTCACACCAATAAACTGCCCTTTGCCTGAGCCTGGCTATCTCTGAACGGCAGAGCCCATCTCCTGAGTTCCAGGGAATTTTATTTATCCATGAGCATTTATATACATTTACCGTGTGCCCGTTCCATCTCTCAGCTCAAACAGCGACTCCCTCATGTACTCATGACAGATGCCATCACCCACGCCTAACCAAGCTGCTCTTTCCAGCCTTGTCACTTGAGATGGGCATTGCTGACCCTGATCCTGCTTGTGTCCTCATTCCTCTCCTTTATCTCTGTTTGCCATCTTTTCTGTGCCTTGCACAATGCTTCCTTGCTTTTTCGAGAAATAAAAACAAACCAAAAAAAACCACCCTGAGGGAACTTGAAAGGAAGCAGCACAGCTGAATTTCAGCACTTTTCTGTACCTTTAAAACAGTATTTACACTAAAACAAGCAATAGGTTTTGAGTTTTCTGATGCAAAAAGCCCCCAGGAAGAGAGCCACAGCACCCTGGACTGACCACACAGCAGTAACAGAGGCAGTTCCAGGTGTCAGCGTTCTCTCTCCCACTGTTTCCTCAGCCTATTCTGAGTACATGCTAGCACCAACAGAAGGCAATCACAGAAAATCCCAGAGGCCCAATACTTGGGCACCTATGGACAAGCACTACTTTACTAAACCCAAGTTAGGGCACCCTCACATACATCAAAGCACCTCTGCACTCCATCCCACCTCTCCAAGAGCCACAGGGAAGAAGAACGATGCAAGGGGAGTTGAAGAACCGGCCAAGCCAGAGTAGCAGTGCAATCACACAAATACCAGTAAGGTGGTAATCTATCACCAACTGCTGCTCAGACACCCCTCCTATCAACAGCCAGCCACTGACCTTACAGCACTTCGCAAATTATCTATTTCAGATGTTTCCATCTCTTTAAGCCACTCCTGCTAGTAGCCAAGTGGGTAATTGCTCTTTCCACCTGCTATGTAAATTGACTAGTCACAGGCAAGCAGAAGGCTGGTTCACATGCTGAGGGGGAATAAAATCTCTATCAACCACTCTTTGTAACACTTGGGTTTCACAAAGGTTCCACCAGTGCTAAACCTCCAGCCTATGCTCCAGTTCCAAACTTAGTTTTCCTCTGGCCAAAAGGGAGCACGCTTTCCCAAGGCTTTTAAACTCCCTGCAAATCACAGCACAAGGATGATTTTCTTCATTTCAACCTAACACAACAAACATTCCATCAGGCACGCAGAGCTACACAGATGGTTCAAGGGAACGATCATCTTTCAAGGGCCAGTTGCAAAGTGACACCATCACTTTGTCACTCCAGCCTCCCACTTAAGGCAGAGTTGGAAGTTCTTCATAAAGCAGGATTCTGCAGATGGCAATGTTTACACATGATGTATATCACCTTTAGAGAACCTCTGAGGTTGTACAGTATTAAAGATGTCCCTGGCACTGTCATCCATCACAGGATCAAAGTGAGAAAGTTAACCATTTTGGTGGAGACTCAGTCAAGCTCTCTGACAAGAGGCATGGAAAACTCTCCCACACTCAATGAGTCCAGGGAACAACCCATGAAAGCAGCAGCAGTGTGCTCCTCACCTCAAAAAGAATGACTTCACCATTACAGACTACTCATCCACTCCTCACAGAGCCCCCCTTGACAAGACCAAGGCACATCTGAAAGCTTATCTGATGGCCCCTGTGCTGATTCTCCCACCTGAGAAGCTGAGGAGATGCTGTTTTCTGACCCCAGGAACTTTGTCCAACTCTCAGACATCCACAGGAAATCCTGTCAGTGGAGGCTTGCCTCCTCAGCCCAGGAACACCAAGGTGAGAAAAACAACCTGCAGGTGGCAGCTGCCCAGCAGGCCCCTAAACAAAGCTGTATCCCCCCGGAGTCCCATGGGAGTTCTGGATCAGCACAGGTGCCTGGTCCACTTTGGTGACCTGCAGAGCCTTGAAGCTTTGCCAGCAGGACCCTCCTTGGGCCCCCACAAGATTCACTAGAGACAGGAGCCACAACCACAGGATCTCACATCAGAGAAGGATGCAGACACTTCCCTTCCTCCCCAGGCACTACATACCCAAGCTCACTGATATTCAATTTGAAGCATTTTGGTTGAAAACTTTCATTTTATTACCTACACCCCCTCTTCTCCCAATCTGTAAGGGACTGCCGGAGGGCAGGAGGGCTCTGCAGAGAGATCTGGATAGACTGGAGAGATGGGCTGACTC
>JAYRBT010000139.1:297009-335501 GCA_036023395.1 Myiotriccus ornatus
GGAGTTGGATCAGGGGTTGGACTTGATGATCTTGGAGGTCTTTTCCAACCCAATCTATTCTATGATTCTATGACTGTGGAACACCTCTACAGGCCAGTTACCACTGTATGGTCCCAGCTCAGTGGAAATGCTTCCAGCTGTTGAACACAGTGCATGGAAAACACAGTTCGCTCAAAGCATGACTAGCACCTTATTGCCACACGAGGGTCACCATTCCAGCAAGGCTCGGGATAGCTGCTGCACAGCAGCACAGTGCCACAGTTCATTGAGCTTTTCCAAAGAAGGCTGGCAGTGCCTGTCACACACCACGGTAGCAACAGTCAAGGCAGAAGCCTCATCTGAACAATACCAACACGCGTGTAACACAATCAACACACACTACCTGTAGCACACAGTGGGCCTCCCTTCACTTACATTCCAAAGTCAGGTACTCCATGACTCCTCGGTCGACTAATTCGGAAGTAAAGCTTTCAATTAGGGACTAAACCCAAGTCTGCTGTGAGCAGCAGCACAGCTAGTCCATATAAGAACAGACAGGTTAAAAAGCCGGCTAAGCTCACTTTCCTTACTCTCCCTAAAGCTGCTTATCCCAAGGCAGCAGCATTCACCCCCTCAGTCTGCCTTGGAGTAGTAACTCCTTCTTTAAGTTCTGCCATGGCCTCTTCCTTTCTCAGCTCCTTGTTCTCCTCTCCCTCCTCCCACTCAGCCCATGCAGTAAAAAAAAAAAAACAAAACCAAACAAAACCCTCAATAATCTTTCCATCCCTCCTGCAAGCATGTGTTTATCTCTTTATTTTTAAATGTTACAGCTTCCCAACATCTGTCTCTGTGTGGTATAATCTTACTGATGAAATATTTCATGTTTTCCTTGAGCCCTCATCAATATGTCTCCATGTTATCAGCTTAGCAGATGGAGACACAGAAGGAAAAACCTCAGCTTTACCTGGCTGATTTCTTCTTAAGTACATAGTTACTATACTCCAGGACATGAATCACAATTATTTTAGCAATGCAACATGATCTCTCTCTGTAGCAAACTAAATGCTCCCCTCTGGTATCACATATGCCTAACTGCATTGTAACCTTTCCCTTGGATTCTCCAAGTCCAGGTCACTGAACACTAGTATTTCCAACTTTGTTTCATACAGACTGAATAACTCAAGGAGACACCAGGGCCACCAGAAAAGCCACCTGCCTAGCCAGGAACTGCACCTCCTTTTCTCACACTAGACCCCAGTCATAGGGGGATCTCCACTGCCCTTATCCAGGTGACTGCTCCTTAAGTACATAATGAAATGTCACCGAGATTCCTCCAGGATCTCCAATCTGCCATGTTGCTGTACAATGTACGTATCTAAAAAAACATCACTTTACCCATTTGCACTTCAGGTTTTGGAGGTTCCTGTCTTCTCCACGTAAAGCAAACTCTCCAGTGATTATAGTGAGCAGAGAGATTTCTTTAAGACCGTTTCACCACTACGGAACTCAAGTCTCCAAGAGCCTGCTTTCCCTTTTGACATAGCTGGATTTTGTGTTAGCCCTCCAACATAACCAAAGACACTTGACCATGACATTACCCATAACCAGCACCCCTGTGTGTGACTAATAAGAGAAGCCAGGTGTAGGTCTCCTGTCTTGACTGCCTGGCTGTTCCTACATTACAGACATACTGCTTTGCAGTGTCACCCAAAGCCCTGATCTGAGCACCCCAGTGACCATAATTTACTGCTTACTGTGGCAGGTACCAGCCCAAGGCACAGCCTGCAATCAGAAGGGTTCTGGAAAAAGAAAAGCCATTCACTGGATCAGCTCAACAGGGGTTTTGGTCAAGTCACCAAACCCACATCAGCTCATTCTAAATCGGCCTTGGCCTCACACTCAGCATAGCAGCAAAACCTAAGTACTATGAAGTACTGCAGAGTATTCTGAAGAGGTGTACTTAGCAGGAGCAGCACTCCAACACAGACCAGCCCACCTGTCTGCACCTCCACGGGCATTTACCGTGTCCCCTCCCCTCCATGCCAGCACAGCCCTTGGTCCAGGGGCACATGGGAAGTGCTGCTGTGGGGAACCCCAAATGCAGAGTCAGCACAACTCAAGCCCAGCCTGCAACAGTTCAGCCCAACACACCAGGGAATGAGTGCTCAGCTGAAGGGTATTTGCTCTGTGTTAGGCTGGGGGGGAGGGGGTTTATTTATTTGGTTTATAATCCTATCTGAATAAAGGTAAACACATAGGGATTATAAATGAAATCAATCTGAATCAGAATAGAATGGGGGTGGGAGAAAAAACATCTCAAGAGGGTCAGGAGATAATGAAGATTATACCTCAATATTGGGATTATGATGTTAGTTCTTTATTTCAATAAAACTGGATAGAGATCTTTTATATCAGGGACAGAGCTTAGCTGTAAGGACAAAGTAATCTTCTGGGAATTATGCACACAAGCTCAACATCATTTTTATTGGATGGCTGATGAACTGGAAAACTCCAGGATAGCCTGGTTTTAATTTGTAATCTTAATTTTCATATAAATCAGTACAGTTGGAGGAAGGGGGGGGCAGATATAGAGAGATGCTGATGCTGTGCTAATATTGCAGCATTAAGACAGCACATGCATTAAGGTTACAACTGTAACTCATCTAATATCTGATCCTGTCTTTCTGTCTATCCATCTGTCTTCCATCCTCACATCAATCTATCATTTCCCCACCAAAAATCTCAACGACCCTAAAGCATTAGAGACTCAGTGTAACACTTCATCTACCAAGAACCATCCACAACACATGCACAAAGCCCTATCTGCTCACCAGCCAGAAGGTTCAGAGAAACCCCATATTTTGGGATCAACTTCATCCTGACTGTCTGTTCCAAAATAAACCGTCACCAAGCAATAAGGAACAACATTCTATTTGTGGTTTTAAGGCTGGAATCACCCAAACATGCTGCTGAACCCTCCGTGGGCAGTGAAGCCCTGACCACCACCTGGGCTGAGGGGACACATGTTGAGCAGTAACGGTGCAGAGACTCACGTGCCTCAAACCTTTCATGTTGTACATCTTCCATTTCTACAGTGAGATGTACCTTTTTCTCCGGAGGCACAGGAAAAGTTCCTCCTCAGTCCCAGGAATATTTTCTACGGCATTTTGCTGCTTCTAAACCCCACTGGACACAGCAACAAACAACGGCTCAGCTTAAGCTACAGGCCCACATCCCAGATATGGGATAGAGGCTATACCTGCCTGACCCTGGATGGTCTCCATCAGCAGGACACCTACAAGAGAGACCAAATGGCCCCAAAAGACATGGTTCCTGTTTTATAAGGTCACACAGCAGGGTAGATGTCACTTAAACTGCTAGGGCTGGCCTATTAACATTCAGGTCAAATTTCTGGCCTCTGAAACATGGTGACTCCAGCTCACAGGCTTTCCCAACTGACACTTAGCTCAACTATGGCACCAGTGAAGTGGATCATCTGCCCCCCACCCCCACGACAGCATTTAGTCTTTGCCTTAATCCACCCGCTAGGAACCATTTGTCAGCTCTGGTTTTTATTCTGCAGTTTCTTTCAGTTGTTTCTCCTGCCTTCATCACCTATTTCTTCAGGAACAGGAGAGAGAAATATGAATGAGACATGACTGTGCCAGAGTAGTCATGGGCCTTATACCAAGACCAGAGCACTGGTCCCCTCAGCAGCTCCATCACATGGAGTTCACATGCACAGATAGCAAATATTTCCTAACCAACAGTCTCGAGCTGCACAGCCATCAGTAGTGACTGACTGCAGTGGAATTGATTTATTCCATCTTTAACACTTAATTGAAAAAGCACCAATTTGCAGTAGCCACTGCATGTATTCCTCTACTTTCTGGTAAGTAACAAACCCACAGCACTGATGGAACAGCTGCTTTCATAAAGGCAGCAATAACAGAAGGAGCTCCCAGAATTCCATAGCACCTGAGCATCAAAAAGAGATTTCCAGGGGGAAATTGAAATGCCAAAAAGATTTATATTTCCTTACAGAGATATCCCACAATCCTAGCCCTTAAAACACGGCCCATTGTATTGGTGCTGAGGCAGAGAAGAAAGAGCCAAACTTCTTTCACTCCCCAACTATACAGCAACTATAAAACACAGAGAATGGGCAAAGCAAGCTTTTACAATTTGCCTGATGGCAAAATGGTCAGTGAATGACAAAACAGAGTTTCGTTGACTTATATAATCCTGAAGAGTAAGTATCTTTAGTTGACCTCTCTCAGGAATGCCTTAAATCAACTCCCACTTCTGCTTTTATTTCCAAGATGACGTGGTGACATGCTGGCAGAAACACTGTGCAAGCAAGCAGGACAAAGGACTCATTTCCCTTTCCTTGTTCCTTCTCCTTCTCTTCTGCCACATACATGTCTAAGTTCTTTTCTCACCTCAATCCTCCACTCAGAGCCAACAAGTCACTAAAACGAGTGAGCAGCAGCAGCCACAGCCATGCAATCAATCACCAGTGAGCCTGGGAAGAGTGTGGAAAATCATGCCTGATAAATGCCATTGCATCAAAGCAGAACATGAAGACGTATGTGATGACATCTTATTCTGGGCTTCCAAAAAGCCTCCAAGTGCCTCATCAGACCATCCAGGGAAATTAGGTAGTTGTGCAGACAGACATTCTGGCTGAAAGTTAGTCAGAGGGATGAAGAGAGGGGCAGGGGAGAGATTAGGATCAAATGCTCAATTAATATAATGGCTGGAGATGCCCCAAGGAGGTGCCCCAAGACACTAAGACCAGAGTTATTTACAGTCGTTAGTCATGATTTAAAAGATGGCTGAGAAATGAGGCTATGACCTATGCCGGTAATACAAACTCATTTGCATTAGTCCAATCTAGAGAAGCCTATGAGAAACATGGAAGAGGCAAAAGACGGAACAATTACGGCAGTGAGCAAGGAAAGTAATGAGCATTGGAATCAGTAAAGGGAACAATCCTGTGCCAAATTCCAGAGACTATTGCAGATTTGAAAAGCCAGGCAGGTTTTTGGGACAGTAGGACACGGAACTGTTCTCTCCTAACGGTACAGACATGGAGGAACAGACAAAGTGTGCAATCATAATGAAACCTGGCTCCAGACACAAATGTGACAACAGGTTCCCTGTAAAGGGTTTGGATTTGGTTTTTTCCTTTAATGACACAGTCTTTTCAGAAAATGATAGAGAAGGTGGCACTCATGAAGGCTGAAAGGCAGACACACTAAAATTCAAAATCAAAGTCCTTTTTAGTAATTTTGCTGTTTATCCTTCAAAGTCATTGTACCCAACTTTCTAAGTATTAAAAAAAAAACTAGGACAATTACACATTTTTCCATATCAGACAGTTGCAACAAGCAAGATTTTCTATTTGCGTTTAAAATAGCCATCTATCAAAAACGCTCACACTTGGTTTTACTACTCTTTCACTTTGCCCATTCTGGAATGAGGTGTTTTGGTTTTTTTTTCTGTTTCCCTGGAATATTCAGGCTGCTTATCGTCAGCAAGACAACAGAGGATTGCCGCATCACTCAGTGTAATGTTCTCGTGTTTCTGCTGCATTACTTCCTGACAGTGCAACTATACAGAACGTGTGAGACTTCCAAGACATTAATTTTATCACCTTGCTATATCCAGGTATCCATGGATCACCAGTGATGTTAAATGAACAAGTTAGAAAAGCATGTCGAAACTAAAAAGCAAGCAGAGGAAATCTAGCGGAGAAATAGAATTCCTTCCAAAATGACCACTGGTTTCTCACTTGGAGGACAGAAGTGAAAGCTTCTTAATGGTGGGAAACGATCCATCTTCTATCAGTTTTATGCAGTATTTTACAGCCTCCCTGTGTTCCTGTTGTTTCCAACCATTTTAGCTTGTTACCAAGGTAAAAAAAAATCTCCTGGCTCCTCTCTGCCTGCAATTCTCCTTAGCCCATCATACCACTTGTCAGTTGTGACCAGGCCCTGAGCTCCATCCTTAGTGACATCCCAGAGCCCCAGGGATCCAAGTACATCCTTCAGAGCCAGGCAGCAAAGCAAGCACTGGCACTGATCCACGAGCATGCCCTGGGGGACAGATGGTACACAGGGTGCTGGGAGCAGGATACCTCAGCTTCAGGTCACCTCAACTCTTGCAAACCAGCTGGGAAGTTGATCTTGGCCTCAGGTAACTCTTCAGAAAAAGTTCGGGAGAAATAAGAGACCCTCCATTTGCACAACTCTCAAACAGGCTGCAGATGAATGGACATCCCAACACATCTCATCCCTGACAGAGGATGGAACAATTAATGGCCTCAAAAAATAAACTCAACACACTGACTTGCCAGAAGTGCTAAAAATCCAAACCAGCACTCACTCATCACAAGCTATTTTTTGTTCTTCTCTGTGCACTACCCAACTGCATGGTTTGTGGCAATCTGAAACTAAAAAACTCTCATTTGAGCTGAAATGCTGCTTTTCACAAGCCTTACAAAGACTCACTGGCCAGAATATCCTTGCGAGTTGCCACTGTGGATAGAGAACAGAAACAATTTCTGCTGCTGTATCAGTGATCCAGGATGTACGACTTGGTATCCGCTGTTTCCAGCCTAAGCCAGGTTTGGTCCTTTCCTCTGCCAGAGGCTTAGCCCACGCATAGTCTCAGTTACAGCAGCAGTCAGGGTTATTGTGCACTGTCTGTTCCTGGTATTAGTTCCTGCTAAGTTTCCCATCCATGGCAAGGAGAAGGAACTAAAAGCTCCTTTGGGTTCCAGCTGTTATCTTCCCTCCTTATGCCATCTTTTCTTGCAATTTCAGGCTTGTTCCTTCCAAATGCGCTTAGTTAAAAGCTCTTCTTTTGGCTCTCAGGGCAAAGACTTCAGTACTAAGTAGCTTTCCCACTGTTTCCATCTAATCTTCCTATTTATCAACCTGGAGATTCCTCAGCTTTGCTAATCTTTCCTGAGAGCACATAATCCTGAGTGATTTCCTATGGAAGAGAGAGTTAACCAAACTGACTGATAATTACCACTTGGAACTTCTGCTCTGATTTTGCACACTATGCTCCAGCTCAGCCAGGACTATCATTTGACAGCACACAACTGCAGCCTGCCCTCGACTCCCATTCACTCCTCAAGTATTTAACAGGACCACATCCCAGCATGGAGAAAAGCAATTCCTTGTTATCCCCTTGAGTCCTGCTTCATTAACAGGACCGCATTATCTGTGGTTGGCAGCACTATCCAGACAACAGCTTTGAGGAGAAAAAAAGAAGTGTAAAGTATTTTTAATGAGAAACTACCCACCACAGCCCTTTTCTCAAAAAGCTGCCCACCAGGCAAAGCACCTTTCCTTACTGCTGCATCAGGCAGTGGCTTGATCTTGTAGGTTGGACTGCCCTCTGTTTTCTTTACAGACTTACGAAAACCTTCTCCCTCAAAAATGCCAGTTGTTCTCTAAAAAGGGCAAGCAAGAACCAAATCCAGCCCTCACACAGCTGGATATGATATCCATGATATCCACCACACTATCTTGTCACCAAAACTCCCACATTAGTCTTAACCAAAGCAGACCTGTGCTATTTACTTTCCCCTTGCTCAAGGGGGGAATGGCAGCATAATCAATACAGACTTTCAGATGGATTTAAACTGAAATATAGCAAATTGTGTGGGTTTACTCCTTATTTCTATGTAAAATACACACAGCAGTCCCAGCACTTCAGTACTAGGCTGAAGACAGTGTTGTGAACAATATAGACATTTAGGCTTTTTTGATATATATGCACATAAAATATACATATGGAAGTGTTCCTTCTATCCACATGATTCCGAAGTACCTCTTCAGTCACCTGGCTGTGGGAGGCAGGCATTCCTGTACCCCACCTTCAGCAGCAGGTAATCCTGTCCCACACCACAACTCTCGTCCACGTGTGTGGACGAGAAAGGCTACCTACAGAAAAACTGCTTTCCCTGCCACCACAGTGGAAAAAACCGGGCCCTTTGCTATGACTTCCTGAATGGGATTCAGCTTTGGCCTTAACAAGGCACTTTCCATTGGAGACAGAAGTCCTTCACTCAGAGGAGACCGATCCCAGCCCCAGCAGAGCTACAAATGCCACAACAGCAGACACATATTCAGCACTGCCATCCTCCTGTATCAAAGGACAGAGTAAGCAAAGGCCTGATTGTTAACCAACCATTCAGGCAGTTCACAGGGCAACTCACAAGTGTTTAAATTAGTAAAAAGAATTCTACCTTCCCTAGTTCCAACTTCATCCACTCTGTTAGCATACTGCCTGGAGAATTACCTCATTTTTGCTTTCTTCCAAGCAAGAAGGGAAACACAAGTAAGCAACAATTTCAGTGCCCACCCCCAACCTCCCCAATCTCTGTACGGTATCTTTTTAATCAAGAATCACAGGTTAATCCCAGCTTTCAAAATACAATAATCATAGAACATTTTATACACTACACTCATTCCAGAACAGGACACAAAAATACCTAATCCTGTAAAACTACACAAATTTCTGATCACAGTATAGCAGGTAAATCAAACCTGAAATGAAAGGATTAGAAAAGGTTACTGTAATTCTTTTCTGTTAAATAACACAGAAGCAGATTTCACTGAATCTTGCTCTGTAATTCCCATCTGGAAAAGCAGCACTGGAGGAATGAACAGGTTTGAAGAATGCCTTTTTATGACATCTGTAAAGTAAACCCCAGCAATTGGAGCCCATCCTAATCCTTCATTTAACAGCTGTCCTTGGCATACAACTGCAGTAGCAGTGATTGAACCCCAGTCCTTGGGACAGCTACACCAATCCCTACAACTTGTGCTCTTCCAACACTGCCTATCACCTTCCCAACTTCTCCAACGCAGCTGAGACCCAGGGGCACAGTTCAAGTTTTGTCTGGCACCCCTCTGTTCTCTCCATTAGCACACCCCACTGCCCAGGGACACCATGGCCTGTGGCACTCCACAGACTAACCAAAGGACACTCCGGGATGCTGCTGATCCCTACCCTAAGGACCAGCTCCACCTCCTCCACTCTCCTCTTTTCATTAACACACACACACACTCACAAAATGCAGACCTTGTGCCAGCTCCCACTGGAACCTGAAGGAACCCTCGGAAACAAGGCATAGATAGGAACTAGGCATCCACTTAGCTCTGAGGCACCAAAGAACAACAAAACCTGAAGGTCTCCCTCTTCATTAAAGATGATCCAACACTCCCCAAAGCCAAGAGATCACCTTTTACTTGCTTCACCAGGATCTGAAGCACCCCGTGTGTGCAGCATGGCACTGGCAAAGCATCCCAAGGGAATTTCACCCTGCATGCATGGAGATACAGATGCACAAGTTATTTGTCCTGGTTTTCCTCAAACCCAGGAGGGCAGGAGGACAACAACCACTTTTGTTTTAAGTGCAACTTAGACCGTGCCTATATAAACCTATTCTGTAGTTGTTTCTAAGCATGGCCTTTCCAATACTTCAGAGTCCTTAGGAAATAACCACCTCAGCAGCAGCCTCAGGAAAGCAGCTGCTCTATCAGTCAGGCCTAGAAGTATCAGGATAATGGCCTGTTCCAATCAACATCCACACCTTCCTCCCTGCAGCCATCTCACCCCACACAGGAGGAGAATAAAAGCATAGATACTGCTTCTCCGTGGTACCAGTATCACAGGTTTCAGCATCATTCTCCCCCGCATAAAGCCACCAAATGCCCTGACCTTGCATAAGATATCTATTTTGTCTTCGTGCAACATATTAATTATCGTTATGGCACCTCAGCTTTCTCATGAAACCAGGAAAGCACAAAATGCCTCTGCACAATATACTATTTCATATTTTCTGTCTCATATGTTAATTACTTCGCTGCTTTTCTCCATTTGGGATGGAGGGAATTAACCCACACAGCCTATAGGAATGAACCAACAGGCCAAGAAAAGGACCAACGACCTACTGTACTCCTCTACTGCCCATTTCAGAGACTTTCACCCATCTAATACTCCTTCTCAAATTTTAAACTACAGTTTAGGAACTAATCAGATCCATTCCGTTCCTGCAATTTATTAACTGGAGATGCTACAACCATGAAATGCACCATTTCTGTATTTGTTTTAAAACCCTGTGAAAGCCATAAAATTATGCACACCTCCAAAATGAAAGCAATGACCGAAAACAAGTTAACACTGACTCTGAAAATAACCAAGAGGAACTGTCAGGAAGTAAAAGGTACCACTTAACAAATGGCAAAGTGCTATCCGATGTAGTCTTTTTTGTTTTATTTTTAAATAACAAACAAGTAATGAACTAAAAGTAGAAAAAACATCCATCACAGACCAGACCCTGCCAAGCCATTCAGCTCCAACAGCCACTTTTCCTCCCTAATACTTTAGGAGCATTGCTAACAATCCTTCGTACACAAGGATGATCCTTACTCTCCAAGGGCTAAACCAGATCTGTCCACAGATATTCTGGGGCCTTTTAGCCTTATTTTTCCCAGAGTCATTGGAGAATTGTGAATGAAAACCACACATAAAAAACCCTCGAAAACTAAGGATTTTAAGTTATCCCTACTTTTTGGTGTGTTAAATACTATTCATTTAGCCCCAACTGGGAACATCAAGGGTGACATTTTGTGATTCAGAAGCCTCAGAAAGCGCAGTGGGTTTTCCGTAGTTTACAACTAGGAATAAAGACAACCTGGAAGACTCCAGCCCAAGGTTTCTTCAACAACACACCTCAAAGGGCTCCAAGAGCCAAAAAAGCCTCCCTGCACAACACACTTTAGTGTCACTAGTTACTGCTTCTTGGTAGGGTGTTCTGAGCATATCTGAGAAGACTTATCAGAGCTGCTGGATCCCGAGCTCTTGAGCTTCTCTTTGTCTTCCCTCTACTCGATTGTCTCCAAACCAAGAATCTCATCCCAGCTGTCAGCAAGCTCTGAGATGGACATATGTACCTGCCTGAGGCCTCAGGGATACCTCAGTTCCATCTAGGCATGGTGTGGGATGATAGCACAGCATGCTGTCATGACTTCATCTGGAACTCCACTTCCATAAGCCAGACCAGCCCAAGGGCTCCTGAAGACTAGCTGAAGGCTGACAGGGAGCTATGGAGCACCCAGCTTCTCTCTGCAGAACCAAACCAGAAACTTCCTTCTACTCATTCTGAGAGGGGAAATGAACCCCAGGCAAGCTCAGGTACAGGCTGACTCCAGTGCACTTCACCTCTTGTTCTTCACAGCTCAGTACCAATCACCAGGCCATAACGCAGTGTGGATTGCATCTGATGATGTAGTTATTTCCAACTGGCACTTGGGAGCAGTGAAGATGGGAGGCATTACTCATCGCCAAGAGTACAGATGTTTCTAATTGCTTTCCATTACCAAGAATAACAGCTGTTTACATCTATCAGCAAATAATTCACAAGAGCTCCAGACTATTAAGATAACACACCCCACCTGGTCACCATCACAAGTTGTCAAGGCCAAGGTAATGGCTGCCAGAATCCCCTTCTGCATCTCTGTTCATCAAATGACAGCATGTGTCACCTTCAGATATCCTTATGCTACCTCACAAGCCCTGGCTTCTTGGTGGCCTGACAGATCACACGGACATATGGATTCTTCATGGCTTCGCAGTAAATGGTTTACCGTTATTCCGCAGCCAAGGGCAAATGACAGAAGCAAGGGACTTGCAAATAACCGAGTGAAAGAAATGTCCACACTTGCAATAAACTGGTTAGCAAAAAACTGTGCCTGCTTTGCTCACATCTGTGTGCAGAACAGTCTGGAAAAATAACCCAACTGATTAAATGTTAATTCTGAAGCTCTCTTGTGCCCTGCACAGGGCCCGGGTAAGGGGCCTGCAGAAAAATGCCAGCACAGCAACTCGCTGCTCACTTCTGTTGTCTAAAAGCAGCACTTGAAAGAAACCTTTAACACTCAACTTGTGAATTTTAGAAATCAAGGCATTCTTTAATCGGTCCCAGGTGCGTTGGTCATAGTTTTGCCGAAGCACACAGAGCTATCTTCACTACAGCTGATCTGCCAGCACTACATGATTACTCATTTTTCATTCCCTGCATTCCTGTTACATCTTCACGCAACACCTATTAGCATCCATACGTATCCTTATAAGGTCTCAGAAGGGCTTCATCAGGGGTCTTCGGTGGTCTTCTGTTCTGGAGCTCCCCAAGTTCTAAGTGACTGCCTTATGAACTTCTTCAAGACCATCCACCTGATTATACAGTAAACAGGTGCTGCTTGGCTGGCTGCCTCAGTTCCCCTCCTCCTTGTTTCTTTACTTTTCTTGGTTAGTCCCTTTAAATCTCTTGGTTCAGCTGTATGTAGCTTTTATGGTACATTCTGTTGCAAGTACTATCAGTCCTTGTTACAACTCTAACCCTGATATCAGCTGCCTGACTCAAGCTATCTTTCCCAAGGCCACAGACTCATTTTCCTGAGCCAGCCCATTGGGCCTGTGAGCTTCACGGCAAGAGAGGCTGTTTTTTTCCAACCCTTCCCAGTTGGGGGCCCAGGTCTATGGCAGGGGTTCCCTACCATTTATGTAGTACACGTAGATAAGCAGCCAATTAAGACTAACAATTAGGAAACAGGCAGCCTAACACCCTACAGGTGACTGATATCTAATGAGTTCACCAGCATTATCCATTTCCTGACAATTAAAGCTGTATTTTCATTTGCTTGACAGAGCTCTGTGTCCACATGTCTGCAAACTAAAACTCGCTCTCATAAATTCAAGTGGATTACTACCCCACAATCTGGGATCACTGGGCTGACTTCAGGAAAAACACAGGAGAGGAAGATAAGTTCTCCATCAAATGATGCATGGTCATTCTCTGAGAATTTTGTCACGTACAAATCCCTTGCAGAACATATCAGCCATCTCCAGAAACAGCACTGCTATATCAGGTTCTTCTCCCAAAAGTATTTTACCCGTTACACTAAACTGCTTCCACTAGAAATAGCTTTCTTGATTATTTTACACCCCAATAACTAATCCCTTAAATTCCTGACATACACTTGCCCCCAGTTCACTCTGGTCCATACTAAACAGCAAGTGCTGTTTACAGTTACATTAGCATCCATGTGGCACAAATCCTTCAAACGGTCAGTGTGCTATTCCTGAGGTCAATACACCACAAAAAAATGGATCTGGACAGAGTACACCATTTGGAAGCTGCTCCCATTTCAGATGTCATCTGTGCCCCTACTCCACTTCTTGTCTCATCCTTTATGTCTTAGTAAGTTCCAAAGGGCTCTTCCGTGCAGTTACTGCAGTAGGACAGGCAGATCTTGTACGTCCCTTTCATCTACTTTTGACAACTATATTCAGTCCCTCATGCCCAAGAATGCATCTCTTCGGTTGGTCCATTGCTTTTTTTTTTGCCTTGGGAACATCCAAACACCCAGTTACCATCTCATTTGCAAGTTCTCTTAAACACAGTCATCCCAGAAAAGGAATTGCTCTGCTTCCTCCATGATGCTTTGGTGTACCAGAGTTGCACAGCCATTGTTGTTCTCATCACTTTTGCTATTTCAGGGCAGTGTCTCCTGCCCAGGGAAGGCTGCCAACAGGAGCAGAATGCCATTACGAGAGGAGGCTGCTGTGAGCTGCCACCATCACAGGGAATTTATCACTGCGAGCCACAAGCATAATGGACTCCTTCTCCAAATGACTCTGGATGCGCATGGTCTTGGCACCGACTCTGCCATCCACACGCAATTATTAAACTGCAAACGCATGTAATAGGAGCAGGGGACAGGGACATCACATCAGTGCAGGCAGCCCTCTCTCAGCAGCTCTGCACACACAGGCAGAGGAATTCACTCCAAGAGTCCAGACTGCCCGATAGGCGGGCAGGAAAAAGAAACAACTGGAAAAAAAAAACAAAAAAAAAAAAAAGGAACTCCAGAGCTTTGCTAAACCCAGCAGCCCAGGAGGGATATTATTGAATGCTTTTGGCTGAAAAAGTGAGCTTGGCCATAAAAATCCAGATACAGAAGCAACAGCATTATTTGCAAACCTTTGCTGCCCCAACTTTCCATCTTTCCCTGCCCTATTCCGGATTATGAACCAAGACATGAACTCCACTAGGCACATGGGGACCTTCTCCAATAGTAATTTCCTAAACAGGCAACTAATTAAATAGTTGATTTTCCCAAATGTTCAGCAGCTCAAAACTCTCCCTTTTACTTCCAGAACATGCTTCTTCCTATGTGTGGCCTTACAATTCTTCTAGGCCAGAATAGAAAGGGAAGCCTTTGTACCTGTGCATGCAGACAGAGAGGCAGATATACCAACTAGACCTCGTAAGCACTTTTGCTCCCTCAATTTTTCACTGTCTCCAGTGTACCTCACCACTCTATCCCAACCCAAACCAGAATTCTCCATCCACAGACTTCTTGCTGAAGGAACTAGCAGAGTTCTCCCTGCCTTCAGTCTCAGTCTCTGTTTCTCAGTGGAGACTCACAAGTTGCAGGTCATGTACGCCTGTTTTATTCCCATTGACTTCTACAGTCACAGGAAGGTAACACAGTTTCCCACAGTATTTCTAATTTTTTTAAAAAAATCAGCAAGTTGCTCATTGTCCTAGTGGCACCTTCTGAAAAGCTTCCAGAAGTCTGAACATTGAAGAACTCCAGAAAAAAAAACTGGCTTAGAGGTTCCTCCCCCCTCCTCCCTGCCGTGATTTGCAATCCAGACTCAGATTCCCACATCCCTAGGCTCCCAGTTCAGCATGCTGGAGGCTGCCACCTGGTGAGAGTGCTGGGATTAGAAAGACTCAAGGGAAAACGCTAACAATAACGAGGAATGTAGCAGCAGTCTCTATCCAAGACAAACGCTCCTGTAAGCTCTTTTTCCATCTGTGTTGAATTTGCAGTGCCCAGGTAGCAGGGGCTGCAGCAGCCAGCCACGGTCCCCACCTATCTGCACACAACTCGAACTCACCCATATGTTCCTTGACTCAAGCACACAACGCTGTAGCTGGTGTACAAGATGGATAGACGGACCTCCAATATGTTGAGCCCTGAAAAATGCCAGCACAACTGGACCCAATTCATCTTCCTGCAGTGTCTGAGCTCTAATGGGGTGCCCAGGCACATGCCATTCATCACCCCACACCCATCCATCACACCGCAGCATGTACGGAGCCTGGCAGGGCTCTGCTGCGCCTGGGGACAGGGCACCTCTGCAGCTGCACAAAGCAGGTTCTCCAGGGCATTATTTAACTTTGTCCTGGAATAGAGGAGCCAGAACGTCTTACCAGCATGACTTGTTTCTTATCATGAAAACAACAAAAATTGTTTTTTGATACAACTGGCTTATTTTGACAGAAAGGAGAAGCTCCTCTGAATTAAGCTTTTAAGGCTATTATTTTTAAGGATGGGGTGGCCCACAGAGATGCCACAAGGACAAGTGACTGTACTTTCACACTGTGTATCAATAGCAATGACCACGCCTCCCTGACCAGTGATCTCCCTTCTGCTGGGAAAGCAGCTCCTGACACCAAGTTTGCTCTTGACATAGCCAGAAAACTCCCTCATCAAGGTTTAAGCAGCCAACTCGGAAACAACTTCCACTTGCAAATTGTTACAAGGGACCTTAAAAGGGGTCATTCCCTGGTGCATTCCTAAGTGGAGACTCAAATCTATCCCCATTCCAGTGCCTACCACTCCTCATTCACCACTACATGGAAATGCAGCCCAGATAATAGAAGCACAATATGTGAGATGCCAGAGCAACCCTGTGATTTACAGGATGGCTAATGAACACATGCAATGAAGGTTTGCTGCCTCCCATAAAACCAGAAGGATATAAGCACTGATTAGAAGCATTTAACTCCATGCAGCACTAAACTTCCCATCATTACTGTACTTTTTTTTCTCCACCCCACTTGAGATATGCAGACAAATACATATGAAAAATACATACATGTAACAGAGGAACTTGGTACTCTAGAGACACCTCTGCTATGTCAAGTAGTCTGCAGGTGACACAAGCCTTTTCTTTTACTCATGCTGATGTCACAACCACGTAAACACTTCAGGGAAACCCAACTGCTTACAATAACACATCACTTGAGTCGTTACCAAAATAGCCACCAGGCCTTAACAACAGGGATGGAATATTTGAACATTTCCAGTGAAATGACACGAGGACACAGCCCAGGGCATTAAGCTCCTGTCTGCTCAGAGAAGACAGACAGGAAGCCTCACTAAAGGTGTCTCAGATATTCCCTAGTGCCAGCAATCACTTGGGCCTAGCTTATTTAAGTGAGATTCAGAAAGAGAAAAGCAGTTACTGAACTAGTGCTGCAGGTGAAAGTTTAACAAGAGCCCCTAGCTACAAACTCTGCTTAGGAGCCGAAAGCACATAGAGCCACAAACATGGAAAGTGCAGAGTACATCATAAATCAGGCTGACATAAAGAAGCACCATCATCCCTGACATATAAATGCCTTGCTAGAACAACAAGCACCTCAGAGACCTGGGCCCCAAAACCAGAAAATAAATTAACTTCTCTGTTGTCTTTCCCACAGTACTCTGGGTCCAGTGAGAGAATTATGATGCTGGATCAGAGCTCCATTCCAGCTGGAAAAGAAGCCAATCTGCAACTACAATCCAGAGCAAATAGTTCAGGAGCCCATGTGAGAAATTCTGCCATGAACGTTAAGCAAACAGTTTTTGGAAGCTGCTTTTCCCAACTAAAAAGTGCTGGGTTCACTGATTTGCACTGAAAGCACTGCTATGTGGGACTTGGGGTGCTTGTAACAGACGAATTTTCAAAAGCACTCTGTACTGGCATTTATCTGTTTCTGTCCAATTAAACAACAGTAACCGAATGATCCTCGACTACACAACTGTACTAAAAATGATGTGTTTGAACAATAATTCCGTGATCATTTAGCTGTTTTTTCACTAAGCTGATACAGAAGAAGTGTTCTGTACACAATAAAGGCTGGTTAGTCAGTATTTCCAGCGGAGATAAAAGGATTCACATGACCACTTCCCCTATTCCTCTCCATCGCTTCACAGACTCTGCTGGTGATCAGTAACCACTTGGAGCCAAATATCCACTGTTCCAGTCTCAACTCACAGGTGCAGCAAGCTTCACAGGAGTACTTGGGAAACTCAGGTGGCAGAACAAAGCCCTCACTGCTGCTGCTAAAGAAGTCTACAGTGAATATCCAGCCTCTGCTCGCCGCTGCTCAATAAGCTGCCATCTGCTTCACCGAAAGCCCAGGTCCTGCTTGAACAGCATTATGTGAAACCAACCACCACAACTTTCCACAGAGTTTTGCGTGGCTGGAACAGAAACTTCTTCAAAAAGCAGCTGCCCACACAACAGATATCGGACCCTCAGGCGACTTGGACCAATCCCCTACACTACAGGTACAAGGAAATTCTGTCCTGAATCACAGCACTGTTCCCAGCAGTACAAGTATTCCCAGCCCACCACCCACCTGGAGCTCCCTGCTAATAAGGGGTGTGTTGGTCAGACTACCCAAAGAAGCAGCAGCTAGTGAAATAAAAACCTTTTAGGGTAACTTATTACTCATTTAAGCTTTGACTGCTTACAGGAATGCAGATCCCAGCACCACTCCAGGTCCCTGTTCAAATATCTCATCACACTCCCGGGGAATTAATTTTCCACTTCCATCTAGCTGGGATTTTCTGTGTTCCATTTGTCCCTCTCACGATTCACCTCCAGGAACATCCAGCTCTGCCTTCTCTATACCCTCCTCCCCTTTAGAAGCTGCAGACAGCAGCAGCATCTCCCCCACTCAACATGTCTAAGGTTCCAGATTCCATTAGGAGTTCCTTTCCCAGACTGAACCGTTCCAGGGGTCTCTGCCTCTGCCCCTGCCCCCACCCTCTGCCTTTACACGCTCACATACTGTTGTGTTTCAGTACAGTGAACAGAGAAGCTCCCAGCAGAGGCCTGTGGCTGCCTGCCTGCTCCAGCTGCCTGGGTGCATACAGATGACAGCTAGGAGAGCTACCTGGAGAGCTCAGTCTTTTTGTAGTGCTGCTCACTACATGGATTTCTGCAAAGTCCCAGGACTCCCAGGGACTCTTCCCTTCTGCCCTCAGAAAATAAAGCCACAGAGAAATGGCTGGGGGAGGGAGTAAAAAGCTGGCGTGTGGTGGTTTGAAATGAGCAAGATGTTAACCAATTTTACTTTTAATCTTCCCTTTTGCTGCAAAGTGAGCCATTCAGGCATCATATCTTCTGCATTTTCCTTGCCTCTTTCAGAGAAGCATATTGGGGCAGAACTTGCCAGCTGTCTGCCTCCTTTGCCTTCTGCTACCATTATCCTGCAGTACCACCCCACCTTCTGGCCCTCCAGCTTGTGGGGGGGGTGGGGAAGGGAAGAGGAGGGAGGGCGAAGGGGGAACGCAGTTACTCTTACAACACATCCGTGTGGGGGAAGCCAAAATGAACCAGACAAATACTTCCAAAGGACATGGCATACATGGAGAGCTCTGATTTCTACAAGCACAGTTTAAACCTGCCTTCATCCCCTCACACACATCCCCCTGCTCACAGAAAGAGCCCGGAGCTGCAGGTTCACTGTCGCTTGCCTTGCAACTTCATTAAACCTTCCCCATTAAACCCTCCATTCACACACAGAGCTACCCCTGCCCCCGCCCCATAGGATTTTGTGATGCCAGCACTCAGACAAAGCATTGAGTCAGGTTTGAACGATGCAGCTTCAGGACATGCAGGCTCCAAGCACATCCAGCATCCTGGCAATCCCAGCTCCGTGCCTCGTGCTGCCTACAAGTAGGTGTAGCTGTTTGCAAAATATGCAGCGCACAGAGCCCATGAGGGGCAACAGCTCCGCAGCCACAGATGGATTCAAGGGATGTGGAGCATGAGAACATGACAGAAATCTAGCATTTTTCACCCTACTCATCTACAACATTCAGAAGCACAAAAAAAAAGGAAACAAAAGAGCATTTCTATGTATCCACATGCTCAAACATTCCCTTCTGGTTTCTTTTTTTTCATTTCATCAGACCACTGCAAAACTAGTGTTCCACCTCAAACTGTTTTAACTGTTTTGAAGTTAAGGAAACGGCATTTAAACCACAATGTGCCATGTCCCGCTAACATAAATGGACAGGCTTTTTTTTGAAATAGAACCCTACTAAATCAGACACTCTGCCATCAGGCTGTTAATCAACACAGAAACTAAGAACGCCTCACGAGCAGGTTTGAAATTTAGAGATAGGGTTTGAGTGGCTTCCCCTAAATTCATTTGCTCCTCTACTTTCTCCTGTCTTACACATTATTTGTTGAGAACTGACAGAGTGAATGGAGGTTTCTCCATTCACGGCACTTATGCAGTCAAAGAAGACACATAGGCTTTTGTCTTCCAATGCTGCTATCTTCATACATTCCCTTCTCCTTGCTTAACCCAAAATGACTCATTCCACTCAAAGCTCCCTGGCTGCAGTATTGCTTTTCTCAGCTGGACACACTCCAGGGCCATGAGCAGTCCCACCCAACCCAACAAGTTAGTCACACACCTTCAAGGACACCACATCACTGAGGCACTCCACTGTTTCCAGAACTGAGCTGTAATTTTACCTGCCACAACTCAATCTAGCCTAAATCAGGTTTAAAACTCACAGGAAAAAACACATTAACAAGATCGGACTGTTGAAATATAGAATTCTCATAAAAAATAGCCAGATCATCACACACTAGTGTAATTCCATTTCTTCTCAAAGAAGCTGAGATTTGGGTTAACCTCCTTGATAAACAATCTCTCCAATACACCACCAAGCATTTAGCAGATGCCAAGGAGGATTTGTGCTGACCAAAACAATCTTTCCAGACAGAATACCCACAGTCTCCAGTACTTCCTTAGTGACAAATAATGCATCAGACCAATAAAACCCAGGACTTACAGCTGGAAGCTTAAGAGGCCTTCCAGCCCACCATTTTTCAAAGCAAAATTTTCTGCACTTTTAACTCCTTTGGAAAGCATTAATAAAGTTATTAATAGTTATTAAAGACTAGTATTAAAATATCAGTCTTTCCTAGAGATCACCAGGCACCACAGAACTACACGAATTGAACAGAAACATTTTGGTTTTGCTACATGCCTTCCCAGACACTGTCTCTGCCTGTTTTCATGGATGATATGCCACCAGAATCCATGAGGCGGCATCAATTTCTACCAACAGATAGCTTGAGTAATGACTCTGTATTGGTTTCCGGAGCTGCAGAACATGCTCTCCTTATTTCCTGTGTATTCCAGGCATGGACAGTGTGCAGGCAGCCAATCCTCTACACACGTTTTCCTTCCCCTCAGCATTTCTAAGCAGCCCAAGCATGTGACGGCAGACACAGGGGACACCGCAGATCATTCAGTAACATGCCAACTTGCGGTAACAGCAGAACCTGGCTCAGGTGTCTGACACACACAGACAAGTGACCTTCCCCCACATCTGGCCCCAGAGCTCTCTCTTCTCCTCCAAATCTCTGATCCAGCTGCACACACAAAACAGCTGCTGAGCTACCCCAGTTTCCGGACGAGACTGAACCACTCGCTCACCTACCAAGCAGGTAGTTGTAACCTCTACAGCCATCCCGTACTCACAGTACAATATCAAGTAACAATATCAACAAAGGAAATACAGGGTGCTAGGTCAATGATAATTAACACAACAGAATAGTCAGTCATTCCTCTTGCTTGAGCATTTTTTCTAAACTTCTATGCACCTTCTGCCCATGGCAGTTTTTATTTTTCAAAATCTCTTTCACCAGGCCTTTGACAACAGAAATGCTTTTTCACTTCTGAGGCCCTTTATTCTTAACTGCTATTAAGCAGTCCAGGAGACACTTCATGCACACAATGAGTTCTGCAAACAAGAACTGAAGGGTTAGAACTGGCCTGGCTGTGAGGAAAACACTCCAAGAGCTTCGGCACCACTGATGCTAAGGGAGACTGACAACTTTTAGTGTTCCTCTCTAGTTACTCTTAGAGCAGACAACATGAAACCTTTTTTATGCAGTTAAAGTTGGGCTCCTACCAATGAGAAAAATGAAGAATACTTCATTCCCACTGCAGTGAAGAATGTCTGTTTTAAGTGCCTGCACAGGGTTTAGCAGTTTCACTTCTGGACTCCACAGTTTAAAAACCCACCTTCTATTTTTCACAGAAAAGGCCTCTGTTTACACATCAACATTAACTTCCACTGTTCCTTTTTATCAGCATAAAATACTGTCTGCACCTGAATTCAGTCCTGGCCTCCTTATTGTATTTCCCATTTCTTTTGTAAAGTAACATGTCTATTCCCAACTGCACCAGCGCTCACCAGAGGTATTTGTACAATCAACAAATCCCACTGACCTCAGATACCTCATTGGTACATGGAAACACAGCAGTGAAAGGTAATCCCTCAAAAGGCATCTAAAATGACAGAAGGATTTTCCTTTATGCTTATAAAAAGATTTTCAGAAGTGACTACCTATTCCAGGTGGTTCAGTTTCTCTATTTTTTTCTCTGGATAAATATTTAAGATGGATTTCAAGGCACTCCACTTTAAATTAGTTCTCCCCAGGACGAAATTGCAGCACTTGGCCTTTCTGGAAAATCTTGACTAACAAAGATACTCAATTTTGTGAGTATTAGCAAAGCTCTAGACAAAAATAAGTAATCATCCAGACTTGAAGCAGGTTTAATCTGCCTGGTTCACATACCAGAAACATCTAGTGCAAGCTGCATAATTAACTCTAATACTTTATATTTCAAGGAAATAAGTTTATCTTGGGAAAAGGCCACCGTCACTCATCACAGAGGAAAACATAGCGAAGGCCTAGCACCACACCACAGCCCATGCCTTTGCCACTGCCCATAAAAACTCCATCTGCTTTACACCTGAGGCATTGCTGAACATTTAAAGTCATGCTGATTGAACAGCACAAACCACACTTTTCTAAAAGATGCCATCTCTTAACTTCTTATTTGTCTCCCCCACAATGATGTGTTGCAGGCTCCCCTTAAATGCCTGTGCACGAGTTATTAAATAAATGACTGTGCGCAGTGGCAGTGGCCCATGACATGCAGCCATTCCACACTCCCGATGCAAATGCAGTGGGATGGATGAAGCTGTCACACTGCATCCTTGGAAGGGTATTTGTTAGCCTCGTTTTGCTCCTGTCACGGGCTATAGACATCAGTCCAGCCTACCCTCATGCCAACAAGAGTTTGGAAGGCACCACTGAAAAAACTCACTATGTGGAAAGCAGCACAGAAAATGCTCCATTTCTCGGTATGGCTCTGTATGGCTTTCAGAAGAAAGCATTTTATTACGAAGCAGAGAAAACACAGCTTCAAAAACACAAACACGTTCAACTAAGTGTCTCTTGCTAGATTTTGAGGCTGAATTTCCAAGTGCTTTTGCAATTCCATGATGTAGTTCTGAATATCAGCTGCTCCATGTATCTCCAATCCATATTGATAGAGGATAAATTCAGCACTCAAACGATACAGGGAATGAATAATTACCCTCTGATACCAAGAACACAAGAGAAGTGCAGCCCCAGAGAGGCTAGGGTGGCTGAGCACCTCCGTGCCAGCACCATGACACAGGCCCCTACTCTAGCACCACAGAGCACAGGGAGCCATCTGCTATCCACCTTCAGTCAGCTGCTGGGCTCTCCATCAGGACTGTTCATCCCAGCAGTGATTTCTGAGGCAGATACTTGCAGCCAAAGCTACTTAAGGGCAGCCACTAGAAGGTGGCAGCTTTTAGATAAGATAACAACACAGACAGGACTCAAGTGTCTCAGAGAAGCCAGGATTAGTCATTGTATTTCTCCTGGTAATTCAATCCTCACAAAACACCTGCCTTTCAACATCCCACTTCTCACAGTCTGACCCAGTCAGCAGCACCCCAGTGATCCACATGCAGACGCACACAACCACACCACCATGTACACACACACATCTACAGATTATAAAAGCCAAAATAACTTTGGCACAACACAAAGAGGTGGTTGTCAACAAAAACAGATGGTCAAAGAATTGGGCAAACACTCAGAGTTCCAGAAATGAAGCTTTTGCTTTCATTCTAAATGCCACACTTCCTTACCCAGCTCCAGACAAGAGGATACACGGAGCCAGTCACAAGCTTGCTTCCTGCCAGGCTTCTCTGTTTTCATGACAAAATTAAGAGTCCACAGATGGAATAACTCAAAGCTAATTTTTACACAGGTTGGTTTCCCCTCTCCCTCCTCCCCATGATTTCAAACAACAAGAATAGCATATTGTAGGAAATTAAAGAAACAACTAAAAGGAGGGGGGATGTAAGTTGCAGTGTGAGGTCATTTTGTTGCTATGACTTCAGTATGAAGGCAGTTCTATTTAATTCAAGAAATTATTTCTTTCGCACTGTGCCTCAGGAAGCCTGTTTCAGCTAAAAGCCTGATGACATCGGACTCCACTGTTCCAATCTCTTGCTTTTATTTCCTCTCAGAGACTCAAGCCAGCTATCTTATTACTGCTCAGGCCTGAGCCTAATCCCAGTCCTCTTACTCTCACCATTCCTTCCCCTCTCCCAGTGCCAGTGGAAGCTGGAGTCCCACTTTCACTGAATCCAACAGAGCCTAGTGGAAAGTAGAAAAGGTAAATCCTGTTGCCTAAAGGATGCCTAGCTCACAGCACAGTATATCCCAGCTACTTGAATTACAAGTGCTGGACACCCCCTGAAACTGCAGATACAGGGAGCTAAGTTCAAAGAAAAACAGATACAGTATTAAGAAGCAGGAATATTTAGCAAAGAACATGTTCATCCTTACATCTTAAGTGAAGTACATAAAGATCCCACCACCATACTGCATTGTTTTTCATTTCCTCCAAATGGGCACTCCCAAGCACTCATCCAAGATCAGGCTGGACTAAGAGTGACCATCTCCAAGAGTTTTCATTTGCCAACCAGCACTGCCCTGCCAGGTTTCACTTAACAGAAGAACTTGACTAGAGTGCATTTTAAAATTTTTATGAAACATGGCCTTGTTGGGACAGAGGAAAATGACATTTTCAACCTGAACACCCAAGACTTTGAGCAGATAGGGAATGTTATTGGCCAGTTTCATGTAATAGTTTACTGATGGTGAATTTGGTATAAATCCAGCATCATTTATGGAAGCTCAGCCCAAATGTCTGTTTTCAGACACCCAGAAATGCTACAGCCCATTATTAATGCTGGAACAAGCCCACATAAAGGGCCATCAGTTGCCATGAATTTTGGTACCAGTCATGAGTTATTTGCAACTGACTGATACCAACATTTAAAGGAGCTGAAGAACATCAGTCTATCATAAGACTTGGCCCCCTTCCCTTCAGGTCTTTGTCAACAGTGAGTATATCATGTTGATGCAGCAATATATTTCCATTTACCTTTTCCAAGGAAATACTATCCTGCACCAGGTTGAAATCACCATCCTGTTACACACAGCTCTCTGCAGTTCACAAGCCTGAGCAGAAGCACTAAGACAGCAACAATTTCCACTTGGGTGAAGGGGGACTGACTGCGAAGATGCTCCTGGCTTTTAACACTGGATTCAGGCTCTTTTTTTTTTTCTTATGTTAAGAGTTTTCACAAACCCCCTCCCCAGCGCACAGCCATCAGACAGAGCTAGTTTCCTCACACATCTATCATCTGGATTTTCCCTGCATAAAGTCCCCATTACGGACTAAGCTGAGTGCTCATTAGCCATAGCCAACACCACAAATGGCCAAGGTCAGCTGACTGAGAGACTGACCTTTCTGAATATCATGCCTCCAAAATAAACTGCACCATTCACACTGTTTGATGTCCTGGTTAATTGGAACCTTTTTTTCCTGCATTTTGTCAAACACAGTAAATGTCACAGCAAATTTTAAGTGACAAGAACTTGGAAGACACATTTAATTTCCCAGTGGCATGCAAGAAACTAATCCACTGTTTGCAGTACGCTTGTTAGAGTTGATCTCAAAGGTCCAACACGTAACTAGAGATTGAGGAATGTTCATTTGCAGATGAGCTCCTGCCCTTTGACCTCAGCAGGAGTTCCATTTACGATGAAACAAACTCTGTGTAGAGCTGTGTAGAGCTCCAAAGGTAATCATGGGGACCTGGAAAATCCTGACCAATACATGGACTCTGCTCCAGCATGGCTGCTTTACCTCATCACACAGCACACGGGAAATCTAAGGATGGACCAGGTCAGCCGTATCTCCCTGTGAGATGTACAGAAGCCGATCTCTGCTCTGCCTTGGGTATATTTAGATCCAGCTCAGAGTTTTGACCCTCACTTTTTCTTCCCAATCTCAGTAACCTCCAGATACAGACGGGTTGAACACTATTCTACAGAAAAATAACTCCAGGTTTTAATATGGATCAAGATTTTAACTCCTATGCTGAATCTCACATTCTGGGCCTCTAGGAAATACTGGAGTTTCTTCAATATTCTTCTTTAATTAAACACATTTTCTACTTCAACACTTTCTTTTCCATCTCAGACTCAGCATTCATCTGCTACTATACCCACTATACTTATCACAGTCCAGTAAACTGAAATAGCAACTAAAAAATATCCAAAGGAAAACATCTTAGCCCATATGATGATATTTAGGCAATCCTTTTTTTTCCTATTTCATTAGTTTTTTTCCATGTTTTGTTACCTGTGTACAACCTTGGTCAGTTCCCTCTTGAAGCTTTACATAATTTACTACACACCTTCGCTTTCAGTGTTTATATAGTTATTTAAATAAGCATACATAAGCAATTTTTAGCATTAGCTGACACTCTCAACAGTAAGTCCAATCCCAGTGTACCTTGGTAACGGAGATCTTAAGCTGAAAAAAGAAACACCAAATATTGTTAGGAACACTGTCCTGGGTTACACAAAGATTCTGGCATGCACCTTTTCCCCAGATATGTCTACTAATTTAAACTGTGGCAGGAACCTAAGACAGGGGTGGTACCATTATGCTAAGAATGTATCCACAAGTGTCAAAGGCTGAAATGCTGATGACTCAGACAATCCAGACGTTGAGGGCGTGCACATCTGCCACCTCAGGCTTTGAGCTGGGTGTTGTTTCCTTGTACTTGCACAAATGCTTCATCTATGGTAACTCTCCTCAGGGAAGCACCAGGACAATTCACACACACAGTCCTCCACACACAGCCTGAAGATACTCATCTCTGTTGATGGTCATAATGGATCCACTTGTCCTGAGGTAACAGACAGCTGTAGTATCATAGATGTCAAAGACTGCTGAAATATCCTATGATACAGGTATTATCCAGTGAAGAACTTCTTGCCCCACGGGAGATACCAAAGGCGCTCCCACCCAGCCTGAGCTCAATACGAGACCACACTTGGACTTCACTCAACATCAGGGTCTTCCCTCACTACATGGGACCTCTGCTACCACCTCGACGGATCTGGATTGTGACCACCACTTTGACGAGACTGCAGCCGCCCTTCTGACCAATGAGCACTGAGGCTGCAGCATCTGAGTCTCATCACTGGATCCAGCGGGTGTCTTGTGGGTCCTTCCAGTTGCCTGGGAGGTCTGTAGTCCTGCTCTGACTGCCTGTGCCAGTGCTGCAGCCTCACTCCAGCACTGATTCTCCAGCCATTCCTTCCAGGTTTTCCAGGTGGGGGGAGGCCAGCCACCACCCCATTTTGGTCCAGTGGGCAGGGGGCCTGGGAGCTTTCTCCTCACTGATTGGCTTAGTCCAGTTTCATCAGTATGATTGTTGACCTTCTTCTCAGTCAAGAGTTATTTTTCCACTTATATCTGCACATATTTGGTCTCTCTCTGTACTGGAGAAAACCAGAGGCACTGAATCCGAAGGAGGACACTTCCATCCAGCATCTCTACCCCCTCCAAACTGTCTCAAACCAAGAACAAACACTAAATATATTTTCAGTAAGCTTTACCATGAGCACCTTTTCACAGTCTCAGATGACAGAAAATATGACTCCACATCCCTGATGAATGCCTCTTCCTTCCTGGATTTAATGCCTGTCATTTCAGACACTGTTTTGCTTCCTGCCGACTGCACGATACAAAACCATCACATACTCTTTTGCTGGCTTGACAGCACCACCGGGGTGGAGTGAACACAAGTTTTCACAGACAAGGAACAGAACAAGTCCTACCCCAGGTACAACAGTCTCACATAGACATGAGAAAAATAATAAGAACTAACAATGGCAGCTCCATCTAGATAAACCCACACCAGCCCATGGCTTCCTCATCTTCCCACAGTCATGATGAATACAGCCTGCTCCTCAGAGGTTGACAGGGTCTGGAAGCTCACACAAAGTGCTCAGGTAACAAAAACCAAGCCAAGATGCAGCCATTACACCCACGGCATCCACAAAATATTACATTATGTCTATTACTCTACGGACAGACCAGGCCACACCTCCTCCTCTGAGGCTCGTGGGGCTACAAATAGTTTGTTCTAGGGAAAAGGCAGGCCTTATCAGAAAGGCAAGCAGTGTCAGACCACTGCCAGGCCGAGGACAAAGCCATAAGCACAATGTAAGAAGAAAGTATTGAATCATGCTTGCCAGAGTTGTGTAGGGAATCAGAACGTGACGTGTCATTAATCATTAGCTCTGATATCTTTATAAAATTCTGCATACTCCCCCACTAACTCAAATATCCTGCTCTGCCTTGCAGAGGTCAGCCTGATTTACTACTGTCAAAGGGCCCAGAATCATCCTAAGTCAGGGGAAAACCTTTATTTGCCTCCCTTCTCCAAACCCAAAAAAACAGAGAACTTCCTCTGCTTGCTTTCAACAACCAGTGAGCCAGCAAAATTTAGCTAAGTCAGTAAGAAGTCATGGATGTATCTTGTAAGCATTCAGAGCTCCCTTTGTCTTATACCATTTCTGTAGTAGCTTCTTTCAGAAGAACATCTGCCGTGGCTCACACCGAAGAACAAGCCATCCCAGCAGGCTCTGATGGAGGCCAGCAGTAGGCACCTTCCAAGGGTACAAGAGTAAAGCAAGCCTACAGGGACACTCATTCAGAATGCACACCCAGTCCCTAACAACGTGCAGCCCAGACTACCTGAGCTACAGATGGCTTTTCTGTGTTCAGTAAGTCTCCACGGGTTTCTCTTCCAGGCGCTCATCCAGACTCCCCAAGGCCTGACAAGCCATCACTCAAGTCAGACCTGCACTCTGCTCCCCGGAGTCCTCCCAGCTGCCTCACTGTTCAGCCACACCTTCATCTTCAGTGCACCAAGTCATCTGTACAGATCAGCGCAGGCAGCTCGTTTGAGAATCCTCTGCCACCAACACAAAGGTCCCTGTCCCTTCCATACGTAGAAGACAGACAGCAGACACATGACAGACAATCCTTCCTTGCTTGGCACAGTTCTGTCACACATTTGGAACTTGCCATGGTGTGGGAAGATTCTGACACTACATGAGTAAGACAACTACCATACCCTGTTCCCAGTTGCACTGTCTCAGTGATTCCAGCTCCTCGCCCAAACTTTCCTGACAAACCTCCTTCTCATTCCTACCCTCACAACTTCCACCATCTCTCTTCCCAGAGCAGTGCTGTAACTGAAGAATTCAATTCCCACAGAAGCTCTCCAGAGTTCAACATCTTTATTGCTCTTCGAGAAGATAAAAAGCAAACAGCAAAGGAAGAGGGGAGAAGGAAGGAAGGTCCACATCCCTGCTGCAAGGTCAGACACTAATACACCATCAGACTTGTAACAAAGAAACTCAGAGTTAACATGTCCCTTGGGTGAGATCATGTACATTCCATTATATCCTGTCTCCTTTCCCCATCTGTCCCTTTGTCTCTGCACTGACTTCCAACAGGCCAGACCTACTAAGACATGTCTGACACAGCCTGCCCAGCAAGGAATGCTGTATGGGAATTTGGCCAACATCTGATGAACACACCATTCATCCTTCCTTGCTTTCTCCTTCACTCAATCTCCATTTGAAAATGGATTCCACCTTTACCCTGCTCAGTAAGTGACCTGCACTCATTGCATCCCTTTTCTGGGCAGCTTATTACTAATTCTAAGCACTTGACAGCCAGTCCATTTCCTTTCCTATAGGCAATGAGGACCCTGCCACACGACCATAGGTGCTGCTTCCAGTGCTAGAGCCTGCTCAGCTGGCAGGGAGCCTTGCTGCTCAGGAACCAGGATCAATATTTCCCAACCACCAGCAGCTGCTCACTCCAACTCTCTTTCAAGCACAGCTTAACCCTTTTCAACTGAAAAAAGCTGCAGGAGGCAACTGCACAGCTTGAAACCTCTGCCCTGACATTTGGCTTGGGATGCACATTGGCTTTCAGAAGCCAACCACCAGCTGAACATATGACCTTGAGGTTCCTATCCTTCTGCACCTTCACCACTCAGCACACCAGTGCACACCCACCTACTAACCACCAACCCCAGCAAACCTGGCAGCTTCACATCCTGTGCTGCATTAAGAACACTGCCTCTGGCCCACAACAGAGGAACCCTGTTCAGGCTTACTCAAGTCACTGACCACAGAGGAAGAAACAGTTCCTGCACCTTTTAAGAGCAAGTGCTCTATTTAAGCTCCTCCATCACACAACTTCTCCAGGACACCAACAGTTAAGTACCTAATACAGTCCCTCAGAATAATTTCACTTGCTCACATATCCTCAGGTGGCAACGTTGAGGATCACAAACTTGCATACTACACAAAAAATGATAATAACATTCAGAGTCTATAAAACATACAAAATGGACTAGGCAACACTGCTCCAGAGGCTTAAGAGCCTGAAGCACTAATGACTCATTAGCTATCTCCCACAGAAGACCTTTTTATTCTATGCTCCCTTCTCAGATAAGTACTAGCTCTTCCACACATCTCTTGGGCCGAGGCCGGTGCAACAGCTGAGCAGGTGAGCTGTCCTTAGCTCTGCCCCTTACACGTTTTTCCCCAGCACTTACCTACTTCCTACACTCAGACTGCAGGCACTGCAGCACAGGTTGCCTTGCACTCTTGTTTCCCCCAGCAGCTGATACCAGGGGCCTGGACTCTCACTGCTATACGTGCAAGCAGTACTAAGACAGAAAATGATCAATTCACTCCATGCAGACTCCCACTTTCACCTATAGGTTCCCACCACCTCTCCAGTCAAAGTACATTCCACAAGTTTGCTGCTACAGCAGTGAACTCTTTAGTCTCCAAGCAGCAGCCTTGCAGAACACAACCCTGTTCACCTCCAGCCATGGTGTTTGCTCAGACATCATTTATTTTAAGTCTGCTCTCGCTTCATTCTGCCTCAGGTTTAGATCAGGTCAAGCAGACCAACCCCGACCAGAAGCAAGAGCTTTCTAAAGCCTCGATTAGCCAAGCAGAGGCTTCTGTATGACTGAGAAAGCCTCTCTAATGAGAGCTTTCCTTCCAGCTCTTTGATTAAGCACAGTAGCCAGAACAGCAAAAGTGATAGAAATGTTCACTATGGGCCTTACATTAAGCCTGTGTAGGCAGCCAAGCCAACAGCAGCATCTCCATGATGTGAGAGCCTAAGAATAGGCAGGCATAGCTCTGCACCACAGTGCTGCTTATTTCTTAGAATAGTTACCCCCAAAGACACTGCATGCTCAGTCCATTGAGCTTTGACTCTCTGTCACAGACAGTTTAGCTGAAAAATGGGAGCAGGACAGAACTGCAGGTTTCCTCTGTTAGCAGGAGAAAAGACAGCAAGGGGAAAGATGTATCCAGAGTAAGGAAAATATCACAGCAAAGGTAAAATGCCAAATGAAATACAACTTACAGAAAGCTCAGCTCACTACCCGAAGTTAATTTTAAGGATTTTCAGGAGGTAATACAAAGAGCTGCAAAGGCAGACTCACACTGTGTGGGTTCTGAGATCAGTGAGTGGGAGGTTCTTTCACACTAAGACAAATCACAATAGTTCTCTTTCGGAAGAGAGAAGTGGGGGATGCCTGGGATCCTCTACAGCTCTTGGGATTTCCTTTACACACCCTAGTGCCATGGCAAATGCAGCACTGGACACTCCTTTGGAGCCAAAACAGTCAGTAGTATATACTGGATACCCAGCTGACTCTTCTTAAAACAGCCATCATATCTTCACAGTTGCAGGATTTTGCACATGCCAGGGCAATATTGCCTGGCAACTTGGAATCAGAGGCAGGGAAGAGTAAGAGTCCCTTGCATTTATATCACATTTATCCACAGCCATTATTGAATTCTGCCATATCTGAGCAGTACAGAGCAGCCCCCGTAAGCACTGCCACTTAGAGGATGTACCTCCTCCTTAACCTTAACGTCAGTACCTCATCCAGCAGAGACAGAGAATTTAGTTACTCCAATAAAACACATTTAATAGCTTTCTTTTTGACAAAGTTTCTGGAAGCCAGAGTCTGCATAAAGCATTAGGTTGATCCATCATGTCCTGCAGATACACACTGCTACACTCACTCGGGAAACTGGGGCTGTGTGTAACAGCCAGAGCCAGAAGTAGTCAGGCAAGCTGCAAAGAGCTAAATGCTCCCTGCCAACAGTCCCTCTCATTTCCTTTAAACCATTGATAGCCAGAGGGTCAGCAGGCACATCCTACACCTTTAAAAATGGTCTTGAATCTAACATTTTTGCTGCCTCTGTGCTGTCAGATAGCATAAATTTTTAAGTCATCCACTGCTGTATGTTACACATAATTGAAAAAATGATTTTAGATAGATATTACAATGCTCGAATAGCATTTCTTTCACTTGACAAGCATTATCTGCAACAGCATCCATCCTTCTCAGGATTTGGTGTCGTAGATGTTGTCCTACCCAAACAAATTCCCAGAGACAATTAGTCCTGCCTTTATTTTCCCCATCAAACATTCCTCAAGGAAGTAAAACTACTCTCCCTGCTATGCTCTTAAGTCTTTTGTACAATTAGTTTATGGATGCGCAAAGATATACCAGCTCTTTCTTCCCAGGGAGAACAGTCACCTCATGCTTTCCTGAAATTACCACACAGATTTGCTTAGAGAGACTAATATGATTTTCTTTTTTTAGAAGCCAACAGCTGTTTAATATTCCATGTTCTGTTTAGCCTGATTTGTGTCAGGTTTGAGGTGTCAAAAGCAGAGAGGCTGGCCATAGACACTGCTGATGGGGGCTACTCTGGGTCTGGAATAGCCAGACCAGAGTGAGTTAAGACATTAACAACTAAGAATATTCTAATTTTTGGCTAAGAGCTCCTGTGGGAACCAAAACAACACAGAAAGGCTGCAATCCCCAAAGCTTGGCTTCACTGAGCCCTGGCTAGCCTGTCTTAAGGAGAAGCCAGGCAAGGCCAGCTGACTGGAAAATCCAGCAAGGGTCACAACACAGCAAAACCATCAAGGAGCCCCTGGCAGCTTATCCCAGGGGTGGCTGGAATCCAGTGAACTGGCACTTCTCACATGTCTAAACCAAGACTGGAGAAGAGCCTTGGGGTCAAACATCAGTCCCTGAGCACAGGCCAAACTAACGACATAAGCAGAGTGAGCTGCATTATCACACAGGAAATCGAACTCCCCTTTCCCCCATCTCAGCATTTATGACTGAAAATACAAAATAAAGTTATTAACCACGACATACCAGAGATGTTTAACAAAACTCCAATCCCTTGGTTCTCCCTAATACGCAGCTACCAGATCACTTTGGAGAAATAAATAAATAAATAAGAAAATAAAATCTTTGTACGTCTGTACAGCCGAGAAAAGCACCTAGATTCTAAAAAGAGTGTTTAGGGAACATTTGTTCTCCATTTGTCTCATGAGCTAACTGGTTAACACCACACCTCCCAGGCAGGAAAGCTGCTCCACTGCTTTTCATTTCTCATCTCTTTGTGCTCAGATACCACATTTGTAGAGATATTAGTCAGAAAAATGCCCCTTTGTACCATCATGATCTACCCTGGCCTGATGCACTTCAAAACAGTTAATCACCTGCTCCAGAACAAGGCCAGTCCCGGAATCCTTTCTTTGACCACTGCACACTCAATACAATCCTGCAGGAAAAATTCCTGGCATGCTACAAGACAGAGGCTCCTCTGTCTCCCTATCTCTTAAAGCCCAATAAAAATTATTTACAGCCTCTCCAGCTCAAGTATGACACTTGCTGGGACACTATTAGGTTTCTTATGGTGCTGTGACTAGCAATCACATCTGTACCTGACTGTCAGGGGATACTCTTGGCTGAGCCGGCCACCCTGGTCTATTGCTGAGAGCTCTGAAATTTCTCAGTTGAAACATCTGAAAGTTAATGAACCCTTGTAACACAAAGCTCCCACAGCTTAAGAGTTCTTTTATGAGCCCAGCACACGGTGGATGCACAGGAAAACTGCACTTCAGGCAGGCCTCTTTTCAGAACATGCCCAAGCAGAGGGCCGGACTCTCCAGAACAGCAAATGGCAGTCAGGAGCAAAAGGTACGACCCACAGGGTATCTTGGATGGCTCTGCCATATAGTACTCCAGGCCACAGCAATACCTATAGCTTTGCTACAGGCGAAGTTATGGTTTTAACTCACCAGTTAGAAAAATCAAGGGAAAAAAAGACATCTCACTGTGAAAGTATTACATCACCCAAATGCCCCTGGGTAGGGAGGCGGATCCCAACCTCACAGAGAAATGAAATATTTGAAATAGGGATGGCAATAATCACAGGCCCTCATTGGATGAACAAGTGACTGTTATAATTCTGAAACCACTCTTAACTCTCTAAAAACAGTTATGCAACAGTTATCACAGCCACTGTCCAAATGTGAAAAAAATGCCAAATGTGAAACAAACATAAGAAAACTCTGGAGTCAGCAATATAGAAATGTCATTGCAGGAAAAAAGACAGTCTTTTCAAAGCAACAATTTACTTACGTACATCTTCATTTGAACTTTGGTTCATCTTCCAGGAACACCTTTCTGTCCTGTGGAACCTGTACCTTAAAGCAATCAGATCTAGAACCATAGCCCACCCGTTCCACTCTCTACAGTTCCACCACCATTTGCAACCTCCAAAATCCATCAGTAGCCCAAGACACAGACTCGGACACAGAGAAGTGGTGCCGTTTTTACAGGCATTTAACAAGTTCTTCAGCAGAAGGCAAGAACAGGAGACATTACCAAAGAAACCCAGTGCCTCTGCCCCAGAAGCACAACCTCCTTCAAGGTTTTGCTCATGTTCCTCCCTCCCGTGCTGCACACCCGGCCCCAGTGACACCATCAGACCCCGCAATAACACTACATTTAACTGGCAGCACAGGAATGGGATTGGACTGGTACACCCAACACCTGAAGTGCAGGGCAGACTGGGTGATCACTGCTGCAGCAGAGAAAGGGACTGGCTTTTGTTTTTCAGTTTCTGGGTCTTTTTTCCTCTCTTTTTAATTGCTAAGCCTGCAAATGGGGTTGAGCATGGGGAAGGGGGAAGGGAACATAATCTGGTGAACAGCTGGGGCCTATCACTTTTCATTGCAGGTCTTGGAGAGATGTGGTTGACAGAGTGATGCACAGAGGCTGTCCCAGTTAATGACTTCACCATTCTCCATCATTATCCCCATCATTAGGAAATTAGGAGGACAGAAGGTATTTACTGTAAACCTGCCACCTCCCAAGGAGAGATAAATAGAAACTGATAAATGGGATCTTCTGGTGCTGTTCGTCTATTAACCTTCTGCTTCCCAGTTTAGGCATATGCATGCTATCCTGCCATTAATATCCAGTAATTGGCATAGCAGTGGGCAACACGCTCCTACCTTGAGCGTCAAACATCTCCTGTGCTGCATGTGAGTGCACGACTACGCGCACCACAGCTCTGCTGCCGGGCCAGGGAAGGGCCCCTGTGCAGCTGCTCACACCTCCGCTCTGAGTCTGAGTGACCAGGCAGACCTGCTGGGTCTGAGGGGAGGCACCTATTTGGTCACAGGAGAGGGGGTTGTGTGTGCATGACCTCCCCTCTGTGAAAGCAACCAGCAGGTAGGTACACTGGCACCTCCAGCTGAGCAACTGTGTGTTCTGTCAGCCTACCTCCGAATACAGCTCACAGACGACTCCGGCGATGGTAGTCCAGCTCGCTGCAACCTCTGAACATCAAGGAAATAAGTCTTTTCCTTACCATTGTGAAGTGTTCTATAAGCTGCTAAACAAAAAAAAAAAAAAAGCAAGCTTATGAGACCTCAGATTCTATGAACTTTTCTTCCTAGTCAAAAAGCAGCCAACATTTCATCAACCTGTACTGACACTTCTGCAGCTCCCTGGCCACATGAGTGGCGCTTTGCATGTGCTGACTTCCTTCACCCCCACAAGCTGAACCTCTAGAAAGTACCAAGTCCTCAGAGAGACAAACTGAGCCACTTCGTTCCTCAGCAACCCAGCCCTGCAAAGCTGAAGTAAGTCCACACTCAGAAACACCAAGATTTTACATGAGCCAGCTCTCCTGCCCCCATAGAAGGCAGGCTCACTTGCAGGTCAGTAACCAATCACTTCTTCCACTTAGATTATGCCTCTATTTAGGAAAAACCCCACTCCACTGCTACTTTCCCCTATTACATGACATTATTAACCACTTTACTTACCCTACCTCTAGCATTTTCCTTTCAACCAGGATTATAGTTTCGAATTCATGTGGTGTGCAGGTGACTACAACTCAGAGACACCAGCCAAGACTACAGCTGCCATTTCTGATGAGGAACAATCAGAACAACTTAACACAAGTCTTAAGACTACCACACGATTATGGCAATATTTATCAACATGTAGCCTTTTCCAGAAGCTCAGGAAAGCCAGAGGACCTATTCTTACATGTACTAACCTGGCAAGCAGTTCATCAGCTTTGTGTTGGATGGGCGGCTCCAATGCCTTGGAGGGAAGGACCGTAGGTATGAGCTATGCTCGCTCCTTCCACACACGTTGGCTTACACACATTAACTCTGTGCAGGAGACTAACGCCAACATGATTGTGACGGCGAGTTCTAATGGGAACACCAGCATTAATTCCCATCTGTCTAAGCAACTGGCAGTGTCCATCAATTACGGCAAGAGCCAACTAACAGTTGCAGCTGCAAAATAAAAAGAGCAGAATTAACATTTCAAGTTTCTGTCATTCACCTGAATTTTTTACAGTTGTAATTAGCAAGCTGCAGAAGCTGTCAACAATCAACATCAGCCAATCTGTCTGCACCAGGAACCCAACTGCATGCCAGAAATTGTCTTAGACAGGCTTTTTTCCTCTTGCTTCCCTCCATCAGAATTTTCCCTTCAATCCCCCCACAACACTCTTCTCTTTTACCACAAGTCACTAGAACTGAACATGTCAAAACAGTGAGAGACAGAATGACTGACACTTAACTGATGAAGTCATAATTTTTTCCTTTCTCTAAACCTCAGTATCATAACATGCTGCTCTCTCCCCAGGCCTCTGCCTCGCTACCCATACACAAGCAGTGCTGCATCCCCTTCCCAAAAATGCAACCCTTACCCAACTCCAAACATTCCCTTCTGGGGGATACTGAGAAATTTAAAGAACCTTTCCAGCTGAAGACCTCCAGCTCTTTGATGAGCTAGTGCAACTGGTTTCCCAATCTGCAGCAGAAGAGCTTGTTACAGCATCCACCTGGCTCCATTTACCCAGGAACCCCCAAGCAACCAATGCTTCAATTTTTGTCTGTTGTATCAAACCACACAAAAATGAAACACACAAATATCAAGACAAAACCAACCAACTCCAAACCCTTGCTTTTTTCAGTGCTAGCCAGAAACCAATACTTTTTTAAACATCTGAGAGTGTACAAAGAAAGCATCCTGGGAGACTATAGACACCTTGAATCAGACAGTCTGCTTTGAGGGGGAATATATGTTGATTGTTGAGTCTTTTTTTACAGGCCTTTTTTTTTTTCTGTTGGTTTTTTTGGGTTTTGTTTGCTTGGCTTGGGTTTATCTGGGTTTGGTTACTTTTTGTTTCTTTTTATATGAAGTCCTCGCATTTTAAAGCTATTGATCCTTTTCAAAACAAGTTGTGGCACGGACAACACATATCTCATTATCAATTAAGAGCTGATTTTAAACTCTGCATTCACAGTAGATTAGAACACATATGACATACGCAACAAGCCAGGGACAGCTATAAGTGTCCAGGGATAAATTCCTCTCACAGGTGCATCCCTTTCTGTACTCTCCTACTACCTGAGCTCAACTCACCTGGGTGAGCTCATCCTCTGCAGCATTGCTGTGCTCACTTCCAACATGGTTACTAAGGACACGACTGTGGGTAACATTTAAAACAAAATACTGCTCGGACAATAAGCTCTAACTGTTCACTCCACACCCTCTGCTGCCTGACATCTACTTAATGCATTAATCCATCAGCCAGCTGAGCAACTACAATAAAAGCATAAAGCCACACCATAAAAAAAAAAAAATAACAAGAGTCTCAACAATTTGTATATCCAACATAAAATGCATGAAGTGCTCCTTTTCTTCAGGAACCACTGGAGTAGGTTTCATACACAGCTCTTATGTAGATATTTGCAAACTTGGTAGAGCCCATATAGCACTCATGAGTTACTACACATAGTTACTATGAGTTACTACCACAGCAGAGTCCTAACAAGCAACTAACACTGGAACAGTACACAGTGCAGAAAAGACTTCCCTGGCACTCTTACACAGATAATATTGATAAATGATGAGATAAAAATGCAGTTATTAACACAGAAATATCTGAAGAACACGTTAGAAGGAAAGCTCTTCAGCAAAAACCTCACCAACCCGAGGGCACAACAGGCAAGTACAAAAAACCTGCCACTCCGAAGTGGCTTAAACCTCTTAGTACAATATTGCGCAGAGTTCACCTGCTTTGAAACCACACGACGCAAATCTTTTTCCCAGCCAGACGGTGAGACATGGACCCGCTTCCAGCCTGGCATAGTGAGACACAGCCTAAACCTCTTGGAGGGCTCTCTCTTCCCAAAACTAGCTGGGCACTGCTTCCCAGTATGGCAAACCCCCTTTGTCCTCAAACCCATCTTGGGAGCAGCAGGAAAGATATGGCACCATCATTCAGGAAAAAGGAAATTGAGACCAGGACTCCAACCATACAGCCGAGGCCAGGCACCACCCAGCACCCGAAAGTCCCAAAAAGGATTCCCTTCCCCAGCAAGCACAGCTTTCGTATCGACAAAATCCAGACGGAACCTCGGGGAATAGCCTGAAGGGATGTGCGGGGCCGTCGCTTCCCGCCTCACGCCTGAGGGGACCCTCGCGCCTGGGGGTGCGGGGGCGCTGTACCAGCGTTTCCCGCCTCACGCCTGAGGGAGCCCTCACGCGCCTGAGGGGCGGGGCGGGGCTCGCGCTTCCCGCCTCACGCCTGAGGGAGCCCTCACGCGCCTGAGGGGGGGGGGGAACGGGCGTTTTCCCGCCTTTCGCCTGAGGGAGCCCTCA
>JAYRBT010000139.1:336683-354116 GCA_036023395.1 Myiotriccus ornatus
GCTCGCGCTTCCCGCCTCACGCCTGAGGGGACCCTCACGCGCCTGAGGGGCGGGGCGGGGCTCGCGCTTCCCGCCTCACGCCTGAGGGGACCCTCACGCGCCTGAGGGGCGGGGCGGGGCTCGCGCTTCCCGCCTCGCCGCGCGTGCCTCGGTTGAACGGGGCCGCGAGCGGCCGCGTGAGCGCCTCGTGAGCGCCGTCCCCAGTGTGGAGGCCGGGACGGCGCCCCCTGCTGTCCGGCCGCGTCCCCGCGGCTTGGAACGGCAGGAATGTAGGGATGAAATCCTTAACATTCTCCTCAGACTAACATTTCAGACTATAAATGAACTGTAATGCACAACAGATTAATTCAGATCAATAAACCAAGGGAAGACATTACTTGAACTGACACAAGGGAAGCTTAAGAATGCCCTGAAGCTCTATGGCCTGATTTCACAAATGGAATTAAACAGCAAGGCATTACACATCAAGTAAAACGCAGTCAGCAATAAATTACTACATATTTATCCAGTTTTCTTTTAGCTTCACGTGATTAATTGTAAAGTTGAAGAAATTCCCAATACCTGCTAATTTTAAAATTTCACTAATAAAAGAGGGGAGGAAAATGGAGAATTGGCATTTTTGTTTTCAGAAACAGCATTTCAGGAGACTGCAAACATAGCTCCTCACACTGCTTATTAAGGAAAGTCCACAAGGCATTTATCAAGCAAAGGCAACAGTGCTGTTAAGCAAGAATTCAAGTCGGGAATGTCAGGATCTGGGATAGGCCTCTGCTGTGGGAGCTGAACCGGCCTATGGCCCCGTGTTGATGGTGCCATGGGATCCTGCACGCAGGGCCCTCGGCCTGCCTGTGCCAGGGTGTCCCGATGGGCCCATGGCACTGCTCCCCTGTCACGAGCAGTGCGGGGGCTCTGGAGCAGAACGCTCTCAGGAGTCACTGTGGGTCCAAAACCTGTGAAAGGAACAGATGCCAGGGGTCACAGCATGCCTGGCCAGGCACAAGCCAAGCTGTCCAAGTGACTGCAGGGCGCCTGAGCCATCCTGTCTCCCTGGCAGCAGCAGGAGCGCCGCAGCTGATGGAAAACAGGTGCATGTGTGCGGAGACCAACAGAGTCAAAGGGAAGGGATGGACAGGGGAGCACCAGGCGCTGTGCAGGAGGCGTATGGGAGGAATGTTATCCGCTCCACCAGCTATTTCCAGTTCTGAACCCTTAATGTGAAATGTTCAGCTCTGTTTCAGCTTTCCAGTTTAGGGTCTCAAGTTCACTGTTTCTGTCACAGCATCTTGGCTTTTTGGTGCTCTCAACTGCCTTCTCCTTATACAACCCAAGTGACTCCCTGCAGACTATCCTGGGGTAGAGAGCAGCATAGACAGTGTCAGCCTCAGGATGGACTAAGTACAAGTGTCCCGTTGCATTCCTGACATCTGCTCAAGGAGGATATGGTCTTCCCAGCAAGGACACTAAGCAGAGACAAGGTCTTAATGAGGATGATTCAAAGAGGTGGGAAAAGCTCTTTCTCTTTCCTCAGAAACAAGAACCCCAAAGTCTCAAAATCTCTAACTCCCCCCAGCCCAGGTGTTTCCCTGAGCCTTACCCCATCTCGCAGGCTGACCACAAAGGCCGCACTTCCATAGCTGGCATCATATCCTAATTACGTAGTTTAAGTTTCCTTTGGATCAACTGGGAAATGTAAGGAAGAAACCTTAAATTTTATCAGGAGATTTTTTTTTTCACCTTGAAAATTATCTGGGATTTTCCCAAAATGATAAAAGTGAGATCATGAATTCCCTTCATCAGAATTAGGATCAAGACTTGAGCACAAAGGCAATACGATATAGTTTCAGCTGTGCATTCCAAACAATCTAATGCCCACTGCCCAATCCTTTCCAAAAAGAAAAAAAATAATCAAGATGTCAATCTTATATGGACTAATACTGCACTTGACCAACAATCTTGTTGTTTAATATCACAATTAATGAATTATTAAATTTTTTTTGAAAATTCATTAGAACCTTCAGTTCCTGTGATTTGAACAGTCACAAGCTATACAATCAAAAGGCATAGAGGAGATGGCTCAGTTCACTTCCTTTGGCCAATTGATAATCAGGCTTCCAGCTAGCTTCCATTTTTATTGGAGTAACAGGGAGGAAGAGGGAGTCCCACTGAACTGAACACCAAAACTGCTGCTCCCTCAGCTAAGAGCAGGATTTAGTCCAAAAAATTTCTGGGAAACCATAAGGGTTCTTAGATTTTTCCATCCCCAAGAAAAATATTAGATTTTTTTTTTCTCCATCAGTGTAATTAAACTCTCCCCAGGCAAACAGGACACAAGAGCAGTCTATAAGAGAACAATCCTTGAAAGAGGGTCTGACTCATCCTCATGCTCTCCTGCACAGCAGCTGCGGTTTAATTGGGCTATTGGGAATTGACCATATAAACTAGAGAGACCAGATTTCTGATCGAGGGTTCAAAATTCATGTAAATAAGACAACAATAAATATTTCACATGAAGTATAAACCAGTGCCAAACCATTTTACGAACCAAAAAAATATGGAAACTGAGCAAACAAAACATTGCTATATGGTGCTCTATAGTCCCTGACCTCCTAACAGAGGGGGTGGCCCTGGCTTTCACTGCTGAATATTATTTCTCTTGGAAATGACAGATTATGACACTTAACCAGTGGAAAAATTATTTAAGACCAAGGACAGTGACTATGAGAAGGTTTAAGGCCTTTTCCTCATTTCAAATTCTCAAGTCCAGTGAAGGGAAACAACAGACAAAGCTTCCTTAAAACCCATGAAGTCTGAAAAAATGGTTTTACCCTTTTCTACTCTGACCAATATGTCCAAACACAATCTAAGGTGTTCAAGATCCACCACCATAAAGCAATCATGGCTAGTTTAAAAAATCAAGTTGTGTTTAAAATTTTATCCTGACTCTGGAATATCTGGAGAGCCTGGGTGTGCTGAGCACTATGGGAACGTTGTAGACTCCCTGATTCACAGAAACTTGCCAAAAGAGAAGGCAAGGAATGCTGGAGCAGGGGGAGTTTCCCAAGTTGGTCCCCTCACTCATTCCCTTTTTCAAGAGGAAAATACACAACTCCTACCTTCCTTCTGCTCATTTGTAGCCTGTCCTACAAACTACTGGCCAGAAGTTAGAAGATGCACTGCAACTTCCACAGCCTCCTCCAAATAGAACAAAACAGGACCAAATCTACTCACCGAGAAACTGAATTTCCACTCTTGGGACTTCTTCAACATCACAGAAGGAACCAGAGGAAAGGGCCAAGTTCAACTATTACCCAATCATCTTGGAAGGTTTTCCAATCCAAAGGGACTAGAAGGAAAGCAAGCAGGCATTGTTAATGCCAGCCACATTTATTGGCACTGGCTGTCACCAATGGACAAGGTCCACGTGTTATCGAGGCCACGGCTATACAGGAACAATCACATCACTTGCTTGACAACATTCATGAGGGCACCTCAGGTCTAAGGTAATTCAAACATCTCCCAAAATATTAGGGAACAGAGCCACAGGAAACGATGCTTGAAAAAATCAACATTATCAGCAAACAATGGTGCCCTGCAGATGGGACCATGGAGCTGAGAGACAAAGCCTTGTCGTGTGTCCCTGCAGTGCCCACGGAGCTCAGCTGCACAGGGATACCAACACCTGGTCATGACACAGTTGGAGATGTTTACCTCTCATCCTTCCCAGTGTTCCTGCTCTTCCCAGGCCAAAGAGACACAGGTTCTCAGCCAGTGGCCAGCTCACTGAGTAGAGAATATTCCAGGGAAGTGCCTGTGTTCAAACACCTGTGAACTCGTGTCCTCATGCCCAATATTTACAACACCTTGCCCCAAGCTGGCACCCAGATGCATTGTTCTGGCACACCACCCTTGCAGAGAACAGCAAGTGTTCAAAGATGGTAGTAGTTTTGGTCAATATGACTGCACTCATTTGGGGGAGGGGGGGGGAGGGAATCACCATTTTCTTCACTTTTCCTTTCCAGTTCCACTGATTATTACTATCAAAGAAAAAAAGCGCAAACCAAAATAATTTCAACATCAAGACCCAGCTCTAAGCTACTGAGATCCCCAACATGACTTGCACACTGCATGACTCGAAGAATCCAGGCCTACAGCCCCAGCAGAGTGTCAGGGAGTTCTCTAACACCCTCCTTTGTCCAGAGGACCAGCAGTCTAGGTGACTGTGGTGTTTCCTTCACCACGGAATTAACACCCAACCCAAGTGCCCTGGACAATGTTCATTCCAGAACAACTCACTAAGAATATTTTACCTAATTAAATACACTTCATTCCCCACAGAACAGCAGATCTCTCAATGCAGGAGAAATTATATCATTTCTTTTGAGTGAGATAGTCATGCTCTTCCAAAAATGTAAATTAATTCCTGCAGAGAAGACGAGAGAGGTCTGGCCAAAAGAGCTCTACTTGGCATGATCAGCTCTCCTTGCTGTCTCATAGTCATTCCTGCACAAAATCTGATGTGGCAGCTTGCTTGAAACTTGTTTTTTGGGAAGAGGTCAAAAGCTGAGCACTGTTCAGAAGAGGTCAGGCATTTGATTAAAGGGTGAATAAACTGAAATGCTTCACATGTATCTCTGAGACAGAAGCTTGATGAGGAGAGAGAGCTTGTCTTAGAAAAATGTTGCCAAGTACCTCACACCAAAGGCAGCAGCAGACTGCAGGACTGGTTAGAGCAGGGGAAGATTAAATAATTCTGCTGTCAGCATTAACAAATACTCAGTATTGTTCTGCTGTACTTCAGGACAGGCTCGTGCTGGAAGAAAGCCCCTCTCTGAGAGGGAGATAACATGAAATCATGCCAGCCCTGGAGAACTGATAGTCAAAACAGACGGGAGAAAAAAGAACATCTTGAAATGATCTGCAAAACAAAGAAGAAACAAACAACAAAAAAATAATTTGCTTATCCCAGGTCTTGTGCCACCGCAGTGGGAAAAGACAGAGCTGAATTCCCATGTCCGGAGCCCCTCCTCACTGATTGTTCTCCCAAGGTTTTCCTTCCATCTGTTGTGCTTTTTTGCAGTGTGTGGGGAAAATGAAATCCAGGGGCTTTGCCATGTTCTGCATAGTCACTGTTGCTCTTACACATTCCTGACACCACCATGTGATCATTAGAGCTGTGCTATCCCAAACTTGTGAGGCTGCAGTTACCAGACTGGTGACATTACCAGGCTGCTCTCCCCACTACTGAACTGGGTCTGTAATGCACCACAGTGACCAGTCAAACAGCCAAGTGCTTCCTCTCGTCCTCTCACTCTGCCTTCCTCCTTCACTTCCTTCATTGTGACACTATTCCAGAGAGCAGCCTGAAAGGAGAAATTCCCTGTTCCCTGCAGTGCAGTGCCATGGCTCACAGGTTTCCTCTTGCCAACCCCACAGTTTCCTGGTTGAGCCCTGCAGTGTCCCACTGGGCAGACTCAGTTATCTGCATCTGGGATAGAACATCAAAATCATTTGGTAATCTCTTGCAAATGCTGAAGTAACTGCAAGTTAGAAAAAAAAATAATTTCCAGATTTTCCAAGAAAAAAAAATGCTTAGGAAACAGAGCTGGGGGAGACAAAGTAAAACATAAGAACTACAATTTGTCTGAGGGGTAGGAAACTCCACTAAAAAAAAGGAAAATCAGATGAATTTTTCAAGCATGATTTCCTGATTAACAGATGCATAGAGAAGAGATGGTCCAGTTGATCAAGGGCAAGTGCTTGGTCCTGGCTGCATCTCCCCGCTGGAGTTCTGCTGCACAGAACAGGATCTCCAGGTCTCCTGGTGTGGTCCCTTCCCAAGGGCTGAGCTCAGCACTGTGCTCTGCATGGCAACTGAGGATTACTGAATCTGCACCATCTTCCAGGACCTCTGACCCTCAATTCCTCAAGCCTCTCTCATGCTTTAGAGTGTTATGTCCCTCTAACCTGGAGAGCACCAAATAAATCTCTCCACTCATTAATTCCAGGCAGGCTCTTGCTAAGGGTTCCCTGGAGCACAGGGTGCTAATTTCCTCAGAGCATGTACCAGCCTCACCTGAGCCATAACCCAACCATTCCTCTGGTGAGAGCCCAGAGCTGGCAGCAGGGACTGCCTGTAGGGGGTGCCTGGAATGAACCTCCAAACCTGCGCTCTGGTCCGTCCAGTTACAGACAGGAGCTGGCAGATACCATTTATGCCATCTAAAATACAATTGCTATGCATTACCAGCTATGCTTCCAGCATGCAAAGCACTGGAAATACAGGGAATTTTTAACAGATACTTTAAACTCCTCAGGTGAGGTATTTATCATTAAGAAACTACAAAGTCATGAGAAGCCCAAGTAAAGCAAGTGCGCTGCTTCCAACACATACGTTTTGCTGCAGCTTTCAATGCAGTGTTTCTGGAAAAAAAAAAACAGCACCCCACACAGCTCCTCACTTCTTACAATGCTAAACTTAGCCATGGGGGAGCAGAGCTCCAGCCCAAGATACACCCCAAACATCTCCACTTCAGCCACAAGCCAGCCTTTTGCAGAGTAACAGGTTAGTGTTGGCTGTAGAAACCACAAAGGTCCCAAAGCAGAATCATCTTTGGAAAAGAAATAAAAAAGGGTTCTACTCCAAAACAGTGGAAAGCACTGGGAAAGTGAGGAGGATGAAGGATTGCACTCCCCCCACACCTTTCCCTTCTGCTCTTTAGATCTCCTTGAAGCACTTTCTTCTCCCATCCCTGTTAGGACAGTGCTCTCTCACACACTCTCACACTCTCTCTGCCTTTTCATTGCAGTCTCCAGCAAAATGTCAGAGGAAAGGAGAAGTGACGAGCTCCTAAGAAACTGAATGCCTCATTCTGTTTGAATATCGCATTAACCCCGAGCTCTGCTGCTTCATTTGTCATTTTTCCAGCCCCCTGGGTCCCCATAGCCCCCCTGACCCAGGCACTCTGATTAGCCGTGATCAATGTGCGCATTTCGGGAGCTGTGTGCACGCTGCTGGACTCTCGGCCTCACCCACTCATGCAGATAATAACGGCACTTCGACTCACTTGCCCAGAACTCCAAGCTTCATTAAACAGGGGGGATGTCACCAAAGGCCCCTTTCACTGGCTTCTCGTTCCCTGCAAGGGAAAAAGTGACAGTGCTGAGAAATGGGATTTGGGATATAAATAACCCCTGGTTTGGGAGTTGCAGCGAATGCCTGCAGTTGCCCGAGCCCGTGTGCAGGAACCTCCTCACTGGCTCGGGTGGGAGGAGAGGAGGCTATGCCGAGTGGGGAGACTTCACAGAAAGGTGAAGCAGGTCAGGAACAGCTTCAAAAGGAATGGTTCTGCCTGCACGGAGCAGGCTCTGGGCACAGAGCCCTGTCAGTCACCTCTGCTGCTGGCTGGCACACTTGTACCAGAGGTTGGTTTTCTGGGTACATTGCTGTGTCTGCTCCCAAGCCATGCTGGCATGTTACCCAGCACAGGCACCTTTGCTCAGAAAACATCCCTGCTCTGAAGGACCTGGGTCTCCTGAGACTTTATTTACTGCTGCACAGTGAACTGTCCCTCCCTGTAAGTGGTGATGCAGGCAGGGGCTGGACAGCAGCTTCCAGGGCACACCCAGGGAGGGGAGAGCTGGGGGACAGCCAGAGCCCTGCATTCCAGCTGGCTCTTGCCACCAGCAGCCACCATTTAGGACTCTGTTCTGATCACAGTCATCTCTCCTGAAGGCTGTTCCCCCCCTCCATCTGCACTTATCACCCACCTGACACGTCTTCTTCAGCAATTTCCTGGTGCCACAGGTAGGAACACTGAGGCCCTGGTTTGCTGAGCTTCTGCTGTGGGCTGTCAGGGTCCCTGCAGGAAAACTTCTGCATCAGGATTCAGCTTGGGCCCCATGTCACTAGAACACATCAGTGTGAGCTCTGGGAAGAATCGGAAACATGATGAAGCAGCTGGAGGTTTTGTATTTTAAAGTGGGAGGGGAACCACACACACACACAAAAGTGTTACTATAAAAAGGGAAAAATAAACTTAAGCAAGTACACTGTACTGCAGCACTGGCTACAGGGCAAAACCTGTTTGTTTACTCTCCCCATTCTGATGTCCAAAGCCAGAAGATGCAATCAAAGACGGGTTAAGTAACCCTGGGGAACTGCAGGGACTGGATTTCAGTCCAGGGCTTTCTCTGCAGCAAGCCCATGGATGAAGGAGAATATTTTAGCAGACTAAAAATGTCTGTAGGGTTTGGCCCCATCAGAGAGAGCAATGACTGAGGATAACAAGTGGTCTGAAGTGCATGAGTAGAACAATGCACAGCTCAAGGGCCATCCCAGCCTTCTGTAGGCAGGCACAGGCCTCCGTCCAGCCCCACCAAGGCCCTCTGTATTTAAGAACAAAACTCTGTCCCCCTTCCATTTCAGATGGAAGTAAATAATGGAATGATCCCCCAGTCTGCAAGACTTTGCCTCCTTCTTAAGGTCCCTTTTTTAATGCAGGCAAACTCCTGGCCTGTGAGCCCAGGAAGCACCAGACATTTGCCATGGAGGCCTGAGGTAAAACCTTGTGTTGCACTGACCCACTGCTGTCCAGTGGGTTCTTGGTCAGAGCACAGGTCACATCAACACTGACCGGAAACAGAAGGATCTGCCAAGAAAAGGACCTGTGTCATTACAGCACAGCCCCACATACACAGCCCCAGGCAGCCTTTGGGGAGCTCAGTGTCTGACCTGATACTTGAGTTAAGTAAAGTTATTATACAGAAAATACATTATGAGAATTATGCAAGGCTAGGAAAGAACTGAGCTACCTGCTCCTGGGATCCAGCCCATGTTTGCTCCTAGGTCTTCCCAGCTTTCTAGGGTCAGATTTCAATCAATCCAACTGTTTAGGCACATTTGGATTTTAGTTTCCAATCAAGCTCCATCCTCCCCTTAAAAGAAGTACCACCAGTGCTCTAAAATGAAGATCATTGTCTTCACACAGAGAAAGACTTCAAACAATTGCAAATTCTTAGGGCTCCACCTTTCTCAAAGCTGTTTTCTTCCTCACTGCAGTTAAACATCCTATAGGAAAAGCACTATTTTCACAGATGAACAGTCTATGCTATTTTCCATCTACCCTAAAAATGAAATAAAAGCCTGATGAAGCATCAAGGGAAAACACAAGATAGAAAAATCTAAGTATTTTCCCACAATAAATGTAACTCAAAACCCACAACAACCCGAACCCTGCATTTCCATGTCATGCCAGATATTTCCCGACAGTTGGTTTACAGAGGTCTGAACCCTACAGAACTACTTCTCATCTGATGCCTGACAAGCAGTTTCCTACAGAGCTCTGTACACGTGACCCTCTGCTCCCTCAGAGGGTCTGAGCCAGGAATGTTTTCCAGCAGAGCCTTAGGGCAAGTCCTACACCCTTTCCCTCCCCCATAAATGCCTCCGAGTAGATCCTCTCATACACTTCAGCCAAGTGTTGAGCTTGTCCTATTAAGGCACGTTCTGTGATGCAGACAGGCTCCCACTGATTTCCATGGACTCCAAGTAGGCCCATGCACTGTCACCTCTCCTGGGAGGAGTTGCAGATTCAGGGCAAACAGGAGCCTCTTCCTTGGGGAGACTCCTGACCCCAGACAGAATTTCCCTTGCCTCCAGAGGACAGCCTGCAGAATGAGCCACTGTCTGTAAAACAAACACTCCAATGCTGTGCTTCTCATTACCCCCAAGCTTTTGTCTCTTTATTCATGGGAAGGAGCACCCTGGCCATGGAGCCATCCTCGTTCCAGTGCTCTCCCTGAATAGGACCTTGCTTGTGTCAGAGCAGTGGCTCTGCTGGGCTGAACTCCCCAAACTGCAGCAATTATTCTGGCTGAAATAAGACACAGAGAGCATCGGGATCAGGCCACAAAGACCCCAGTAAAGGCAACAAGCACATAATAAAGCCCCATGACAACTGATCCCTACAAAAGCCTGTCCCTACAGAGTGATGTATGGCAAGAGTTTGCAGCACACTGCTCCCTGCTTTATCCAGACCCAGTCAGCCCTGAAGCTCAGATGATTTCGGTGATTTGCTGTTGTTTTCTCCATCCCTGCAGTACTGCTCATGGGACAAGGGGCAGACTGACAGAGGCCAGCAGCCTCAGCAGGGACACTTCTATCCCAAACCTGCCCCTCCTGTCCTGCTGTAAAAAAATGAGGGGCAAGGGGGAGGAAAGGAGTGCTGGGCACAAAAAAAAGGGGCCAATAAAGATGACATTCTTGTGCAGTTTAAGGGGAAGGCAGCCTGAATGTGCAATAGGAGTGCGGGCTGAACCCCAACACCTGCTGGATGTAATGGACTCTGAAGTGTTGTTTCAGAATTAATCAAGTCATTTAAAATCATAGCTGTAGTCTCCATTCACTACTCCTGTGCATAAACGCGCTGATCCCGATACTCATCCATGTCAGGTGACTTGAGCAATATATCACCATAATTGCCATTTTAGGGCTGCAAATTGGAGCTAAAATAACCAGATGCAAAAGAGATGGCCATATCATACTCTCAAGATGGATCTACAAAGTTCAAGGAGAGTTCAAGCATGGAAGAGGCAATAGAGAGGGGTCAAGTGTAAGGAGATTGTTCATGTTCAAGAGGAATTAACTTTACAAATATATTGTTTCTGAGGTGGTAATTGTACCATTTTAGAGCTATTCATACCTCATTGAATCTTTGCATTCTTCTCAGCCATTAGAGTGATTGTTCCTCATTGACATAAATTTGATTTTGACAAAATATTCTGTTTTTAAACTGCAACTAATTTCCCCAAGATTTTGTGCTTTAAAATAATTCTCTCTGAAACCACCTAGCCCAGAATCAGCTACAAGATCTTCAAACTACAGGCTCAGGGACCATGGACAAGGCAAAAGCACAGAGACTGCCAGTTCATTTATAGTCGGGAAGGTTAACGACACTCAGAGCTTGAGACCTCACCAGAAAGAGCCATTAGAGTGCTGTTCTCATCCAAAAGAATATGCTGTGACTGTGGGCTTGGTCTGGAAGCTTCAAAGTATTCAAGCACTTCAGTTACTGTGGATTTTCAGGTCACCAACACAGAAATGCCTTTTAGCAGTCCAGGACAGCATTTCCCACAGAACACGACGAACAAAGTTCACGTAAAGAGACATGTCAGTTGTTGTTCGAACAAATCGAGTGACAGACACAGAGCAGCAAAGGAGGGACCGTAACAACAGGAACCAACTGTCCCTCTGCGTTTGGCAAAGAGATCTCCACAGTACAACAAGCACCTGCCCTCAGAAAACAGCACTCCTACACACCTCTGCAGCCACACAAAATCCAAACAAAAGGCATTTTTATAAGCTCTAGGGCACATGCCTATGCAAGTTTTAAGCCACTCATCAGCACTAGTTCAAGTAAGTCCTTTATCTGCTACTCTTAGACTCAGGTGAGCACATTAAATGTGTTTGTCTTCCCAGATTCAAATTGCACCATTTAAAGTCCAATTTCAGGTTATTTCTGAACCACCACCAGACCTAAGAATTACTGTCAGCATCTAATAAGTCACCTGCACAGCCAGAGAAAACGCACTTCCCATTGTTCCTGGAAGGCTGGATAAGTCTCCCCGTGATTTCACAGCTAAGTCTCCTGTGATTCCAGCATGCTGCTGCTACACCTCCAGCAGACAAAGGGGCAGTTCCCAGCCCTGTAAATCAGCCCAGCACCATTGTGCTGGGAGAGCCGTGCTAATTCATCCTGCGAGGAGCTGGTGACCTGAGCCCTCCCAACAATGACACTACAGAGAGCTAATGTGCTATGGGTTACTTGGTAATTCCTGCAGCATAATTGGCCAACATGGAAACGGTAGGAATGACTGAAGTTCATAACTAATTGCAGCCATTACTGAGACAGCATTATTTATTATGAACTGCACGTAGTAGGCCTGATTCTGATTTCACTCACATCTCATTCCAGGCAGTTGTTTGACAGGTAGCTGGTGACATTTCCCATGTGCCCAGCTTCTGGAAGAGGCCCACCCTCATGGCTATAGCTGTGTTTTCAGTACATCAAGTTCTACAGCACTCTGACAATGTCAGAAAAGCAAGGTCTTCAGGGCTTCAACTCTAGGCTGAGTAGAAAAACGTCTGTATTTAGCTTCTTCTTTGCTTCCCTCTCAGCAGAACTCTGCCAGCCCACCCCTGATGCTCCAGGCAGCCCGCTGACCTGTCTGCCTCTTGACTCCCATATTCACCTGGCTGTTGGGTTGGGTGGGATTTCTGCAGCCTCATGAGAAGGTTCAGCACTGGCGTTACCGTTGTTTCAAATCCTCATACGCAACAGGAACAGAGTGCGTAGACTCCCTTAAAAAGCTCACAAGGCATTTACAGCTCGAAATACCTGACTTCCATTTCCCATTTTCTTCCAGAGGTCTGGTCACTGAGTCTATGCAGGAGCTTTTGGCAGCCGGCCCCTCTTGGAAGTCCTGCTTTCAGCTACAGGTGTTCAGTGCACAAACTCAGCTGTAGGGAAGGTGGCTCAGGACAGCATTACTCAAGTAATTTTGGAGCTTCCTAAATAGAGAGAAAAATCAGTATGAATTTCACTGACACTGCCCTGAACACAGACTCATGCACAAACATACAAATATGTGTGTGTGCATATACATAAAATGTATGAAAATCAACTCTCCCCAGAAATCCTCTTGTTGGACACACTCATTACATTTGACACAGCCAGGTCAGAGCCTGGAGTCCCTTGCACACATTGAACAGTTCCATATCTTTATTTTCCTGAGAGCCCTTGTCTGAAAACCATCATCTGCAAATTGTAATTTTTCTCCACCTTTCACAAATATCAGCAATAGTGCAGCCCTCTCTCCCCCTCTCTTTTTCTTATTCAGGATATCAGGCAGATAAGAGTTATCAGTAAAGGTCATCCTCAATTTCTGTGCAGAAATGATCTGTCTCCGGTATGTAATAAACATTTATCCATGCCTTTATTAGCTATATTGGATCTGACAGTTCTGTTAAACCATTTTCTTTCATTTTGCTAGGTCATGACGGTTAATGCTGCTAAAAAATCTCATCACTGCTTTTGATCACTGTATTGTCTTCCCAGCATTAGCAGGATTTTGTAAAGGTAAGCACTGGCTGGAATGACCTATTAAAGTTACAGCCCGTTGAGCTCCTGGCTTTTTCCTCCCCACAGTAAAAAGCAAAGGAGTGCAAAGCATAAATTCTACTCTCGGGGTTATATTTAGTTGGGCAGCTGACATTTAGGAGAGCAGCCACTTCAGGCCCACTTTGCATTGGTTTCACTCCATCTTTCTCACAGCCTTGAGTTTCTGAGGTGGTGCTGGAAGCCACAGCAAAGCAAATGAGTGTAATTAGTGGGACCAAGAGGTGATGATGTCCCAGTTAACCCCCACCATGGCAGCAGCACCTTAGGGCAGCTGCTCAGAAACCACTGGCTCAGCATAAAGCCACAGGGAATAACCGAGCATGAATATGCTGCTGAGCCTTCCCAGAATTGGGAGCTGCAAAGGCAGCAGTGGGAATGCAACTACCTCCCGTGTGCCTGGGTGAGGCTCACAGTCAATGCAACTCTGCCAGCCTCCGGCAGAAGTTCAGTGTAAGTTTAAGCTGCTGCTCCCTGCAGTGGGCAGAGGCCCCCTTAGCCTGCTGTCCTGCCAAGCACTGCAGCCAGAAACACCAGCTTCACAAGGCACAGGTAGCCCTTGTGATGGTTGGCAAGAGAAACCTGTCCCCAAAAGGAACTCCTTCCTTAACCCCACTGAGTTGTGAACAGCTTAAACACAGTTACAAAGCCCAAAAGAATACTCTTTCGAGGGCAGAATGGGGCAACGTGGGGATATTGCAGCCACAGTGAGTGAACTGGAGCTACCTTAAACATCCATACCTAAAAATCTACCTTCTGCCTGCAGCCCTGTTTTCAGGCTGTAACAAGGGGCTTGAGATCAGCAATATAAAGGGTCACATCACCTCTTCAATTTCCTCAAACAACCCCTTATTTGGCAGCAACAACCCATGCCCTTTTCTTCTCCAGTTGTACCCAGCTGTAGTTTCACCAGCTTCCAAAGGCGAACAGGAACAGACTGCAGCAACTCACAAGAACAAGCAAAACGTTATCCTGGTCTCCAAGACGACTGGCATATCAAAACAGACAAATCTGCCCGAGTGCTTCTCCCTATGCTCTCCACCTCCCTGTGTTCTGCCAGTCTGTGTTCCCCACAGTCCATGTGATATGTACCTGCAGCAGCAGAGGTCTTACCATCCTGATAAAAATGAATGGCAGCCTTGTACACACAGGGGCTTGTGTCCCTGCTGCCAGAACCCTGATCAGCCCCAGGGGAATGCAGGAATCCCCTGCCCTGGCTTTCCGTTTGCCAAAAATCCCACAACTTCCAACAAAGGAAGATCAAGGGTGTTAACCCCGCTGCCCCAGCTGATTTAACCCAAGCCACATTCCCAGTAACCATGTTCAGAGCGAGAGGCCTCCCTTCCCTGTCCCTTGGTGGCCACCCAGCATCAGCATCTCCCCGTGATAATTCACGACCAGGTGGCCAATGGCCTAGGCTGGGCAGTGGAGCCTGCTCAGACACCATTATCCTTCTCTCCAGCCCAGGCTGGAAGTGCACACAATAGACACACATCCCCAGAGGTGCACTCTGACCCCGGTGCTTCAGACCACCAGGCTGCTAAACAAGGGGCAGGACCCCTGTGGTCATGGGAATCTCCAGCATGCGTTTAAAACTAACACTGTGCGTGCTGGTGAGCTTCACCTAAGCTAGCCCTAACATTTTCAGGTGTCTATCTCTGTGCAAGGTGTTATCACTCTGGATATACATAGGCAGACGCACGAGCATAAGGGGAGGAAGGAGAGAAAACTCCTCAGAATAACATTCGGGTGAGCAGCTGCTGCCTGTGATTTTTCATGTATGGCTCTCTTTCCCGGGCGTTCTGCTTAAACACGGCAAAGGGGTTTCTGCTGGCTGAGAGCAACACACATGCTCCACAGAATTCACCCTCAGCAGCCAGTTTTGCCAGGCCTAGCTCAACTCAAAACAGTTCCTTCTCCACACATCTCAACAGGACTCAGAGGAGATAGGAAACAACTGGGTTTGAAGGGCCAATCTTCCAGGAAGATGGAAGTCCTGATGTCTGACTTCTCTATGAGCCAGCAGATTTGTGCAAAGAAGCAAAAACATCCATTAAAATCACCTAATGGATAAATTTGCCAAATTATTTGTCTTTACAATGAGACATGTAATATATCCTGCTATATGCTGATTGATTTTAGTAGCAGAGAACAAACAGTCCTAAAAAATAAAATGCAAATGCAGATAATGCAGCTTGTAGTTAATGATTACAGTATATGACACTTAGAATCCACCAAGTCAATGACTGAGCTGATTTCTCTTCCCTAGCTTCTGCTAAGCAGGTTGGCAAAGACGGAAAAAAGTTGATCTTCTAATGAGTTTAACACAACCCTGAAATAAATCATATCCAAAAGCTAGAAGCCTGCCACAGCTTAGTAGTTAAATCATTTATTCCTAGAACAAAAAACCAAAAACATAACCAATCCTGCCCTGAAGTCATTACCAGCATGATCCTCTATTTGAAGTCTTGCAAAATGCTCAAGGAATGGCCCCTGTGATTTGGCCAATGCAAAAAAGGCCAGAGGAAATGGAGATCCCAGTATGAAAATATTAAATTATTATGGCTTTTGCATCAGGGGGCACAACTGCAAGTGGCCCCCCTCCTCTGCTGGCCAGGCTGTGCCACTCCCTGCCGTGAGCTCTCATTGTCGTATCCAATATTGGCATGCTTTGATAATGATAACATTGTCAAGATAATAGCAGGGAAGTTTCAGCAGAAACTCCATATTCAAGAGCCAGCTGTGCACGGCCCCAGTCACTTTTGCTAAGAAGATGCCTTCAAAAAGCAAATTTCAGTCTTGCTCCTGAGAAAAAACCAAATTACTCTGTTCCCCAGAAGCAGAAAGAGAAAGGAAAGAAGGTTATTGGACAAGAGAGGGATGAAAACCACTTCCTGGAGACATTAGTTTTACATGAGTTTAAATTTCTTTTTGTTCCTGAAGGCATTTCAGTCGGTGCAAGCCAATAACACTGCAAACAGAAGAACAGGCCTTAAATCAGAGAATAATTACCTTTGTGAGCTTTATTGATTGCACTGACTGAGCTGAAAGAATTAGGGGGCTTTTCTCCTTCATCCACCTTCTTGTATGACGTAACTATTCAACAGCTCAAATGAGGTGGGACATAACGTGATTTTTGGCAAGAATGGTACTATTGTTGAAGTCCAGAAATCTTTGTTTCTAAGGGTTTTGCCAAACCTGCTCCTTTGTCCACCCAAAATAACAGCTTTGAAAAAAGAAAGGAGAAAGAAAAAAGTCTGCTCCCTCTCCCCTTTGCCCTTTCTCCTTGTCTGAGACTGTGTCATCCTGACTCAGCCAGGCTGAGGAGCTTCAGAGCACTCGTGCAAAAGCTCTGCCAGGGTGAAGGCTGTGGGCTGAGCGCTCAGGGGACAGGAAGCCCACCCTCCCCTGCACCGAGAAGGGTAGCCCAGCAGCCCACAGCACCTGAGGGCTGGGCTGTGGCAGGGGCAGGCACACTACACATGCCTCTCCTGTGCTTTTTGCTCACCTTGGCCTCCTTTTACACTTTAAAGTCATCTGAATTCAAGTATTTTCTCCAGTGCCTTACACTCCTCTCCACATCAGTTGAGACATAGAAAGTAGATATCTGCTTCTGGGTTCAGCAACTTTCTGTGACTGGATGTCGTGGTTTTGCCCACCAGCCCTCGGGGCTGAGGATGGTTTTGTCCAGGTGGATTTCCGGACAAAAAGCCAATCAAAACTCTTAGTGACGCCTTTGCTAATTACATCTTTAAGAAAACGGAAGAGAAGGTGGTTGCGCAGTTGAAATTTGTAGCAGTTGAAATTAGGTAGCCATGTAGGAGTGGCAGCAAGCCCCAAGTGGGGGCCAGGCCTCCCTCCTCCCCTGGCCTTGGGCCGGGGGCAGATGTGGCACTGAAGACCCCCTTCTCTCATGTAAGAGAGTAAAGAAAAAAACAACTTTAAAGGACTGACTGCTTGGACGAAAAACCACTGCAGAAGAATTCCAGCAAAGAGATAACGAAGTGTCCAAGGTCAAAGCTGGCAGCCGGAGAGAGAAGTTCGAAGCGGGGGGAGCTGCTTCTTCCCCCTCTCTCGCTCTCTCTCTCCCTTCAGCAGGGAAAAGACTGAAAAATGAATCCCTGCTACCTTTGGATGATTGCTGGGGTGAGGAGACCCCCCCAACAGGAGGAGACCCCCAACAGGAGGAGACCCCCAACAGGAGGAGACCCCCAACAGGAGGAGACCCCCAACAGGAGGAGACCCCCAACAGGAGGAG
>JAYRBT010000139.1:354216-402672 GCA_036023395.1 Myiotriccus ornatus
GTGAAGATCCATGGTAGGCAAGTGTCCCCTTGCAAGCCCATGGAAGACCCTGCAGGGCCTGGGTAACCCCCAGCCTCTGGTCTTAGCCCAGGAGGGGGGTGGGCCCAGCCCTGGAGGCCAACACAGAGAGAGAGAGAATGGAGAAAGAGTTCCAGCTATGACAAATCGGAGTTGTCATCCTGAGATAACAGAAGAAGAGCTTTAAAGTGCTGCAGAGTTATTGAAGAGACCTGGAGCTCCGAGAGTGGTGAAAGAGACTGCTTCTCCTCCTTGGACTGATAAAAAGGGGGGAGAGGTATTTCTGTAAATACATAGTACTTTTACTTGAGTAAAATTATTGTAGATGTATTTCTTTAGTAGTTTTTATTTTGCTGGTAATAAATGTTCATATTATTTTCCCAAATCAGGTCGCTTTTATCTGCATAAACCTTCTCTTAACTAATAGCAATTGTGTGTGGGGTGTAAAAGCAAATTGGCCCAGATCAAAACCACAACACTGGACTGCACTGAGCTGTGCTGGTCTATAACCTCAGCCCCAAAACCCTTTTCACCAACAGAGAGAGAAAGGGGATCAGAGTTAAAACCACCTCAAGCTAAACCAACCTTTCCTCTCTTCTCCTAACTTTCTGCAATTTCATCAGGTCTGTATTTAGTCTTTTAGCAGAATTCAACTTACAGACTGCAAGTCGTAGAGCGTGAAAAGCAGGGGTGGAATCCCACATTGTTTCATATAATTTGTCCTGAGCAGGGTTTACATGTTTCTGGCTCTTGCAGCAGTCAGAAGCAGGTAGTACAGGCACAGAAACCTACCTGTGCTTCCCATGAAAATGGGGACATGCCTTTTTACTGACTCGTGCCTGCACAGTTATTCACAGAGCAAGAGTGACATGAGCATAAATTACTAAGAGGTGAGATGCCTTCCCTGACTCACGTTTGCAGTGCACTGCTGCCTGAGCAGGAACCAGCACAGAAGAAGCAGCACAGAACAAAAACCCACAGGATTGCCTGGGTGAGCTGGAAGGTCAGCAAAGACATTTCCTGAAGGTGGGATGCTACTGAGGGAGTGGCAACCTCTAAAAGAAATAATGAGCAGAGACGTTACCTAACTAGATACTCCTAAGAGAAATAAATACTAAAGAATGGCAAGTCCTACCCTCACCTCTGGTAGAACTGCCTTCTTCAGAGGGGTTTCAAAAGCAGATCATAGTGCAAATAATCCATCATTTCCTCCCATGGACTAATGTCATCAGAAGACAACAAAAAGAGAACAAGCCATTTTTTAAATGCTTTCGATCACACCCTATCATTCTAGCAGAGTAGACACAGACATACATTATTCAAACACAGTATCTCTGTCTCAGCAGCACAGCCTTACTCCCCCCAAAAGCAGTAAGCCCAGGCAATGGGTTACCTGCGTGCTCATCTCTTTCTGCCTTTGGCACTTGTATGCCTTGGCCAGTCAGTTTCCCATAGGAGGCCAACAGAGAGGCTGCCTCAACCCCCAGTACTAGAGGCAGCATTCTAGCTGAAGTCAAGAGAGTGGAAACTGCCTGAACTCCCTGACAACTTCATTTCCCTCCCTCTCTCACCAGGCCCTGCTCCCGTGTTTTCGCTCTGAATTCCTGCTGTGCCACTCACTTGCCCTTCAGGAGTAACAAGTGGACATCACTGTGCCTCTGAGAGGGAAATGCATCTGCAAAGCACAAGGAAGAAATCCAAGGGATGGAAAACAAGGAATAAACCCCAATTTTTTTAGTCCAGAATGTAGGACGTATTCATAAATACAGAATAGGATTTGAGGGGTTTCCTGGCTTTTTCCCACTTGGAGAAGCAAGGGAACAATCATTTTGCTGGGAGTTGCTCAGAGTAGAAGGGCAATGTCAGGACTCCTCTACAGCCCAATTTTATCCCCAAGGTAGCTTCTCTCTCCTTTGAGAGGGGCACTGTGGGACAGGCAGGAGAGGGGGAAGGGGGAAGCTTTTCTTTACACTTGTGCTGTGCTGAATGTGGACCATCTGTGCCCCCAGCTGGAGTGCTGGAGATGGTCTGGCACTTGAACCACACCATATTTACAGATCTAAACACAAATGGCTACTGCCTGATTGTTTCATGATTCATTAGTCAGACAAGCTCTCCTCTCCCGCCAGCACAGCTGTTACAGAGTAAACCTTTGTCACTTAATAGGCCTGATTATTACTTTCCATCAAAGGTATTGATCTGTGTCATCTCTACTTAAGGGAAAAGGGGAGAAGTGAAAAGGGGACCAAAATGTGTCAGGAAAACAAGAAAGGGGGGGGTGGGGAAAATTCCTGAAGAATGACATTTGTGTGGCGAATAGGGGCAGCGGTCAATGCGTTTCATCTCTCCTGGCTGTCCTGTATTCATGTATTCATTTACCACGGTGCCGAGGTTACTCATGGAGATGAAGCGTCTCACATGATGTGCCGTTCCTTGCGCCGCACCAGACTGCTGCAGTCACACAATATGGCCATGCATATAATTGGTCGGCCAAAGACACAATGTGAATTAACAAACAGTATTCAAAAAAAGAGATCAATTGAGACATGCAGCAGAAGGTAAAAATACAGGTTCATCTCCAAACAGCAGGCAAGGGGCTGAAGAGATTGACGGCAAGACTTCAGCGAGCAGCCCTGGGGTTGAGCCCTCACCCACCAGTTTACACCAGTGGAGGAGCTGGTCCTTTTTGTTCAGTATATCAGCTCGGGTAGGACGTGGCCTGTTACATCATTGCCAGGCAGTGCATTTTACCACAGCTTGAGAGCTCCTCGTCACTCTGCAGCCGCCTGCCAAGCTGCCATTGCAGCAATCCAGAGTTATTGTGGATTCACTAGCTCCGCTGGCAGGGGGAGGTTTGCACCAGCCAGACTGGGAATTTCATGGCCTCTGACTCCCAGCACTGCTACCAGCAGCACTCCTGCTTCCCTGCTGTATTTAGGGTGGTACCTGGTACCCACCATGCCAGCTCCCAGGAGGGATGTGGCAATGGGGAGTGAGAAAGCTCTCCAGCGAAGGGTCTTGCTATTTTCATTTTCCTTGCATTTAAGGGATCATCTCCCCCGAGGCCAATTCCAAAAGCCCTTATTCAGTCCTCTTTCAGACTAAACAGCAGTAAAAGTCTGGGAACTACAGGACAGAAAAGGAGCCCCAGCAGAGACTGCTCAGCTTGTACCCACAGCAGCATAACAGTGTCACAACTCAGAATATTGGGATCACAGAGGAATAAAAGCAGTAAGTGTGCCCTCAGAGCCAAACATAACATACAAAGCCAGTGCAGATGTTCTGAGTGCTGCACCCCTCTCTCTACCAATCCAGGAACAGTTTTGGGAGCAACCCAAAAATTACTGGTGCTCAATTACTCTAGAACACACGCTTTCTGCGTGAAATCCACTCCCCTTGTTCCACATCGTGATAACTCTAGGACAGGGCAAGTAATCATCTTGTAAGAGTTTTTGGACCAAAGAACTCCAGAACCCTAACTCATTAACAGACCAAAACACACATGACTACACCCATGCCCTCAGGAAACCTGCCCCCTCCACCCAGCATTTCCCCCAGCCCACTCAGATCCCACCCCTATCTGCTCGCTCCCACGCCCCGGGGCATACAAATTTTAGCCACGTGGGAGGAAAGCTTGGAAGCCTGCACACGTGACACCACGCAAGAGTTGTGGCACACACAGTCCCTGGGAAGTGTTGCTTGGCAGGCCTGCATGAGCTGCGCTGTGCGCCAAGGGCCCGGCGCTGTCCCGGTGCCAGGAAATCAGCCGTTCAGGCATGGCAGCGGCCAGGCTGGCGCAGGAGCAGAAGGGAGCCGTCAGACCCAGCAGACACCCTTGCTCTCGTCTCCTCCAGCGCTACAACAAGTACCAGCGGGGTAGGGGTGGGTGTGGGGAGTGAGGAACTGGAGAGATGCTGGAAATTTTAGCTTTACCCATTTCTCTTTCCAGTGTGTGAAGAAAACTGCTTAGTCAGTGGTTAAAGAGAGACCAAAACCAACAGACTGAGGTGATACCTTAGAGCTCAGGTTAGGAGCAAACACCTTCCCATTTAAGAGCTGTCTTGTCAGGGCAAAGGTTGCCATTTTGTCACAGAGGCATTCACAAGGAGTCAGGAACAGGCTGTTGGGAACAATCCAGCAGCAGGCAAGTCCTCGCCATTGTCAGTGCTTCATTTCGTTCCCTTGGAGACCACCTTTAATTCTCGTAGTTGGTGACAAGACTAGAACAAGGAGCCAGCAAGGGAGAGGAAAGACACAAAAAAACCCAAGAAACCCCCCCCCAGTCAAGTAGCTCTGAAATAAAACCTTCGTTCTCCTTTCCCATGACTTGTCGAGAGTAGGGTTTTATTATTGGTTTTTTTTTCTGTCCTCACTGATGCAAATCAGGAGCAATTGCACATGAGCCTCACATCACACCTGCTGTCAGTGTAGCCCAGTAGACTCTGGAGACACACCAGCGTTACCAGAAACATCTCCTCAACTTCACAGCAAAACTCAGACAGAAACATTTTATGCCCCAAAATCCAGAGTTATGGATCCTTCCTCCTAAGTCAACAGGCACTACTGGTTGGGGTGGATTTCCCACCTACTTCCAACACTGATTTCCTCCTTTCCTGATGAACAAACAAACCCCTCAGACAGCTATGGCAGGCAGTCAAGGCCTAAGGCCTGATAGCATTACTTACCTCCATGCCACAAGCCCTGACTTCTCTGCAAGAGGCAGCAGCAGCACCTGGCCAAGCCCATCCCCAGATTTTCCATATGAATATCTATGTTGCAGCTGGTATAAATCGCAGCAGGGCTGTGTCAGGTTCCCTCTGTGAGCCTGGTGAAGTACTGCCCCTCAAAATTGAATTGTGTCATCAGCCCAGGACACCTTCCCTGGGAGGGGAGGGGGAAAGGGAAGAAGAAAAAGAGAAAGATTCAGGTCAAACAATTGATTACAGCTCTAAGTTACAGGGGGCTATTGATTTTTCATTAAACACCATGTACTGCTGTAAAACGGCAAAAAGTAATTCATTGATCCGAGCTGTGGGCCATGTTCACTTATTGGCTTCCTGCCACATCCCATTATTCCGAGTTCTAAATGTATACTGAAGTCAGTTCATTCTCATCATTGCCTCCTGTCACCAGAAATGTCTCTCACTAACTATTAGTTTAATCACCCCTTTCTTACAATGGTAATGAATGATAATATCAAGCATTATGGCAGATTCATGAATATTATTCATGGTATTCCAGCACTGCATCTCACAGTGCTTCAGTTAAGGGTCTGTGGTGTCTTCCTTGCAAAGCTCCCAGGCCAGCGACTTTATAAATCACTTCTCAAAATTTGCTGCTGGCAAAAGTAAGGATGTCTTGGTTCTGGAGAAAATAGTGTTGGAACCACTCTCTGTAAAGTCTTTCTGGCCACAGTTTGGCTGAAGTCAGCGAGAGCTGGAAAGGGGAGAAAAAAAGGGGGAGAAAGAAGACAGACTTGGCCAGCTCAAGTGCTTTCTGCAATGGATTCAAATGCCATCATTTCACAAAAAGGATGATCTCACTGCTACACTGGACAGCGATTCAAGGACAGGCACACTTCCTGCAGCTGACACACAGGCAGCACTGCCCTACTTTGTTGCTGAGAGAGACACTTGAAATCTAAGGATGTCTTCTCTGAAACCTTTTGCCTTCTGTGTTTGATAACCTGCTCTTTGAGAGTGCTGCTTGCCACATTTTCTCGCATGAAGTGGTTTTTCCAATGTGTTCCGATACACTGCCTCCCCCTGAAGCCAACCTCCTGCCCAAGCTCTTCACAGTTCGTGGCAAAGGAGAAGATGAAGCCTGCTAATTCCCGCTTCTAAGTCCAGAGCCTGCTCTTGAGAGGTCAACTGGGGCTCAGAGGGGCCATCTGGATAGGAAAGGAACAGCCAGTTCCAGGTATTGCTTTTGTGCAATGGGGTGCTGCAGAGGGAGAAAGAAGGATTCTACACGAGGCAGTGCCCACTGTAAATGAACTCTAGTGAGGAAAAGAGCTAATGGGTGTGTTAACAGCGTGTGGGAATAAGGGAGAGGATGACTGCAAGGACAGCAGTGATCTGCCTAAAGGCATCAGGTAGAGCCCATAGGAAGCTCTTGATTCTCAGAGGATGCTCCAGGGATAAATAACACTTTTCTTACCAGACACACGAACAAAAGAGCAGCTTACCCATGTCAGGTAGTTATATGGGTAGCTCCTATTATCAGTAGGCACTTGGCAATCTCTGTTGTGTTTGTTCTCGCAACACCCTCATGAGGGAGGGAAACACAACCCTTACAGATGGAGCAAGATCTGCCTGGATAGATTTGACTGTGTCAGGGAAGAGTATCAGTGAAGCCAAAGAGAGCGGGACTCTGACTGTCCGAGACACTTCTGCCTCTGTGTCCTACAGGATGTCACTTGTGAATCAGTGCGCAAATGCATCGGAGGATTTTGGCCTAACCCAAGCTCACAGGAGCCTGCAGCAGAGCAGACTTATCTCCCGTGTTCTCTGGGAAATGTTACTCTCATTTCTGCTAAGACAAACACAGCCACCATGGACAGGAGCATCCTGCACCTGCATGGCACTCCCCAGCCTCACAAGAAGTTAGAGAGAGCTCTGAGCTGCTATTCTGACTGCCTGAGTGTTCCTTATCACCCAGAAAGTACCGTGCCTGCAGCAGCCAGGTCATTTAAAATGGATTGGTTGATGCCATTAAATCTCACCCTAGGAATGAAACCTTTACTGGCAAGACCTGCTTATTCCTCCTAATGTCCTCATCCTGTGCCAGATAAACAGCATTGATGTCACATCGTTTGCAGAGGACAGAAAACCTCTGCAAAGCTGCAACCAACAGCCCTTTTCAAGACCCTGCCAGGACGTAGCACATATCCTGGGGTAATAAAGCCTTCATTTCATGCTTCAGCACACCTGAGCTGAGGCTGGGATTGAGCAACATATCCAGCCACAGCTCCAAGCCCACAACAACTTCCACCTAGCCTTGCTAAGGATGCCCCCATGTTTTATTCACATTTTTAACCTTTACACCTGCTCATGGCAGGGTTAAAAGGAAAGGGAAAGGGAAGGAAGGTTGAAAGGGAAAGGGAAGACAAAACCCCTTCAGACTCTGTACCTTACCCTTCTCTGGTAACTTTTGCATATATCAGCCTCCTGTAACCAAATCTGAGAGAGCACTGACACATTTTGGAAACAGTTCAGTTCCTGCAACGTGGAGAGAACCAACCTTTTGCTACAAAAGCAACTTACAGCCCATCTTCAGAACTGACCTCTTCTCTCATTCTCACCAAGCGCCTTTCCTTCCACCCACGCAATGGGTCTATCAGAGCCCATGAGACTGCAGAACCCCGTGACTTATGTGTGTGCTTGTCAGAAGCATGGTCTAAACACTTACAGTGCTGTAAATATAAACTCAACAGCTGCTGTGCCTTACAGTTCAAGGTAAAGCAGAATAGCTGACTTAAATTGTGCCAGTATGCTATCAACATAAAACAACAGGGCACGATATATTACCAGGAGCCCCGAGCACTTCACATCTGTCTTGACACCACCGTGGGTTTGATACCTGTCAGTCCAAAGGAGAAAATACAGCTTGCAGAGGAAATCATTCCAGGCCTATCACAGGGCAGGCAGGCAGCACTCCCTCCTCAGGCAGCATTAAAGGAATTGGGCCATAAGGCACAGGCAAATATGCTGATCTGTTCCACAGGAAAGTACCTGTCAGGATGAGTCTCAGTTCAGCTGGGTGCCTACACCAGCACATAACCTCGAGCGCCGATTTGAGGAGAGCTGCTTGCAATTTCCATTTATGCACATACTTAGGCTGTGCTCATACACGAGGGCAGCCCAGACCAGGCTCTGCCAGCTGCTGCCTCACCGCAGCACTTCACAAAGCCTGAATGGCCTGGGCCAGCCTGGGACCCAGTCTGCCCTTCACCACAAATCCCACCATGCCCCTTACCAACCGCACTGCTGTAAAAACCTCACTCCCTGCTCATGATAGAAGGTTGTTTACTTCTGAACAACAGAAGGCTTGCTTAGATTAAGTGCTATTTTAAATACAGCAAATACGTGCACCCATTGAACAAGGTACAGTCTTGAAGGCTCACGTGACAACTGGACACTGAAAATTAGGGATACAAGGCATGGCCTATACCCACTCCCCTGATCCAAGCCTTTCCTGATCTTATCATTACTTACTAGGCAACATAAAAATAAGTCACTCCTTAAATGAAGTCCTGATTCTTTCCACAGGGCTTTGACCTGACAAAACCCCTTGGCTTTAAAAGCCCCAAAGCTTCCCCCTGTCCTGCTGTGACAAAATCCTTCTGCTCAGATTTAACTCAAGGTACCTGCCTGATTCTGGTGACATCACTGGAGGCATCTGCACACTCTGAGATATTGCTGGAAAACCAGGGTGGGAGACCAGTGTACACTCAGCTCCCCTTCACAACTGCTCCGTATTTGTTCTGCAATGGTGCCAGCTATTCTGGACACCATGAAGAGGGTTATTTTCACAGGTAATCCCAGCTGCCTTACTCAGACTCCAACCTGCAGACAGAGGCTTTGCCCTGGGGAACAAACAGAGCAGAAGTGGAGCACAGCCAGGCACAGCAGGCATGTGTGACTGCTAGTGAGCACTGAATATTGCCAACCATTATAAAACACAGGAAAATAGCAAGCGGGGCTTTAGCCAGTTTAAACTGTCCTGCAGGGAATGCTACCAATAGAAACTAATACATATGCAAGCAAGTGCAAGCTGCCTGGGAAACAGAGCACTGTGCCTCCGGTATCAGATAAAACCCAACACTTACATTGCCTTTGGTCCAGCATTAAGTGCATTATTTAACATACATATATCCCCAAAAGATTCTTCCTTAATATCTACACAGATCTTATCCTCTCAAGTTCGAAGTTTTAATGCATGAGGGCAACATTATGCTTGTGGTCTGAATTAGGAGTGACCGGTTTTGCTTGTCTGAAAATAGTCCAGATTTCTCCCTCAGTACCTGGGAGCAGAATTTGTCCATGTGGAGACACCTCCCAGCCTGGGAGGTGACAGCAGTCCCTTAAGATTACTCAGGAGTCTCAATTTAACCATCTTGTCTTGTGCTGTTGTATTGTCAGAGACTTGCTCACTCACCTGCTCTTGGTGTAAACTCATTTTGTCTCCCTTTCCCAACACTTTCCTCCTCCTCTTCCAGCAGAGCTGTTTTGTTTTCCTGTGAGATCCTGCTTCATGTTTGTGGAAACTCCTGTCCCAGAGCAAGGGGAAGGGTGAGTGAGGGCCCACACACACACAGTGGCAGTGCTGTGCCAGGAACAAAGATCCTAATGGGGGTCGGCAGCCCAAGTGGCTGTCACCACGTCAGAGCAGCCCTCCAGAGGCTGAGCACTTCCAACTGCGATTCAGATCTGCCATGGAGTTCATCATGTTTATTTAGGCATTAAAGGCAATTTCCCAAGCACATGTCTGTCACATTTAGACACAATGGGCTAGCCCATAATTAAGAAGCATATGACCTCACTGCCTTTCATTGGGAGAAGCCGGCATCCAATCCGTTTCCCAGATGATAGAAGGCAACTGGCATTAGGAGGGAAGTTCAGTGTCAGCTGGTAGAACACACACAATACCTGCTGTAATGGCCCCCAATTCATCATCAGGCCCTTCACCATCAGGACTTTGTCAATGGTTTGCTCATCAATTTGCTCGTGTACCAACACAAGAGATGAGGAGATAGATACTGTGTCACAGAGAATGATCACAGCCCATGAAAAAAGGAGGTAAAAAAAAAAAAGGAGAAAAATCCAGGCATGGCAATTTCTGCTTTGGCAAGGCAGCAGGGCAGGCCCAGGGCCAAAGGCAGGGTTAGCCCAAGTGACCTGCAACACTACTAACTTTACACCTGCTTATGCCAAGTCAGAATTTAGCTCAGCAGTGTTTGCTGTAGACAAGACAAAGAAAATATTTAAGACTGTGATACCCCAGCAAAAGCCAGTAATAAGGAAAAGTCCATTTGTCATTGGAAAACGAAACAAAGAACTCCAAATTCTGCTACATGTATCCTACTGCACAGAAAGTACAATTGTGGCCTGGTTAAGTGAAGACAGACACACCTTTACCTGCACTGTAGTGCTCCTGACTGTGGGACAGGCCACAGAGCTACGACCCACCCCAGGCACGGCTTCCCAGAGAAATACAGGTGGTGTCAGTAATTCCAAACAGTCCCTCGCCCTTCCAAGGGATCTATGCTCAGGCCCATGACATCGTGCCAACTGCTTTTTTTTTTTCCAAAGAAGGAGGAGAGAGGGTAAAAGATACTGTTTATTAACTACACAAAAAAATTGTTATTGATTTAATTTATTTTTTTAACTCTGATAGTGACAGATCCTGCAGCTCTGGATAAGTTCAAGAGATAGGGAAAAGAACAAGCAAAACAAGCATTAGACAGAAGGGAGGCTCACATTCACTCCATCACCAAGAACCTGTCTATGTCAAAACCACATGCTCTATGTTCTGGCAGAAGGACACAAAGATTTCCACACTTTAAAACCAGCTCCCAGTCCAGTCATTACAGTTACTTGTGTTGGCTACTCTGTTTCACCTGCATGAAAAAAAATCAGCGCCACTCCCTCCGCTACAAGCAGCCTCTCTCTTCAGCTACCAATCATATCACCGGGAAAGAAGCTGAAGTGAAAATTTGGGACAAAATTCAAAATCCTCATTTCTCAGCAATTTCCAGTATTGAAAAACAAATATATAAACAGCCAGACAGAGAGATGGACAGGTTTTCACCTTGGTTTGGGATGAAAAGTTAAGACCTCAGTACATTTGCTAGAATGAAATACTTGATTCCATTTTTCATCAGAAAGTACCAGCAGATTTCCATCTTCTTCTTCTCTCTGTCAGACCTGCTAGTTGCTTGGTCTTTCCTGGCTAACAGATTTTACTGGGGAAACGGAAAATATAACTGAGGTGAGACAACTATTTAGGCACAAGGAAATGGACTAAGTAGGCAGAAATTAGGGATAAAACCAGCCAACTATACCTCATGACCAGTCTGAATACTGTTCTGAGCACAGTTAATGAGTTCTAATACCAAGAAACTGGCCTCTGAGGGACAGCCAAAGCTGCACAAGCTGTAGCAAGGCCTCTTGCTTCCTTCCACTCGCAGTTCCCCCCTTCATGCCTATGCTACGATAACCGGCTTCTCCACGTGGTTTCTGTCCGCTCTTGGTCTGCTTCAGTTTTCTGCTGGCATCCCAGGGCATGGGGCTCATTCCATACTCCTGTCCCAGTTTTCCATGGAAAACTAAAAGGGCTGGCAAAGAGGGAGAGCTGGACGGGTCACTGCAGCGTTGCTGATCTGCATTCCAACACAGCTAGGGGACAGACCCCAGTCAGCCTCCAGCCACAGCTCCAGGATACAGAGCTGGGCCAACAAGGGAGAGAGAAGCTGCCTGCTTACTGTTTCCAGCAGACATGAAACACAACTCCCAGTGCGTGCTCCCAACACAGAGGGGCTGGAGGGGTGGAATTAACAGCCCCTGAGCATAACGTGTGAGGAATTGATGGGCTGAATAAGCAGCAAACACAAAGAGGCAACATGCAGAAAGAGGGAGCAGGCGCTAGCCTGGAGTGGCTCTGGAGCCATGGAGCTGCTCTGTGTTTTGGGATGGCCAGGGCAGCCCATAGGCATGGCACACAGCTCTCCAGGAGCTGCTGCTGCTCTGGCTCCGAGGCAGCACACACCAAAGCCACCAGCAGCTCAAGAGCAGGGGCTGGTGCTGATGGAGCAGGCAGGGATGGCACTGGGAGGTCCGTGCAGCCCACAAATGTGTGCCCGCGGGCTGGGGGAGCCCCAAGGGTGTGGGGAGGGGTGGCAGCCACAGGAACGCATTGCCTGGCATTGCACGTGGCTAACGAGTGGAAGAGAACATCATTTCTTTAAACTCATCTTGCATTCAGCCAGCTGCATATAAATTTCCCTCTATCTCATCAAGCTCTCACTGTTTGGCCTCCTCTGACTGATATTGGCTCATCATACTTAATCTAGGGTGAAATTTCCTCGTCTGAGCTAAATTACTCGCAGCCATCAAGGGAAACGATATTTATTTTTCGTGGGGCTAATGACCTGTCCCCCAGACCCACCCACTGATGGTTATTTACTAGGGCCCAGATGCTTGGGCTCAAAATGAGTGCTAATGTCAGCGGGGGCCATTCCTCATCCAGGGCTCTGATTGAATTGGAGCAATCCCATTGACATTGACTCGGTGACTTTTAAGGCCATTACCCTCAGCAAGAGATGAACCTCTCATCATTGCTCCGACACTGACAGCTGATTAGCGACAAATTACAAGTGGGAAGAACCTCAGACTTTGTTGGGTGAGGAAGGGGTGGAGGGAGGAAGAAGAGGAGGGATTTGGAGGAGGTGTGGGGAATGTAAAGAGTCAGGAAGGTGGAGTGAGGAGCAAAGGAAAAGGAAAGAGTGGGAGGGGATAGTGACACCCAGGAGCTGATGCAGCCTGTTGGCATTGGTGGTGCTCTACAGGCTTTCACCGGACGTAGAACAGGGCCCACAGCCAAAGGCTGGAGAGAGGCAAAGGCACGTACTGACCACAGAAAGCTGGAATCAGAGCAGAGCTGGGAGGAACAGACAGCTTGGTGACCATGCACTGGCTCGTGAAGACAGATAAAGCTCCAAGAGAGCAAAGGCAAGAGCTTCCTGAGAACCCTGATGTGTGCTTCACTCACAGCACTCCCAGTGCTCTTGGTGAACAGGCAGTAACAGCAACACAACCAACTGTCAGTGTGACCTGTTTTGCCAAGCACACCGATACCTGAGTTTCTCTTTTCATCACTCTTAGACTACCTGGAGATATAGTTTTACTGACACTAGGCCACACCGATAGCTATATTCTTAACCACAGAAATGCAGCCAAATGCTCTCAAGTCAAACACAGGAGCAGCCAGGAACCAGCACCAGCCTCTTGTGCCAGCTCCTCCAAGAAAGTTGAGAGTGGGTGTCATTTTTAATCTGCCAGAGAAAGATTTCCTACCTTAAAGAAAATGCTACCCACTGTGGATACAGCTCTTCTTATCCAGATGATTCCTGAGGCAGACTATGCTCCCCTAAATAAAGGAGAATATTTTTAGTGACACCATTAATATAGATGGAGCCATCCTGAAAGGCATTACAAGGAGGCTTGTTGCCCTGCAGTCCTGCAGGCTCGGCGACTCTTCACAGCTCACAAAACACCAGGTCCATTTCAGAGAACAAGTGGCATGAAACACAAACGAAGAAAATGCTTGCAAGGCTGAACTGCCATGGTCACAACTGCCCTCTCCGAAATAAAACCTGGCTCTGGGTACTTGGCAAACAAATGCAGTATGTCTAAGTGCAGCCTGTCCTTTCTGTCAGCTGAGACCTAACCCCCAAACGGACCTTCAGCAGCAGTCACCGCTGTTGCAGTCTCAGCCCTCAGCTGAAGGAAAGCTGCTCTGAGGGACTCCGAGCCTGCAGCCAAACCTCCCCTTGCTGCTGCTTTACAGCTGCATCTGGTACCTCTCCGCCACTGTTCCCTAGGAAAAGCAGCCAAAGCAGCTGCACTGCTCTCCTCTCCACACCAGTTCTTTCACTGATCTCAGAACCCCACTAGAAAAGGCGGCACACACTGATTCCTGTTCCACCTCCTGTCCTGCATGTCCAACACTCCATGGCTTCCACACATCCTCTGAGGGAAAACAGCCTGACTTTTTTGACATGTGTGTAAGCCATGGCAGGTGTATCACCATGAAGGCTGTGCTAAGGGATGAATGTCTAATCCTTATGGAAAGTTCCCTGTAGCATTGCCCAGGCTTTAAAAAGTCCTGGTTGCAAAACATCCACCTCAGAGACCACTCTGTGAGCTCATGACCCTCAGTGAGGTTCTCCTCATACAGTGAACTCATATTTCTGTTAACTTCCCCTTATCCAGTTTCCATCTACTCATCCATACCAGTCCATCAGCCTGCAGGGATCCCACTTGCCCCTTCAGCACAGACCAAACCTACTTCAAGAGAAAGCACTGCCAAACCATCACCTCCCAGCACTGCACACAGCACTGCAGAGCTTCCCTCTCCTAAAGTGGAACAACACGGACCTGAAACACTTAACAGAAATACAGAAAACTTTCTACAGGCAACAGACTGGGTTTGATGAGTTCTTTTGGAAAGGAATGCAAAGAAAAGCTTCCCTGTCTTACAATAAGGTCAGAATATTCAGCTGGTGTGGTGTGCAGGAATGTGTATGGCTTCCACCTTAAGAAATTCTTTCCCCAAGAACAGAACAGAGGAGTTTTTCCCCTCAGAATTAATTTTCCCAATAAATACAGCACTGTGGGGAGTTTGTTATCTGTTAGAAGTTTGAGTAATAGGAGTAAATCTAGCTGTCAGCTGGCCAAACAAAACAATCCATTCACCAACAGCAGCATCACAACACTTGGTCCTAAACTGCATCTCAGAGCCTCAAATAGCGGGAAAGGTGTCATATCATCCCTTAAAAAAGAAAACCAAAAAAAAAAACAAAAAACCCACACACAAAAAAGAGGAGAAGACAAGATTTCTTGCAACGCATTGCGAACAAGGCAAATGACACGTGGCTGTGGGAGGAGGTGTACGCAGAGCTGCCAGGTAGGAGCAGCTTGGCTCTTGGGCTGCGGAACGCAGCGGGAAGCTGAGGCAGCGCCTGCCTGCCTCGGTGTGCTGCACAGTTGCTGGGGTGGGTCTGTCCGACCACGCATCCAAATGGGCTAATGCTCCCCTGCCCAGCCTGATTGGTCAATTTGGATGACATATTTTGGGCAGATCTGCTTACTCAGTGACTGCAGCTTGTACCCCCATCCACAAATCCCCATCTGCAGCTACAGATGGCCCACGGTTTTTTTTCTTCTTCTCTACTCTATTGTGTGAAACAGCTCTTGGAGGATGAAGAGCAGAGGCAGAGATGCAGGGCTGCTGTGTTCTGCCACACAAGCCAGGTAGACGTTAAATTCAACACAAGTAAAGAAACCCCAAGTTCTGAACAGACAAACTGTCTGCTCTGTGCTGCCAAAAGCCCTGTTCTCCAAGTCCAGCTCACACACAACTCACAGCCTAAGAGCTGCAGTTAAACACTTTTGTAGGACAAATCGGGAAAAGATACTGCTGAGTTTTTAACTGCAAATGGGATTTTTCCTTTAGTTTTTGATATACTTTATGCCAGACTGTGTAAAATACTCTTTTTCTGCACCTTATAAGGAATGATAAGACTTACCAAAACCTGGGAATACTTCACAAAACCTGGAAGATCTGGTAAAATGTCACAAGGAAATCCAGTTTTGTGTTGCAAAATACCCTCCTGTCTTTTCACATTGCCTCATTCCTAGCTCTCCGTTTTCTACCTCACTACTAATAGTGACACACAAGATGAAAAAGACCTGTTCCACCACTCATGAAGCCTCATTTCTCCTAACCTCTGGTGAAACAAGACCCAAACCAGGGGAAATGAGTGAAACAGAGAAGATTAAAGATGCAGATGTACGTACATACACCCAGGCACACACTGCCTCTTTCAACCTGGTTGTGCTGCAAGGAGGAGGTGATTTACCTGTACGCACCACTTAATGCTGGGCTGTTAGTGCTGCCAGCCAAAATGTCCTCAAACCCCAGGGCTTTTGTCTAGCAATGTATTTGTTGTTATTTTTAATGGTTATTATCACTGTTACCTTCAAAGCAAGCAAGTAAGGATGCAGAGCCTAACCATTCTCCATTTCTGCAAGGAATTACACATGCGTTAACATTTCAGCTCAGGCAAAGCAAAGCCTTGTCCTCTTCCCTGCGTTATTCAAGTGCCTCTCCTGTATTTCAGTGCTTTATACTACAAATATATCTCTTCTTTCTATTTTTTTGAGCCTGTATACTGCAAAGCCCTGCACTTGTAGAGGCCCACCTGGAGCACTGTTAGTGGCATTTATTTTACATTAGCCCTACTCTGAAAACACATTTTGTGGGATATTTTGCCAGCTGGGCCCAAAACTATTAATCCATTTTTAAAATGTAGATAATTTTGTTTATAATCACACACTTCTATTTTGAGTTGGGTGCACTGTAATCCATGGAGTTCTGTAATTTTCCACTTCATTTATTTTGGATTTAATGAGCTGGTAATAATGTATATTTCCAGCTAAAACGACTGCCTGAAATGTGGAGCAGAAAGTCACAGAAGTAAAGAACTTGGGCAGGGAACATCGCTGCCAGAAGTTGTATGGAAATAAATTGAGCAACATTAAGACAGAGAAGATTCAAGAGAAATCTGCCAGCTATCACAGAGTGAAAGCCATGGAGAAGTGCTGATTTTCCCTTTTTACCAGTTTTATTAAAATATTTTTGGTACTAACTGCTGTGTTAGGCTACACCATTGAAGAAGTCCTGCTGCACCTCAGCAGAGCACCAATTACAGCCACGATTTCTGAGTGCAGAGGGGAAATCCCCTCGTCATTAAAGCCTTTGGCCCAGCTCCCATTGGAATCGGCCTGGAAAGACCCGGATGATGCACCTCCCAAGTCAGGCTCTTATCCTCCATGTGGGCAGCTTGGGCAGAGGGGTGATTTTTGAAGGCTCTGAGCAGCCAGCTTTGAAAGATGCTTGGAAATTAGGCGCTTAACTAGATGTACAAATATGGGACACTGTTTTGTACCATGAAGTTCTTTCACAGATTCAAACTGCTTTTCCTTTACTCCAGAAGAGCAGTAATTTCTTGCTGAGCAACAGCAACCAAAAGTTTCACCTGTTAAATGCATGTTCACGCTGGTGTGTTTTCTTATATTCCCTCTGGGCACCTACAATTGACACTGTCATGTCATTATACCTTTAAAATCCTTTTTGGTTTGCCACAGACGGCAAGGATTGAACAAATACAAAGTAGCTTTGCTACATGTGAAAATACACGGGCTTTTCATCTTGGTTAAAATAATCCAAAAAGTTGCATCTCTTGTATAGTACCTTTTGAAATACAACAACAGGTACAAAATCACCTCAGCCTGTCCATTCTTGATCAGTCTGATGCAGTGACAGAGAAAGGACATCACTTAGAACCACTGTCTTAGACAAACATGTTCACCGTTAGCAGACACAAGCCAAATGTTGTGTCTGGCGTGGCCCTTCCAGCCAGGATCTAGCCCAGTCAAGCTGTGTCATCTATTGATCGAGATGGAACTTGGCAAAAAAACCAAACTAGTCTGCCTCTTTAACAGTGAAACTGCTTTTAAAGATGATGTTCACAGCCCTGCTCTGCAAATGGAAAACAAAAGCTGATTAGCCAAAGACATTTTCCCCTGTAATTAGATTCACTCTTTAGCTAAAAAAAAAATAAATAAAAAAAAATCCACCAAACCAACACAAAATTTGTAAGGATAAAAAGTCGTGGTATATTTTCCTTGCTCTCATCAGAGTCCTCTGAATAATGTGGGTATGCTAATTGGTACCCATTAGGGCAGGAATCAGAATGCCACTGCCCCAAACACGCTGCCTTTTCCTGATGATTACAGGGCCAGCAAATGACCCCCACCAATTTCGGGGCTAATCACAGAGAATCCTGTATATAGTGTAATGCTGCATTATTCAAAAAGGTAATGAAATTCCAGGAAACATCAGATGCAGTAGGTACACGAAGATAATTTTGTTTTTATAACCAATTTCAGTCAGATAAATACTAGAATCCTTTCCAATTTTCCCCCCATGAAACTAAAGTGTCACTGAGATTTACAGCCCCCTCAAGTTCTCTTTTCAGAGGAACATTCATTTACATAAACAGATAATCCCAGATAAAAATTTCCATTAGACAAAGGTGAAATGGATCAATTTTCTCTGCCAAGACAAATCTTAAATCTTGAGCAGATAGGGTCATTATTACACCAGGCCCATTTCAGAAATAATGTATTAAAAAAAAAATCAGCCGATAGCAGCCATTTCCAGCTTTCCAATTATCTTTAAGAAAAGCTTATTCTGTGGACAATAAAGCACATTACTGCACAATATGATACAGTCCATAAAGATCACAATGTTTTATGAAAGGTTAAAGAAAGCTCAGCACATTTAGGGGAATGTCATAACCCACAAAGTCTTTCAAGACTTAACCAGATCCTCGTGCAGGCTGTGCCAATACTGTGCTGCCCTCCTGCTTTCACAGCAGGGCACGAGGGAGCATCTGGAAACTGGGGGGGTCATGTGGGGCCCCACAGCAGAGGATGGAGGTGCTGGCACAGCTCCTCCTCCTCGGGGAGGAAGTGAATTACCCATCCCTACTCCATGTGCTGAGGAAGAAGAGATGGTCACTGAGGACACTTACAGCACCACGGGCGCCCTTTGCCCTTGTCCTCACCCCACCAAATAGTTTTCCTCAGCCCACAGGGACACCTGGCACACACAGAAACACGGACAGAGGTCACCGTGCTGGCCCTGCCCACTCCAGGTGAGGGTGAGCACCAACACGGCAGAGGCAGAATTCCAGCCTCTCCTCCCCACCACCCAGCGTGGCCCTCCCTGCCACGCCAGAGCAGAGCAGCCAGCTCTGCAGCTCTTGCCCAGGCTGCAGTGGGAAGGCAGCAAGGCCAGGCAGCCAGGGCAGGAACACCCTCCTGTGGCAGGGCAGCCATGCTGCTCTCCAGTGCCATCCAAGTTTGTCAGGCCCCTGGGAATGGAGTTTATGAGGGGTGACAGCAGCAACGGGGAAGTGTCAGAAATCACTGCCTAATAGACACAGCAGTCAAAGCAAAACAAGCAGCAACTTACCTGACTCCATTTTTCATCTAAAAGAAATCAGATTTGTTTGCCATTTAACTAACTTCTCCTTAGAGTCAGCACGTGGGGAAGGGGGAGAGGAGTGCTATGGGACTGGGTGATACCTGGTTAGTGGCAGGAAACAAGATCCCATAGCAAGAGATAACCTGTAGGAAAGCTTTATCCTGCTCAGTGCCAAATCCAATGGTATAGAGCACTAAGCCAGCTCAGGATCACAGGTGAAAAGGCTGCACAAATCCCTGGCAGTGCTTTAGACACCCCACATGGCTTCAGGGCTGAAAGCTCAATGGGACACAGGCTGCCGGATGCCATTTGCCCTTATAGCACCCAGGATCTCCGAGTTCTCTTCTCCCTGGCCATCACCACAATGGACAATGCCAAAACTACGGAGCAACAGCAACTCATTCCCCTCTGGAAGGAAGGTTACCTTCCATCTAAATGCAATAAATATGTGAAACTGCACCAGAAATTCTTAAAGTTCTCTTCAAGCCACCAAATATAGACACATGCCAAATATTAAAAGCAAAGCCTCATTATCTGGAATCCCTAATTGTTAATCAAACAAATCTTTGCGTGAGCAGCAATGAAAAGTTCCCTCCTGCACTTCTAGAAACACTTTTACAGACACCAGGAGAAAAACCTGACATGACCCAGCTAAGCCATTAGATTGTTCACTACAGCTCTATCAGCTCACCGGAGAGCTGGCAGTTAAAAGATTAATACTTCTCTGATATCAGTTCCAGTCAGATTTTGTAAGCCATGTTTGTGTTTCTATTTCTATTCTACAAGAACATGACAGAAAGCCTGTTGTCACCTTCAACAGCTTGAAAGTAATTGCACACTACTATAAGAATCACTTTATACAGAATTTCTGAATGACTCCTGAAACTGTAACAGATTGCCTTCTGTATAAAAAAGGGGCTTTTCTGTAAAGTGAATAAATGCCCCAATGCTAAACTTAAAATAAAAATCATCACTGAAAACACATCTGCTCTACCCCACCTCAAACAGCAAAGAGCCCAGAAACAATAGCCCTTGTTTTCAACTTTATGAACTCTCTTAGCCCATGTGCAAATCACTGCAAAGATAAAGAAGCAACTCATCTCTACCAGCCCTCTCTCTCAAACACGGACACACTGATCTCACTGTCTGTGGTGGGTAAGAGGTGTGACATTTTCAAGAGGGAGAGTGTTTGACTTGCAGTGGGTTTACAATGAGAAGAACAGATCTCCAACAGGCTGCATGATTTACTGACCACTGCACAGAGGTCAGTGTAGAGGAAGGACTTCAGTTATCCAAAAGGGGTCACGGCATCACCTTTCAACTCGAGATCTGGTCCCGCACACCACTAAATAAAACCCAGAAAAAAAACCAAACAGCCCAAGCAGGCTTCTCCTATGAAGCGAGACAACTGCAGTGAGTCAAGCTCGAGCCTCATCTGCCCCCTTGAGCAATATTTCAGCAGAATTTTAATTGGCCGAAGATGCAGAAATCACATAAAAAAAATAATATTGATTTCCAAAAGTATCAGGCAATGTGATTAAAACGGACAGAAGCAACAATCAGCATGGCTTGAATACTTAGAACTTGCAGTTCACTAGAAGACAGTACAAGTCTGGCTTCATAATTTTAGAAAATGGCTTTAATTTTGAGCTGAAAAAATCTTCCAAGTAGAGTCATACTTCCTTTAACTGCTATCAGAAAGTTTTTTAATGTGTGGAAATACTTACTATTGCCATCACTGGTATATCAGTCATAACATCTAATGATGTGGAGATTGTTGCCTTATAAAATTCACAGCTGGGTAGCTACATGGCTCAAGGCTAAAACCTATTTTAAAATCCAGTGTTTTAGGAGGGAAAATGTTTATTAAAACATTTTGCCCATTAAAAATATATGACATATCATCGGTCATTCCATGTGATGCAGTGCCAGCCCTTTTTTAAGCAGTCCACTTGGGATGACTGCCGAAAACCTGGCAAGTCTGTTTGACAAGTCCACATCCTAATAATGTACTCATCCATCAAAAAAAAAAAAAAAAAAAGCATTCCAGCAGCCTGGAAGAACCTCAGCAGTGCCCCTGATGTGGTGTGCCCAGAACTCGCCTGCACACACAGCCACAGCTGGTCTCTTCATGCTGACAGTCCCACACTGACATGCCTGCTTGATCTCCTCATGGCACAAGTTACACTGAAATAATAATGAGTCTGCAGGTCTTTTTTTGTGTTTGTTTGGGTTTTTTTTTGAAATGTGGTGGAGAGAGAAATGTTGATAAATATTCTTTCAGCCACTCCACGGGCATTTGGCATCCGCTTCCATGAGCTGATGCATGTCCTAACCTGGAGAACACAAGGATGACTACTTTGAGGCTAAACAAAACCCAAAATCACTGTCTCTTCACCATTCCCCATGTGCACTGTATATATAAGGAGAGACACTGGGACACCACAGGAAGGACACCCTTGTTATGGATGAATGCCTCTCTCAAACAAGAATTCCCCCTGAAACCAGTGGGATCACCCAGGGAGGAACTGATCACTAACCATCTGATCCCACCTTACAGACAGCTGGCACATCAACTGATGTTTGACAAAATTGTCTGAAAAACTCTGACATGAAGTTGAAACTGCTTGGATGGACAGAGAGATGGACATGCAGCCAAGGTCATCTATTGTCCCAGGTTATTGTTGCCCATCCTGCAGGTCCCTCTCACGCTGGCTGGCAGCAGTAGGTCTCTCCATGACCTGAGGAACACGGCAGCCCTTCCCAGCTGCCTGCAGCAATGCTTCCATTGGGATTTTGCCTCCTGCAGTGGCACAGCCAGGAAGGACAAACAGGAACTAAGAGGTCTCACGCCCTGAACTGCTGATACACTTCTGGATACTCAAGGAGGGTGAGGAAGAGAGCAGACTGGACTGCCTGAATACAAGCAGGATAGCGGGTTCCCAGATCCAAGGTGGCAGCCAGGTTCTATGTGGTGTTTGCCCTGTTAGGCCTAGCCAGACTTCTCACAGGTGGCAGAGTTATTTGCTCTTCCTGCTCAAAACACAAAAGAGAGGGTCAAGCAGAGAACAAGAGCTCTTAAAATGGTTTTCCTACTGCAGCAGAGGTTCCTCTGAGAAGTTCAACACAGTCATGTCCTGGGGCCCCAAGAACACACAGTCCATCCCGTATGTCTTGATTATAAGAGACCTCAGCTGAGCCTTTGTTCTGGACTAACTCTCCAGCAAAAGGAACACCATGTTTTATATTTGAAACAGAAATGTTACCACTGCTAACAACCAGGAAAATAATCCTGACCTCACTGCACATTCCCTTGTCTGACAAAGTATGGATACCGTTATTCATATTTGTACTGTACAAATGTTCCCAAAATGTCAGCCTTTCCTAATGACCCTAAAGAGACTGAAAATTAAACTGCAGTTCCGGGCAAGGAAGCGACTCTATTAAAAAGAGACAGAGAGCGCCTGTGGGCATTGCCCATAGCTGTTCCGAGCTGCCTTCCAAGTCCTATATATTAACAAAGCCTATGCACAAAAGCCATGTTTTTAACTACTGTCAGCACTGCACAGTCACTCCAGCAGCAATCGAGCAAGCTGTTCTGCCTCATGCCTCATCACCATTTCTCACACTCTGCATCAAAGCACCAACATTAGCCAATTCAGCTGCCCTTCAAACTTCCAGCTCCAGTCAGGAGGAAGCATCTGCGGCTGTTCAGCTCCTTGTGAGGCTGCCGAAAAAAATCCCAGCTTGCCAGGAACACCCAGAGTAGCCAAGCCTGATGGCTCTCCATGACATATGGCCTTAGGACAGGCCAGAGAGCTGTGAGCAGCTCCCCATTCCTACACTGTGCTCCGGTTCCCGCTCCAAACCCCTCCCAGCAGCATGGATGAGCTGCAGGCTCTCCCAAGGCACTGCTGCCACTCAGATGTCGTGAGCAGCAGCTGTCAGCGGGGGAAGAGGCACCCTTCACTTGTGGCTAAGATCACTTCCCAGTGACACAGCACAGGCTGGCACCACAGAGGCTCCAGCGCCCTGTCTGCTGCCAAGCAAGGAGCTTGCACTGCAGCAGTCACTCCAACGGCAGGAATGCCGTCAGAAGCCATCCATCAGCTCAGCAGACTGGAGGAAAACAAGAAACAGAGTCAAGATGGGCTTTGGGCGAGAGTACCACAGCTCCAGCTCCTCACAGCTTAACGTGCCCAGCGCAGACAGGGAGTTCAGTCACTGCTGCGTTTGTCCCAGAACAGACTGTGCTACTGTCATTCCAAGGTCACAGAGCAGGGAGCAGAAGCGGAACAGAGTCCTCAAGCCTGGTCAAATCCAAGTGCTCTGACACCACTTTTGGGACATGCTGATGAGTCTTGTATGACTGATGAGATGGAGTACACAGCACGGTTTGTGAGCCAAAGGAAATGGCAAGGAGGATGCAACTGGAGAACAACACAGCAAAATCCCCCAAAAATGCTTCTAAGACTGGGAAACTATCTTCTATGGGCCTTGCTTAATGTTTGATAACTTAAAAATCAACTTATTAGCTTAAGTATATGGAATTAGTGGATGAAATAGACAAATAATTTGAAGAAAAAAAGGGAAAATTGGGCAGGAAAGCCGGCTACGATTTCCTTCCCTTTATTCTCGGCATAGAGCTTTTAGTCCAAACAATGACTGAAGAGGAGCATTCCAGACCTCCCAGGCCAACATCAAGATGGGACTGGGGCATCTACTATCATGAAAAATAGACAAAAGACATCCAAAATAATGGAATAAAAACAATCGGAGGGCTTAGCTTCATACTGTACTTGGTTCTTCATCAACTTCCCAGCACTTCACCCTTCCCATACACTGCCTCCTCCACACATCTTGGCACTTACGAGTCTCCACGACTTAAAGAAGCCAGAGAGAGAACGAGGATGAGAGAGGGAACATGAACTGTGTGTCAAAAAGATGATGCGATTCCAATTTTAGTAATCAAAATAATTGAGGAAAATCTAAAGTCTCCTAAGACAAACCAGAGTAGCAAGGGCAAAAACCCAGTCCTGGCAGGCAGGAAAAAATATTCACAGTGCAGTCAGCAAAAAGAATAATTTCCTCCCATTTCCTGTATTTTTATGAAACATTTTCAGAGGCAAGGCAAACCTGTATTTTCATATCTCTAATTTTCAAACTATACCACTGCTACTTAGCAGAGATTTTGGCATTTAGCAAGACAGCCGGGGGGGGGGTGGGAAAAAAATCATGATTTGCACGTGCTCTTCTTGGCAGATGAGGAATAAACAAGGCAAAAGGAGGTACAGTGAGATGATCCCAAGTGCCAGTACCCAGGCCTTGTTTGGGATTAAAGTAGAACTTCACAGATCAGATGTAAGAGTGCGTTAAAAGTTTGGAAGAGTCCAGTTGATTTCAGCATAGAAATCCTCATCAGAGCCAAATGAGTTGTAAGCATGACCATAGACACACATTCAACTGCCCACAGCAGCCAGTCAGCAACAGTGAGGACTTACAACAAAACCCACAACCACAGGGTGACTTTACAGAAAGCCTGTTCTGACTTTTAAGTGTCTTGGAAACACGATCCCCTTTGGGAAATCTACTGTCAGACTGACTGGGTGAGGGGAGCCTAGGACTTCCACAGGAATAGTCTGGTTCTTTTTTAGCAGTGTCCAAATCCCACGTGCTTCTCCAAAAGTTAAATGATCTTATGGACCCAAAGCTGTCCGCAGTTCCTGGAGTATCACCCTCATTATAAATACATCAACTAAACTCACCACAAAGAGAAAAATAGAACATCTCTAGTCAAAATAGTTGGTTTTGAAATGCCTTCTGTCATAGCATGAATTCCAGGTGGGATAAAATTTAATAGGCAGGCTGGAGTTAGGGAGACCTTTAAATATGAAAAACAAAAACCCCATACCCTATGCTGCTATAATTCAGGACTCCACACAAAGGAGTTTTTTTAACTCTACCATTTTCACTGGAAGCAGACTGTTGCGCAAGGAAACACCATCCCACATGATTAAGCAGCGCTGCAAAGGGCTTCTGTCTTTCCCTGAAAATCCCTTAAGTTCTCAAAAAAATTCCTTTACTTCCACCTTCAGAATCTATCCAGAAAAAAGCCATTTGTCAATTACTTCCAGTTCTTTTGGTTCAGGACTCTATTACGCTGCACAATTGTTCATGTGCATCTGCTCAACACAGAGGAAAAACATGTTGCTAAATTGGAGACAGAGCAGTGGGCTGGGCAGGAGAGGTGCCTTCTCCATTGTGTGCACAGGGAGGCTCTGCTGACTGCAAGTGCTCGCACGGCAGGAGAGAGCCCCAGTGCCATCCCTGCTCTTGCTATTGGCAGCTGTTCTCTTATCACCAAAGAGAATTTATCGCACCGCTGACAGATGCCCAGATTCAGAAGCTGGAGCTGAAAGCCAAAGGGATTGAATCAGAAAACAAAAACGTTCCCACAAAAAAATAAAAAAAACCCAAAAAACCCCAAACAAACAAAAAAAAATAAAACAAAACAAAACAAAAAAAAACACGAAAGGAAGGGCCCTACCAAACCAAGTCACTTCAGTGCACACAGCATCTCTCCACAGGGAGAGCAGAGAGCCGAAGCCACCGCAGCAGATGTCAGGCAATGTGTCTCAGGCGCTCCTGGAAGCTGCTCAGCACTCAGCTGAGGAGCTGCAGGAAACCATGGAGAGCTTAGCCACAAAAATCCTAACAGGGACAGTGTGAGGAAGGAAAACCTTCAGGGAAGAGGGCCTTGAAATCAAGCTTCCTCAGTATTAAGGTCATTATTGAATACAAGGTACTTGAACTCCTAATGCTGTCTCCTGAAGGGAGCTGATGGATCAGGGGTGTCCCAGGATTTCTGCTCTTACACACACACACACACACTCTCAAAGCCTCTTTGACTCTCACACAGCTATGAACCTTATTTTCTTACTTTCTGACTCCCCCATGTACCAACACCCCAGAGGCCATTTCACAGCAGCTTTGGCCACTTCCAAGAACTGGAGACAGAATCTCTGTGTTGTACAAGACAAGGGGCTTTAATATCTCCCTTTCCTGGTGTCATGTCGGCAAACACACAGTGCACACATGGCCCTGTGCACGTGGATACTGAACCAAGAGCACTCTACACACGTGAGCAGCTACACTGTCTCTGTGCCCGTAAACCAGTGCCTGTACTCGAGCCACAGGCTTTGCATTGAAACATCGCTGCACACAGCATTCCAAAATATCCCTCCTCCCTCTCGTCCCCAGGGAAAACATAGCTGTGTTTATCACAGGCAAGGAAACTCTGAGCTATGCACCGACATGGCTATGGGCATGATATAAAGAAAGACAGGGATACCTTCCACCAACATTCCCAAGTGCATTTGCCCTACTGAGGCAGGCTGATAACAGATTTCATCCCCACGGACTAGTCTGCCTTTTACGGAAAACTCTAAACAAGCTGAGTTCTCCCACAGGAGCGCTTTCCAACAGTGGCAAAAGGAGTCCCAGGGCACCTCCCATTTCTTTACTTGTAACGAACCTATGAAAAGCCCTCAAACAAAACTCAGGAGGAGGCGTTTTGCTGGGCACTTCAGAAGAAGAACATCAAACACGGAGGCACAGCAACCTTGAGGGACACCAGCACCGCCCCGATGTGCACTGGTAGGTGTCTGCAAGGCGCGGGTCCCGCCGGGTGCGCCCCCAAGTTCTATGGAATGAGGATGAAAAGGCAGCCCGAGGCTGCCGGGAGGCAGGTCCAGGTGCGGAGGCAGGACCGGCGGCAGCACGGAGCCAGGCTGACACCTGGAGGGAAAGCTGGGGATGAACCGGGAGGATGCTGGCACGCAGCGCTGTGTCCTCATCGCTGCCTGCCTCGGGTCCCTCCTGCCCACCACCTCTGCCCCCTCCTCCTCCCGACCCGCTGCAGCACAGCTGAGACGGGCCTGCTACAAACAGGGAAAGGAGAGGCGGAAAAAACACTTTTAGTGTCTCAAAAATCATCACCGAGAATATTTCCACTCTTTCAGTTTTAAAATTGAACCGCTTTGGGTTTTGCTCACGTTCTGCAAAAAGCAAACGAGATATTTGGTGTGGATCATTATTCTTCCCCTGGTTGCTCCCTGAAAAACCAGAGCAGCGCATAAACAGATGCTGTCGGATCACACACAGTCAGACCAAGTTTCCTTACCAGCTCGACTCCAGATTTCCCGTGGCAGAGTCCCACACTTCTTATTCCTTAAATAAATTAAACATGGTGCAGACACAGAGTAGCAGCTCCAGCTGGTGCCTCGGGCAGGGCCCCCTACAATGGATTCCCCGGACGTTTATCCCCTCCCAGTCTGTGCCCCCGGAGTCTGGGAGCTTTCTGCTGAGTCACCGGCTCTTCTGTGTCGGCGCAGCCGGTCACCAGCCCGGCGCCGCAGGGCCCCGAGCCCTGCACAGGTGAAGGGGCAGGTCACAGCCCTTGCCGGGGGCTGCAGCCACGCTCCCATCCCGGCCACAACCTGCAGCTGCCCCCGAGCTACCTGGCCTAAATGAGTCCCTCAGCAGGCAAGTAGGGCTAACAGGCAGTTCTGCTCACGTGTGACCTCCTCAGCCACCCCCGCGAAAGCCTTCCCTACCTCTGCGCCGCACAGCTCACTTCAGACCCAACAGAAAAGTACGGAACCTCTCAGGCACATTCATCTTTGCTCCCAGTTAAGCTTATCTGCCAGTAAAATTCGGGTCCGGTGTAGGAATTAGAGCAAGCTACTTACTTATCTGAGAGGTCAATTTAGGTCAAAGCTATCTCGCACAGATGGCTAATTTCAATCCCGAACACATACAACACAATAGGTCAATAAACTCAAAATAAACAGTGGAAGTAATTCATTTAAAGCTGCCTTAATTGTTTCTCAATTTTCCCTAGTAATTTGACCTGTAACACTTCTCCCATCAAAGCTTCAAAGCTTTAACTTAACAGCCAATTAAAACTTCTTTTAGAAAAAAAAGTGCTGTCAGCTCTGATTGCTTCTGCCTGAACCCTTTGAAGCGCTAGAAGTTGATTTAAAGTGCACGGGCCTAGAAACAAAGTGCTCTTTCCAGGTATAGTGTTCTCAGGGAGCTAATGAGTCAAGGGACAATTACAACTAATTAAGATTTTTAACTTGATAGCAACTTTCCGCACACCACTGGGCTTGAGGAAAGTGAGTCACCACTGGAGCGAACAAGCCATCTCTTGGTGTGTCAGTGGGAGCTGGCAGGAAAGCACCCAGTTTTTCCCCAGCAGAGAGAGGTTACCAAATTAATGTGGCAACTGTATTCTTATTCTCGCAGAAACACTTCTCTGCAAGAACATCTATCAGCTCCCTCATTCTCTAAGTGAGCACTGCACAGAAAAAAGCCAGTGAGACACTTTTTTGGAAAACGATGGTCACCATATAGGGATCATTACTGTTGGCTTGGCTTCACTACTCTGGTTCAGAGATTTTTAACTGCAAAGTACACTAGGTTGGCCAAAACAAGACCAATTCCTGTCAGTCTGGATATTGAACCCCCATCATTCTTACATTTTACTTCACATTACACACCTCTGCCGTGGGAAAATTCCTCACCACTTGGTTTAATGAGACAAAAAACCTCGGTAGAGTTCTGCAGGGCACAGGACCTGTGGGGAGGGGCAGGTGAACCACGATTAACTACCCTGTGGGGCACACTTGTTTGCAACTCCGAAACCAAGAGCCATAGTACACCTAGGGAATTACTTCTTCCCTCCCAGCCACTTATTTTTTTAAATAAGGAAAAAAAGACTTTAAAAGGAACTGGCAAATAACCCTCAACTATTCTTATTGAGGCAACACAAACCCCTTGGATGAGTCGTCCGGATGACTAAAACCTTTTTGGTACCTCATGGAGTACATAGGGAAAACCCCCAAAAGCCAATAATCACGATCTCAATTATCCAGAGCTCGCTCTTGCACGCTTTAAGTGCAATTCCCACTGGGAATGACAACCCTCAGCATTGTTTCACCTGACAGGTGCATTCCTGGCCTCTCCTCACAAGCGTTTGCAGCCTCGGGCCTGAGGGGAACGGCTGACTGGCCCAAAGGCTCAGCTCTGACATTCGGGGGCTGGGGGGCCCGGGCGGTGCCCGAGGATCCCGGAGGGAGGATCCCGCAGCTCTGAGGGGCCCGGGCGGTGCCCGAGGATCCCGGAGGGAGGATCCCGGAGGGAGGATCCCGGAGCTCTGAGGGGCCCGGGCGGTGCCCGAGGATCCCGGAGGGAGGATCCCGCAGGGAGGATCCCGGAGCTCTGAGGGGCCCCGGGCGGTGCCGGCGGCTCTCGGGCGCCCCCTCGCGGCCGCTGCGGGGCCGCGCGCGGAGGAGCCGCGCGCTGACGCCATCGTTTGGCGCCGCGCGGTGACGCCATCGCGGCCGGTGCCCGGCCCGTGAGGGCGGCGCGGGCCGGGCCGATGCGGGCACGATGCACCAGAAGCTGCTGCGCAGCGCGCACTACATCGAGCTGGGCAGCTACCAGTACTGGCCGGTGCTGGTGCCCCGCGGCATCCGGCTGTACACGTACGAGCAGATCCCGGTGTTCCTGAAGGACAACCCCTACATCACCGACGGATACCGCGCCTACCTGCCCTCCCGCCTCTGCATCAAGAGGTGAGCGCGCCCCCTCCCCCCCCGCCGACTCCCCGGGCCCCGCTCACCCGCTGTCCCGGCTTGTGTCTCCTCGCAGCCTCTTCATCCTCTCCAACGAGACCGTCAACATCTGGAGTCACCTGCTCGGCTTCCTGCTCTTCTTCACGCTGGGCATCTACGACCTGACGGCCGTGCTGCCTGCCGCCGGCGCCTCCCGCGAGGACTTCGTCATCTGCTCTGTCTGCCTCTTCTGCTTCCAGGTAGGCGCGGGCCGGGAGCGCCGCGGGGGTTACAGCCCCTCGCACCGTGCGCGCACAGCGCCCTCGGAGCCGCACTGCTCCGCACGGGACGAGCCTCGGCGGGTTGGTCGCATTTCCCTGCAGTAAACTGGGCAGGACTGAGCGCAGCTGGCACGGGGGAGAGCCTGCGGAAAAACAAGGGCCGTGTCCAGGCTGGGTCTCAGAGCTTCAGCAGCTTGAGAGGTGTCTGACATGGCTCCCAGACAGCATCAGGCGCTACTGGAAAGGGCCTCCCACCGGAGCACAGGCATCAGCCATGGCCTGATGGTCAGGAAGGGCAGGAGGGCTGGCAGCAGTTGTGACTTCTGAGCTGGTCTGACCGTGAGCTCCTGTGTCAGATACATCTGTCCCCATAGCAGACTTCAGGTGTGTCACACATGGCTGCTGAGGCGCCTGTGATGGACACCGGCCCTGCAAGAGCACAGAGCTGAAGGGCCCTACATGTGTTCTTTTCCAGCACAGGATGGCTGGGTACAGCCAGAAGTGGGGAAAACATCCTTGCTGGCTGGAAAAGCACTGCTCTTGTGCTCCTTCCTCCTACTGCCACGGGGTCACGGAGGAACAAACATTTCTTGAGGACAGAATTTGACACCAGCCTAGGAGCAAACACGCGCACAATGTGCTGGGGCCCAGGGGCCACCTTGAGCTGCAGGGCTGAAGCTTGTGTGCTCCCTGTTGGTTTTCAAGGAATTAATCACCCTCATTTGAACCTCTCTGTAGGTCTGTATGCTTTGCTCAGTAGGATATCACCTGTTCTGCTGTCACCGCTCCGAGAAGACCAGCCGGCGATGGATGGCACTGGATTATGCAGGAATTTCCATTGGGATCCTGGGCTGCTACGTGTCAGGCGTGTTCTATGCCTTCTACTGTAGTAACGTGAGTCAGGAGCATTTTCCATGCAGTGCTTAGTTCCTGTGGTCCTGTTCTTGCTTTTGTGCTGTAGAAAAGGGGTTTGTGGCAGGTGTCCAAGCAGAACGGGAATGGGAAGAGAGGGATGGAAACTGGAGCATGTGCCCCTGGCCCCAGCAGAACTGTGCTGGCTGAAGGGACAGGCAAATGCAGATTTCCCTTTCTAGATGTCAGTTGCACAAAGCCTCAAGAAAATATTTAAATTTCTCTGAAAGCAGAAACTTTACAGGTCCTACCTGTGTCCAGTGCCTGAGGCTGATCATGGGATGTGTCCCATCATAGGCACTTCAAGCAGCATTGCCCATGAAGTAGCTGCCAGGAGGCAGAAACAAGCTTGTTTCCTCTCCATCTAATAGAGGAGTGAAATGAGATCCCTTCCAAGGCCTGCCATGTATACACTGTCAGGGAGCTGAACTGGGCTGCTGAGGCAGAGGCGCATTGACAGTGTTTGGGTGCAGGCACTCCTTAGAATAAGGAATGTGTTACAGGTGCCCCAAGCAATACAGTCCCTTCCCCTCACTGCCAGCTGACCAACACGAGTCCCTGCACTCACACCCCCCGTGGAGCTGTGTTCTGTCACTGAAACTTCCTGCCCAGAGTTGACTCTTACACAGGATAAGAAACCCACAGACTTGCCTTTGTTTCTCTTTCCCTCAGTACTGGCGCCAGGTATATCTGATCACTGTGCTGGCCATGATATTGGCAGTATTTTTTGCTCAGATCCATCCTAGTTACCTCACACAGCAGTGGCACAGGCTGCGCTCCGTCATCTTCTGCTCCGTGTCTGGCTATGGAATCATTCCCACCATCCACTGGGTTTGGCTCAATGGGGGCATTGGTGCATCCATTGTACAGGTAAGAAAAAAGAATGAAATAAGATTCCCTTTTGCTTTTCACTTGCCATCTTCCTTGAGTCCTCTTACACTCAGGGAAGCAACGGGGAAGCAGCATGAGTTTAAATTCCTTTTGTACAGAATTCTTTTGGTCGGTACGATCCAAATGCAAACACTTAGAAACGTGATGGGGGTAGACAGGTTGTATAGGTTCCGCCTGCTGTACTGCCTTAAAGCTGCATGGTGAGAAGCAAAGCTGGATGGAGGTGTGTCCCTGCCTGGGGACAGAGCAGCAGAGGGGGGCAGACCACACCCTCACTCCACCGGGCCAGGAGCCGAGGGCTGTGGAGCAGGAAGCAGTCTGTCAGGCTGCACAAGTGCTCAGGGCTGGCCGCCTCCACAGGGCAACCAGGAGACACTGATGGGGTGATTATTTGCTTCCTCTTCTATTCCCTGGGTTGGCAGCAGAAATCAGCATTTGCCTGCTCGGCCCTCTGCCTCTTACGCGATCCTCTTCTAATAGAACTGTGACATTATGGAACTCTTGCCCTGTTGACGTTTCTCCACTTGGAATAACCCTGTGAAACCAGAGGCCCAGTACAGCTAAAGGCAGCGCAGTGTGCCCCAGTATGAGACCCCCTGAAATCACTGCTGTTACTCAGGGACCTGATGGTACTGAAAAATGCACCACTTAGGTAATAAAACTTTCTGCTAAGGAAAACCCACCTGGTGCCTGGGTTGCAGTGCGAGCAGTCCTGTGGCCTCGGGTGCAGCAGCTGCAGTTCCAGTGGGTAAGTGGGATGTGCACTGCAGTCTGCCTCACCCTGGCTGTTCCGTGTGGGGTCAGGGTGGTGGCAGATGGCCTTTCACTGACAAATGCCATGTCTGCTGCAGGCTGCACAGGAACGCTGAGTACCTTGCATGTAGAGGCAGAAAGGTCGGAATAAAACAATTTTATTCCCATTCAGGCTTTCTCAGAGTTGGGCATTTGTTTCCCTGTTGGATTTGCCTGTAGCTGACATATTGCAGTGAAGGAAGATTCAGGGTTTTCATACTGTTTTCTTCTTTATATTCAGGGACTTCTTTTTCTGGTTTTGCTTTCTAACAGAATAGGAGAGCTTCCTTTTCTTTTGCAGGAGTTTGCTCCGCGGGTAGTTGTCATGTACTTCATCGCTGCTGTAGCTTTTCTCTTCTATATTTCCAAAGTTCCAGAGAGATACTTCCCAGGTAGGAAATTCTCTTCTGGGTGGTTTTTCTTTTTTCCTTGCAGTGTCACAGTCCTTGCTGTGGGTGAACTGCCTGGGAGAGAACATGCTGAGCACATTGCCATGCAGAGTAAAATGGTGCATGTTTGCAGCAGGAGAGGCAGACAGCTTCCAAGGAGTTCGTTACAGAACTCTCCCTGCCTCCCCCCAAGTGCTGGAGCTATGCAGGAGGCTGATTACTAATTGCACTGCACTCGCTGTGGCTGAATTTCACAGCTTAACCCCTCGCCCTTGTTGCCCACAGGCCAGCTGAACTACCTCGGCTCGAGCCACCAGGTGTGGCATATCCTGGCAGTGGTGATGCTGTACTGGTGGCACCAGTCCACGGTGTACATCATGCAATACCGACACAGCAAGCCCTGCCTTGAGTACGGCGTGGACTTGTGAACAAAGGTACAGCCTCGGGCAGTGGGATAGTCTAAAAACCACAGGCTAAAACCATCCTGGCTTTAACCCCAGTTCACTTCCTCAGAGCAGGTGCAATGCTTCCTGTAAAGAAAAAGCAGGGATCTGATGCCAGGCACTCTGCTGCACTGGATGAGGCTCTGTGGAGCTGCTGGGCCCTTGAACAGTTCTAGGGCAGGCTGGACTAAGCCCTGCCAGATCCCTTCTAGCTCTGTGTCACAGTTTTAATAGCCTCAAGCTATCATTACTCTTTGTCCCTAAGTAGCCTTTTCCTGGGAAAGGCTTTTTGTGGAAATCAGACGAGTTGCTGATTTCATGTGCCCAGTAAGTGATTCACCTTGTTTCCCTGCTCTATTTCAGAGGCACCATGGTGGGATTTCTGACTCTGAGGATCTGGACCTCACATAATGAGCTGTGCTATGGACTGAAGCACTGAGGCAGTTCCTTTCCTGACTCCTGGACTGTTACCCTCTTGCTGGGACAGAGCGTTACCATGAGCTTTGATAAAACCAATAGCGTAGCCTGGGATCTGGGAGACGTTTCCTTCTCAGCCACTTCCTGTTCCACAATCAAGTACCAAACAGGTCTTCCTCAAGCAGGACAGTGGGAAGCTGGGCTGTCTGACTCAGCACGCAGATCCCAGCAGGACTTTTTGTTGCCTGGCAGACACAAACAGCAGAAGTGAGTACCCTTGGCTGAGCCAACAGGTCTGGACACCAGGGTCTCGCGTAATGTTCAAATGCATAATTAGGAGATGCTCCTGACAGTGTGCCTGTAAAATCATGGGAACTCTGGGACCCAGTCCTGCATCTGAAACACAGCCCTGTGGTCTGTGCATCCCTCAGCCTTGGCCCAAAAGGCGTTCTTCTGCTTCAGTGTTGGCACAGGAACATGTGAACTGGAATTCAGTGGACTTGTGTTCTCTTCTGAACAAGCTCTTTCCATTTTCCTGGAAGTTAAGATCACATCCAGCACACCTAGATCTTCACTGCAGATCTTACAAATTGCCTTCAATAGGGGCAGTGCCATCGCTTGAAGTTTCTCCAGATCCCTTCAGTATTGTGAAGTGTTCCCAGAGAGGCACCAAGCCTGTGTGCCTGTGCCCATGTTTGTTGCTGTCTTGCAGTCAGTGGACTTGCCCGAGTAGTGAACCTGCTGGGGATGCAAATCCCCGACCTTTGGCTTTTCCATGTATGAAACGTTATGCTGCACTCACAGACACTATTAGCCAAAAGGACTTGCTGCCATAATCCTGCCACAGTGAAAAGGCTTCCTGAAGTTTCAGGATCTGCTGCGGAACCATCACTTCAAAACTCAACACCCAGGAGCCATGCAATGCACGAGTTATTGGGTAGCTGTAGCTCAGCAAGATTAACCTTCAGGGGTGCCAGTCTTTCCAACAGGATTGAAATCCTTTGGATTTTTGGGCTAGAGGCAACATTTTTAAGTGATTTGTATATAGCAGCTGTGCCTGTGTTGACAGTTCAGTCAGGCAGCAGTACCTGCTGCTGCTGCACATGCCCAAACGTCAGCATTATCCATTTGGAGGCTGCTTCACATGCACCATGATGCCATTAGGACTAATCCCAAGTGGCTCTGTTCCCATAGTTGGAGGGGACAGGCTGGCACTGTGTGGGGCCCTCCTCGGGGTGGGCAGTCTCTGTCAGTCCCCCGAAGCTCCCTCTGCCTGGGCTAAATGAGCCCTGCTCCTCAGCCTTTCTGGTCAGGGTGTGCCAAGAACACATGAAGTAGCAGTGCAAGCTCACGGACAGGCACCTGAACAATCCCATGGGATGGAGAAGGCAGGACACAAACTCACTCCTCTGGAGCTTACAGACAGGCACTTCAACTCCTTGGGGATGGAGAAGGCAGGACACAAGCTCCTCCCAGTGTGCTGGCCAGGGATGCTTCTGTTCAGGTCAGAGGGCTGTTTTGGTGCTTTGTTACTGTTTTTTTTTTTTTAACCCCAGAAACAGGTATTGGCAAGAACTGACTCCACATTTCAAGTTCAGCTCCCGGACCTTAAGCCTTCCAGTGTAAACACTGATTTTATATTTTTTTTTAACTTCACAACCAAACAAGTTTCAAGTGCACTAATTACTACTACTGAAGCCTGACAAGGAACCTGCGAGTACAGAAGGAATTTCCAGTGTTATGTGTACAATAATACCTGAAGAATGTATCTGTGCTCTGAAATCATACTGATTTTATAGTTTACTAATGTATTATTTTTATGGAAACTCTTAACTACTCTATCAGTTTTCACTGGATAAGGAAACTGACTGCCAAGCTGTGCATTTTTACTACCTTGACAAAATTGATCAAGCTGCATGACAGTCTTCTATGTACATAATGAACTTGTAAATAAAGTCCAGGTCATTGGCGGTTTCCTTGGAGTAACATCACTTGTGCATCTCACACAGCGAAACAACAGATGTGAGTGGCTCAGCCATGGAACTTGTGCCATGTCTTGGGGGTTACTAGACAGGGAGACTGGAATTTTGGGGGAGCATCTCGAGGCGAATCTGCTGATAAACTCAGCTTTACAACCTACTGTCACTCCTGTTTACTTACCAAGTCCTGCTGGTTGCTTCATCTGTTCTTGACCATTTCCATTCTTAGTTCATCTCAACTAAGTAGAATCCGTACAAGCAGCATTCAAAAAACCTGCTAGTAAACAAATGCTACAAGGGGGTCAAACCACATTAAAGTTCTGTCTAGAAGTGCAGAGCCAAGTCCACCACAGTGGCACTGGGAGCCACACACAGCCTGTCTGCAGGAAGGCTTTAAAGAGTAACACTGAACCTAAGGAATTCAAAATAGCACGTGATCCACAGGTTTTTAACCCATTAGACAAAGCAAGATGATTAGGCAGCAAATACAAGTATTTTAAAACACTAAAGACAGTGACACCACAAAATATCACTCAGCAGAAACAGCACTGCTTATAATGAGTAAATCAAAGCCTAAAACACGAATACCTAACAATGCAGAGTTCAAGGAGACCTGCAAAGGCACTGTTACCAGTTTTGTTTATTTAACAACTCCAAGGATTTTATGACATATATCAGCTTCACAAAAAAGTTAAAAGTTCTCTGCTTAGTGGTATACATAAAAGCTTTAGAAACTTGAAGTCTAATGAGAATGGAGGTGTATTTCAGGAAAGTGCACTTAAAAGCTGAATGCCAGCAATTTTAAAGTAGGTTTTACGCTCTTTAGTACTAGGTGATTTTTCAGTCACAACTTAAGCCATATACACAGCCTCCTTGATTTCCTTTCAAAATAAGCACTACAGAACAGTAGCACAGCAGCCACCCTTGGCACTTGTTTTTCCCTCACAGGTTTCAGACATATTCACTCCAAGTCACAAATGTGATTGTGCCTGCTGGGTTACCCAAACCACAGCACCTCCAAGGGGTACGTGATGTGTGCGAGTGTGTGTGTATTTTATATAGACTTCTCATATATAAAAATACACGATATAGGATAAAAAACTCCAGATAAACTCTTATTCTCACAGTAGCAAATACATCAACTTATTTTCACAGTACTTGGTTTTACTAACTGGGACACCCAGAGTGATTAGAAGATACTTCCTCCAATGCTGGTGCTCACGGGGCCCACACGCACAGGGCAGCCAGAGCAGTTCACTACACACCTCGAGGCCTTTGAGTCCACAGACAAGCACAACTACCAGGCTTCTCTTTCAGTGACCACAACCAGTAAGGGCTTCTTAGTAACTTGGGACAGACTCTCTCCCCAGCAGTTGATCCTAGAAGGCCTGTGCTTCAGTCCTTCAGCATGGTGAAGGAGAAGCTGTAAAAATCCATGGGGATTTTTAGCCAGAAGAGAAATGTCAGCCCCTTAGCTTGTCACTGTTGCCTTCCTGGGCAGCATGGTACATGCCTACTGCAGCAAGGGCTTCCTTGTGTTTCAGTAAGGTCACAATGTGCTCCATGGTGAGCATACACCCCAAAAAAGGCAAAGGATATCCTGTTCCCTGACAGTCCCACATTCCAACTTTGAATAGTGGATCATGGCTGAAATTAAACCCCAGCTTGGGTTTGTTTGTATATAAACAACATATACTGCACAAAGGCAGCTTCGTGGGGGACACTAATTTCTCTTCAGTCATAAGAAAGGATAAAATAACTTCAACTCTAGAAACAAAGGAATTATATTTATACAAAAACCTGTGTGATCTCTTGAGTGCAAAGAACCAGGTTTGTTAAGGCCACTAGAAAGCAAATGTCACAGACCATAACTCACATGCACTAGAAGTGTTATGCCAGCTTTAGAGAAACTGGGATTTACAGTTTGCTTTTGCCTCATCTCAGTTTGTGCTCAACCTCACTTCAGCTTTGCTGTGCTGCAATTTAACCACGTACAGACCCTCTGCCAAAATCCAACCAACCTGCCACACGAGGAAAACCTGCAGCACTCCTCAGCCTCGAGTCTCAGGGCAAACTGATAAAAACCAAACATATTTCCTTCTAGTCTTAGTTTACCTGAATGCTTCTGCCCACACCAGGTGTGCACAACCTTCTCCCTTTGTGTCCAACAGCCACCACCTCTCCTCCCTGGCCCTGGAGCCAAGCCCCAGTGCCATGTGCATGGTTAACCCTTCCCATTGCCTTCCCACTGGGGAGGCAGCAGCCATGTGGCTTTGGCGAGGACCAGCCACATTTAGGACCATGGTTTTACTTTCTGCTGTTTTCCTCTCGTTATGTTTCCACCCCCTGCCCCATCTGTCATCTCACTCTGTTCCAAGAGCTCTTCAGACAGGTGAGTAACAGCTCTGAAGGAAACCAGGGAAGGCAGCTCATAAGCACGTGCAGAGAAAAAAAAAAAAAGAGGAAAAAGGCAGTTAACCTGAGTATCAGAAAATGCTACAAAACTCGGCATGTGCTTCTTACAGCCTTTGGCACCAAACAAACAGGTGAAAAGAGCAGTAATAAAAGTCTAGGAAACTCCTGTGCAAATAAAGTTGAAACATTTCTACTCACAACCTCCTACGAGCTTAATTTCTAAGCCTGGAAAAGGCACACTGAACCACGCTCAGCTGGAATATTCCACTTGCAGCCTGTGAGAAAAATGAAACGGAGCAAGATGAAGGTAGTGATGGTGTATGGATAGCTATGAGCTTCTTTCAGATACCAGGGTGAGGGGAAGCTCTCTCACATACACCCAAGGGAGCACTTGATCAAACCGACCCCAAAGGAGTCGATTTGTTTTCAATGTGTTTTGAGCAAATATCATAATGGATCCATACCCCCCCTTCACAGATCTCAGGACCACTGTATAACCAGCAGGAGGCTTTTGGGGAAAAAAAGGCACAACCCTGAATATTTCACTTTACCTCCTGTGACAGGGGGACACATGAGGACACCCAACCAAACACTGCCATCCTCCATGTACGAACATCCATTACCTCATCATCGGCATTCAGCGGAGCAGGATATAAAGGTGAGACTTGCCAAGAAACTACCTCCCTTCCATGTCCTTGAGGATGGCCATGGAACCCAGGCACACAGACCGGGCTGTCCCAAGGGGTGCTGGCTCCAGACAGTGTCCATGGCTCGGCACGAGCCTGCAGACAGCACGAGCTTCTCCAAAACAGGAATGAAACCCTGGCCTCAGCAGTGCTCATAGCTCCTCCCCACCACCTGCTGGCACCACACGCTCCTGGTGCCCCTCACACCCCCGAGGTCCTGGGCAGCACAACCAGGGTCCTGCTCATAAGGCTCCGTGGTGTGAATGCAGCTTGCTGGTCCAGCAGCCACCAGTTCCTGCTGGGCTGGAACACAGCTGGGAGCAGGGAAGCTTCTCCAAACCTCAGTGCATTCAGCAAAACTTACAAGAACATTAATTAGGTTACAGTCATTTCATAAAACTATTATTGTACAAAACAACAGTCTTCAGAGAATACATGTTTTCTTTGCAATAAAAATCCAAGAAGAAAAGGTATTTTCAGACACCAATCCCAATTTGTAGTCAAATCACAGTCACCTCACAGTCAACTGTGCAAGTCAACTAAACACTCTATATGTGCCCAAGGATAAACCAGCCCCTCTTTCAGTGTGCTGAGGAGCCTCCCATGTGCTACAAACACTGACTGTGTCCCTCCCGGCTCACTCTCCTACATTCAGGCTTCTCAGAAACGAGTACATTTTCTGTATCTTTAGTTTTGACTCTAAATTTCCAGTTTGCTATTTTACATTAATGGCACTTACTGTAAAAAAAAGATTGACCATTTAGGCACACAAAAAAATAACGTGCCTTTCATCTCTGCATCTGCATAGGTGTCTGCCAGGTCCCAAGCCATAGCTGTGCCCTGGAATTCTCGGCCACAGCCCCTTGAGGACATGGCTGCTTTATCTTTTGTGATTAATAAATGTAGTTTTCACCTAGGAAGCAAAGATTATTTCCAGCAGATAATCTGGATATTACTATGTCTTGGTTCTTAAGTCTGCTGCGACTGAGACACAAAGAACCACTGCAGTTCGTTACCCCCCGGTACGTATGGAAAGCATTTTCCATGTGCTCCCAGCCTGTTTCCCTCCACCTCAGCACATTGCAGAGGACCAGAAAGGCAACACTGAAGTGCAGAATGACAGTATGTCCCACGGCCCCCAAGATAGTGACAGTGATTCATATCCAATTCCTCTTTCCATTCTGGGAGCCATCTGCCATAACAAAATGGCCCTCCTAGTTTGTTTTTTCTATTTTTCAAAAAAAAAAAAACCACCAAAAAAACCCCAAAACCAAACCAAAACAAAAAACCAACAAAAACTCCAATCAGAATTAGCCATCATTAACAATTCCACTGTGCAAGCAGGCCATGCCCTCCTGAACCTGAACAAGCCGCACAGCCAAGGTCCCTGTCACTTCAACCACGTAACTTACTCCACTAAACCTTTATTAAGGGACTTGGAGAGGATGGGGGGGAACCCATTGGAAGCCTTTACTGTTTGGAAGGAAACGGAGCTGCTCCAAAGGGATCTAACTCCAGTGCCTGCTGCTGGGTCTGTGCACTCTGCACAACCAGCTCTGTGAAGGGCACTGCACCAAAGTCATCTGTTTTGAGCCCGTCCCCCCCAAGAACGGCCCCATGCAGGGAGCTCTGCCTCGGCCTGCCGGCCACAACGACCGTGCCGAGGTCCCCGCGGCTGTCCCCAAAGCCCGGGTGCTGAGGGTGCCGCAGCAGCTCCGGTGGGTGGAAGGGCTTGGCTCCAAAGGGATCCAGCAGACTCTCGTCTGTCTGCAGAGGGTTGGTTCGGTCCCTGCTGTCGGTCAAGGCCACGCTGATGTTCTCCTTCGAGTCCGAGATGGTGAGGAACTCATTGCTGCTCTGGGAGTCCCTGCGTCCCGCCTTCTTGTGCCGGCGGGCTCGTTCTGGGGTGCGGTAGCTTGGCTTCAGCCCCTTCTTTGTGGTGGTGGGGGTGCCGTGGTGGCGCTTCCCATTGCTCTTGGACACCTCCTGCTTCATGCGCCTCTGTCGGGAAGACAGTTTCTGCAGGTTCCGCTGCTGCTTCACCTTCTGCTGCTGCTGGCTCCCTGTGATCTCCTCAAAAGGAACCAGCCCAAACAGGTCCTCTCTGCTCCCAGCAGACTTGGAGAGAAGGGACGGCTGGAATGGGGTGCAGCCAAAGATATCCACACTCCGTGGAGACATGGGAGAGAGCACAGACTCCGATCCTGACACCTGCCCATCTTGCTGGGGCACTTTTTTGCTGAAGGGGGCTTTTGTGAAAACATCCAAGTCATCCTGCTCCTGGGCCAGGCTGGGAAAAGCTGTCTGAGAGGAAACATCTTTGTCGATCTTCTCTCTTGCCTGAGGCTGCAGGGTGAAAAACGGCACAGCCCCAAACACATCGAATTCTTGGCCAGGGTTGATCACAGTGCTTGGCACCTCAGATGAGGATGTGTGCATCGAACTGGGTTCCTGGACTTCACCACTGCCCACACAATCTCTGAACCTACTGCTCAGGAGGCCTTCCACTGATTTTTGCTTGGTATGGTCAGAATCAGAGTCAGAGCTCTGCTTCTCTTCCTCCTCTTCTTCCTCAGAGTCCATGAGAAGAGGGCAGTGGCCTAAATTCTCTGGTTCTGTATCATTGTCATCATTGAAGTCTCCATTCTCCCCTTGCAAGACTTCTTCATCTTCCTGTTCTTCTTCTTCCTCGCTGCTCTTGGGAGAAGGGGGGTCAGATTCAAAATCACTCTCTGACTCATCACCACCTTTTGTCACGTGTCCCTCTGTACTCCTCCTCCCTGGCCGGGGATCTCTAAATGCATGGCTCAGTTTTCCAGCTTTGGTTGGGGTCCCTAGGTTATTTCCTTGATTGCTGGCTGAGTTATCCACTTGTTTTCCAGGGGAACCTGCAGGTCCAAAGAAAAAAGAAAAAAAATAGAAAAAAAAAAAGGAACTTAAACCAAAGTCACTTACTCCACACACTCCACAGCTACACATGGCAGGAGCTGATGCAAACACACATATCCTGTACTTACTGAGGGGACTGAGCTAAAAACAGATGTAATATTTCAAAGAACGCTCACAAAATCAATAGTCAGAGTTGCCAGCTTGTACTCCCAGAGCACAAGGTGCCTGGAAATACAATACTAGTATTTTTGGGGCACGGAGGAAGGACCAAAGGACACAGATGAGCTCCTGAGACATCTTTTCCTACACACTCACTGTGCAGCTGCGCCTCTCCAGGGCAACACGAGCCAGCAGTCGGAAAAACTAATATTTTATTCTTTTTTTAATCAGACTTACTTCTGGTAGTGCCTCTGCTTTGACAAGTCTGCTCTAACAAGCTCCAGTCATAAGAACATGCTCTAGTCATTCAAACTTCCAGTGTAGTAAATGAGGCACAGGAACCTCTTGCTATCCCTGGAGTCTGAAAGCAGTGCTTCCCACTTCATGTCTAAATAGGATTCATCAGCTCAGCTTCTCTATAGCAAGGAAGTTTAGATATTCATTTTACTCAGACAGCTTCTTCCCCACTATTCAGTGATGAATCAATCGTGGGGTGGTTGCCTTGGGAATTCTGGGAGCAGTAGAAAAATTGCAGCAGTAAAGAAGAGAGATGGCAAGAACAGGCAGAGCAGGAGAGGCTGCCCAGCGCCCCGCCACAGGTCTCCACTCAGCAGACCAAGTCTGTCCCTGTGCCAGAGCCCCAGGCTGTGCGGAGATGTTTGCAGGAGCGCTGGATTTCTATTGCAAAGAAGGAGTAGGAGGAAAAGCAATGCAGTCTCAGCTGGGGAAGGTATGTTTGCTCTTAAGATGCCCTTTTCTCTCAGACACAGATCACCCTGGGCCATAATGCTTTAAGGAGCATAACTGACCATGTAACACTAATGACAGTGATGAGAATTGCCCTCCTGGCAGGCACAGAGCCACTCCCAAGATGTGTGCAGTCCTGCCCAGGGAGGCTCCCAGAGGCACCCTGGCTCCGGGGACAAACTCCTCACATCTCCAGTGTGTGACACCAGCTGGGACAGGGGCTGCTCCTGCCACACAGTTATTCACGAGCTCTTCCCACAGCACTGCTGACCCTCCCACCAAAACCAACACCTTCCACTTGTGGCTTTGCTACACAAGTACTGGAATTTAACTGGACTCCATGTGTTAACAGGATTGAGAAAGCTGGGGATGGCTGTGGGCACCAGCTATTTCTACAAAAAAGATCTTCAGCCAGAATCGAGCCTATAACACTCTTCTTCCCATATACAAAATAATCTCAGCTAATTCTTCCCTTCACAAAGAAATTACCACGCAACTTTCAGGCCAAGTCAGATTCTTTTCTTTCTATGCTTTAGTTTAGACCAGAAAACAATGTTTTACAAAAGCAGTTTCTCCTTTCTCAAAGGGAATGAACATCCAATTTCCTCATCCACCAGCTACTTTGCTCCTTTGCAATTACACTTGAAATAATCAAAATTTGGCAGCAATACAGTTTATGTATGGATTTAAAAAACAAGATGACCAGAATGACTGAAAACATCAGGTGATTAAGGCTTTGAGCTGTTTCTTCTTTGCTTCTGGTGTCAGATTGCTTCTTATCTACTGTAATTTTAAACACTACATATTTGCTTTAGCCACTAAATTAGAATCTGGATTATTTTGCTGCTTACTTGAGATTTCCCAAAGGTACAGCCTTCACATTGCACTATAACCCCCCAGCCTCCAAATCCTGCTGTTTCCAATAGTTTCTGAAACAGCAATGTTAGCATAAATGCAAATAGATTTAAAAGGAAATATTTCTAGGTTATATGTTAACACTTACCAAACAAACCCCCCAAACACTTTCTACATGTCAATATCCACGAGTTTACGCTCCCAAGCAATGACTGACCCTTTGCACATAATTTTGATACACAGAAAACAATTTATAAAGTGATTTCTTTTTAAGGCAAGAACTGAACCATAGTTCATATAATATTCCTGGCTTCCCAAAAGGTCTAAATATTATTTATTAAATGTTGCCACACACAATCCCTGGACAACAAACTGCAAAAGGCACTGACAAGACAAAACCCATCCCAACCTCTACCAACAGCCACTGACTCACTGACCACATAACTTCAGGTACAGACCTCTCCAGTGCAGCAAACAGGACTTGTCAGCACATGGCAAAACACTCAGAGCAGTTTCCCACCCCACACTCCACGTCCTGGCACTGGCACACCAGCCACTCCAGCATCTCAACAGACTCATCTGTTATTCACAACTGTTATTCTTGCTAATGATTTTGGGAGTCAGGCATCCGGACAACTCAGTCTTTTAGGAGTCTGTATTAGCAGCCTAAGATTTTCACTCAAGTCTAACAACTACCACCTCTAGAGAAACTGGGATGAAGGCAGGAACAACTCACTCAGCAATCCCACTTGCTGGAGATGTGGGTCCCCAGCAAAGACAGAGCCCACATGCTTGCTATCTGTGTAGACATGTGTGTTCTCTGTGCACTTGCAGCTCTGAACCACTGTTCAAGGAAACGCTCAGCACCTTCCTCCCTGACAAGAGGCAGAGGCATGGAGGTGCTTGAGTAGCTAACAAGAGCACTGAAAGTTTGGCATACTTGCTCACTTTTACAATACCTTCCCCAGCAATCTGTCCTTGTCACTTTTGTGGCCTCTTGTTCTACCGAGGGCAACGGGGCAAAGCCCCTGCACGCTGGATACAGCACACACCAGCCTTTGTGCTGGCAGCAACGAGGCAGCTGCAGGAAAAGGAAGCCCAACGTGGGCATTTTGTAAGTGTGTGCCGCCAAAAGAGAAAACGTTATCCGAAGTATCTCCATTCAGAGGCCACTGAAAATATTACAGGAATATTTCTTTATCCAAGATGTAACATCCTTCTAGCACAAGGCAATGAGTGCCTCTGAGCTCATCAGTGGTTTCTGAACAGGGTTTCCAAATCCCTAGGAGATTCCTCCTTATCCATTGTCTCTGTCAGAGTTATGGATGTGACCCGTTGATGGCAGCAGCAGCAATCCATGTCTATGTACTGTACAGCCTGGGAATTACCCGTCAGTGATCACAAACTCACAACCTATACTAACAGCTCACTATCAGAGTTTCAGAACCAGCACTCCATGTATGACCCTACACAGACCACGTCACCAGGAAAGCCGGTAGCACACATCAGATAGTGCTGTGAGAAACAACTGCTCCTGCTACACGAGTAAAAATCAGTTCTATTCCAAGGAGTATTTCCAGAGTGGCGACCTCCCTGCTCCCCCATCAGTGTCCGTCAGGAAAGAGCAAATATCTTGCTTTGTTCCTCAGTCTGTGTGGAGGTGTTGGAAACATCTGCTCCAAGCAGAAACTACTCCAAGATACTCATCTTCAACACTACCTGGTCAGCCCTCAGGAACAAACCCTCTCTGCCTGCAGTGGCTTCAGGTTAGCCCCAGGAACAGGGAGAAAACTGGTGTCAAATTCAAACCAAAGCAACAGAAATATCCTCCCTAGAACTATCGGGTTTTATACCACAGCAGGAATAGTTTGGTTTTCTACACTTTAGCAGTGAGACAGGGGCAGCTGAAGAAGTTAGCAAATGAAATAAAGAGCACTACACACAGAAACAACGTCCCAAAAAGGGAAAATTTCCTGCTTAATGGCAATTTAATGCTCTGGCCAAACAGCTTTTCTAACTGAGGTGTTATGTCATGTTGATTTCATGCCATCTTCTCAGGCCACCCTGCTGCAGACACTGTTCAGATACATATTTTTTATACAGAAATGCTGCACACTGGTGAGTAACATCTGTTTGCAATGTGCTGGTCAGATTACCACACTTCTAATCAGGTTTGCAGCCTGTAGCAAACAATTGTTCTTTGCTCAAATGCAAGCCAGGTGGAACATCTTTAATCGTATAAGAAGATCCCAATCTTCAAGGAAATTTTCTGATGTTCCTTTTTGAGACACAGGATTATAAAGAGGATGAATTCCCTCTTAACAACTGCAATAATTACATGCCTTCTGCTGGTCCCTCATTTTAGGGTATTGTGGGGGTGGCCCAGGAGTGGGGCATAAGAGCTTTAAGCTTCCTTGGAATTGGGAACATACTGCCATCATCATTTCAGAACAATTTGCCACATGTCAGCCCGAGGATTACCCCCGGGCTGCAACTAAATCTGCACCAGTTCTCTGACCAGAGCCAGGCCAGCAGCTGCTCAGTACTGTAATGGATTTACACTACTTACCACCTTTATTTTCAAGAACAACAAAAATGGGAGAACACTACACTTCTGCCTGACCTACCGCTGACATGTCTTTCTCAATAATTAGTCTAAAGGTTGAAATGTGTCAGAAAAGGAGTGAAATGTGTGCATGATAGTTCCAAGCTTTGAAAAAAACCCAAAACCAAAAAAACCAAACCAAAACCCACTGAATCATTTTGGAGAGAAAAAGCAAATTCCTGGCAGAGCCCACACATATAATTTATACTAGTGATGGGTGGATAATTTCAAGTTACTTGGGAAATATTCTCTGGAAAAGCTGAAATCTAAAGACCATCTTGATACAGGGAACCTGTATCCAGCAAGCAGTACTAATACCTGAAACTGAAGCCCAGGAGAGGTTATAGAGTAGTATCAGCAGTACTTTCAGTGAGTACAAATATTGATTTGAACTGAATTTAATTGCCGAGTTGGGTAAATCTGGAGCACTGCCCAACAGCCGTATCACCACGCACGTCTGGGTGTCTTAATCCAGAACATCAACTGCCGAACAAACATGAACTGGTGGCATGAGCTGTTTAGTGCTGTCACGGTGGCTCAAGTCTTCTTGTTTCTCCTGTTCTGATGTTTGTTATTTCTTTTTCAATTCCAGTGAGCTGTGTTTCACTTCAAGGCCCAGGCTGCACAATGGTCCCAAGGCTCCACAGCTGTGGTACAAAACTTGCAGCGGTCTGAAACCCCGTTCGAAGCACTACACAAAACATAACCACACTAATAGTCATCACCCTTGCTTCTTCATGCCACAACATCACTCTTCTGCTGTGATGTGGTGAAAGCTCACTATCAGCTACTGCAGCGGGTCTTTTCAGAGACATGCTGTGTTCAAGGCTCTGGATCATTCCCATGGCTATCTGACACACAGACAATTGGTTTTCCTCAAGATCCACACAGCAGGCACAATACACACCACACCACAAACCCCCTCTTATTCCAAGACACCTAAAGTCATCGTTTGCAGACATCACTACATCTGAGTGCAGGAAGTCTGGAAGTCAGAATGAAGCTGCTATGGAACTCAACTTGCTTTTATCCCCAGTCTCTGCACAGTGAACAAGGCTGCAGTGGCTGGGAAGGGGTTACCTGTGGAGGTTACAAAACCCAAGTGATTTGATGGAGAAGTACCACATCTAGAGCCCAAGTTAGCTTTACAAACATTCAGTAGAATAGTTTATGAGAGGGCCAGAATCAGAGCCTTATCCCAGGAAGCCAAGCCAGGAGACAGCTCACACAGTCTCCACAGGAGTAAACGCCTGTCAGACAGCTCCACGGCAGCACTGGCAAAGACCAGGCAAGGTTCCCAACATCTCCACACAGTCCATCCACATCATTGAGTGTTACCTCAAGTCTTGTATTTCTTCTCTGAATGTCAGTGTTAAGTTGAGGGAAGCAAAAGGCAATCTAACCCATTTTCATCCCACAAAAGTTAGTGTGAACAAACCTAAGATGGCAAAAGGTCACTGAGTAAAACTCAACAGCAAACTGTACTATGACATTTCCTTCTCAGCATTTAGAAATAGCTTAAAATGTGTCTCGCCTGAGTTTCTGAAACACTCAACTTTATGTTAACAAATGATGTAACAACCCAAGCTGGTTAATGCACACTTGAACTGAAAGCTTCCATTCCAAAATGCTGACCACAGGAGACGATTTTTTACAATTGTCACCATTCGGTGTTTCAGGCATTCCAGAACCAGGACCTGTTTTCCACATGACAAGCGTCTAAGTGCCTCAGTGCTGGCTATTCATCTGTGCTTTCTGCTCTCTTTTTCATAAGAAGCTTGCGATGTCATGTTTGTTTCTAACAGACTGAGCACTGGAATTCTTTCCCAAGCCAATTTTCCATTCCTCTCAAGTCCTAAGACATTACTACTTTTCACAAACATTCAGGCATAAGGTAGTATATGTAGCAAGTTTACATGTAGTGCTTGTGAGGACACTTTTGACAGGATACACACCAAGTGCTTCCCCACTGCTTCCCTCTCCAGCAGCCCAAGAGGACCCCAATACCACAGTAGGTGATTTCACACCCCCAGGTGCGCTCTGGGCAGCATGCCAGGGGTCACTCATGTCATCGCTGGTTCTCCATTCCCAGGGGACAAGAATAAGCACAGAAGGTCTGACAGAGAAGCAGCTGTAGTCCATCCAGTTCCAGGTTTTCTTCTCTGGTGATCCTTCCAGCAGTGCCAGCCTGAAATGCACTCTCAGCTCCACAGGGAATATCCCAAGGACTCACAATTCACAGCAGCCCAAGGACTTTTCCAGCAATGATCAAAGTTTTCCACTTCCAACCCCTGCATCTCCCTTGCATCACATTCCCAGTCACACATAAACATACCTGGTGACACTTATTTTGCCCAAGTACCAACACTTGGTGTTGTTCAGTCAAAAAATTACACGTGGTTTTCAGCTTCTTGCTGCCACCTCACATCAGATGACAGGAATTAGTTAAGTATTGAGTGAAATGCTGCTTTCAGTAGAGAACCATTAAGCCTCCAAAACCAAAGAGATCCTCTGGGTGACTC
>JAYRBT010000139.1:402772-418976 GCA_036023395.1 Myiotriccus ornatus
CCTGTTCCACTTTCCATGCAGTCACCTGCCCTTGGATGCCCTGAGTAAGGTACATGTGGTTTACTTCTGTTACATCTTTTACAGTCACAAGGAACAAACCAGAAAGAACATGTTACACAAGAAACTTAAGTACAAGAGGAAATCAAAACATCAGGGACATTTGTCAAGTTTGCTCTAGAAAGCCCTGAATGAGCAATGAAATATGTCTACGTGAACAGCATTCTCCTTTTCTTAGCTGTCTTACAACACCTCATTACAAGACATTACCAAGAACAGTTCAGTGGGGAACACAAACCAGCTTTTAAAACACAAATCTTTACATTTAAAGGTTTATTGTATCAGAGATTTTCACTAAGTCCAGTTCAATGTTAACACAATTAACAGTATCTTCCTTGAAATCAAGCCAGTACGTACTCTTGTTTAAGTGCCAGTTACAAGTCCAGAGAAAAAAGGTTACTGAAAAATGCCTGATTTTTTTTTCCAGTGCTACAGGTATCAGTTCACAAACCAACTCAGCATGTCCCAAGCACTTTGTTTTTTCAGCCATGACTGAATTTGTTTTTCCAGCCCTTAACAGAAGACATATCCCCTTTATTTTTTAGTATGTCAATAATTAAAGCTTAGTTCAAAGTAACAAAGATAAGACACAAGCCATAATACAGTGAGGGCATTCCTTACAGTCTAAGCTATATTAAAACCAACTGAAAAAACCAGCAATGAGCAGATGCACTTGCAAGATCTCAGATGAAGAAAGCAATAAAATAATCCCTGGACACAAGGGCAGGAATACTCAACAGGAGACTAAGCACCTGTTGGTCCCCATCTCACATCAAGTATAACTACCCCCTTTATTTTGCATGTGAATTCAGGCTCACCTATGATCCAAAGCAATCTTTTGAATGAAGATTGCAGGGAAAACCCTTCCCAACAGTACCTTTAGAGCAAACCCTTCTTCATTGAAATGGCTTTCACGTGGCACTGATCTACCGGACATGAACAAGATGACCGAGGGCATCTTGTCTAGTGAGCAGAACAAAACCACAAACTCAGAGCACAGCATTACACCAAACAGGATGAATTTATGTCTAACAACAGGAGCACACAGGGATGCTGTGGGGGATTTTTACCAGTGGCTTTGCAGAACGTGTTACCCTGCTCATCCAACACCACATGCAGCACAGGAACACTTGTGAGCACTAAGCAGCCCCAACAGAGGATCTCCAAGAATGCAAGATCCAACAGAAAGAAAACACAGATAACTTAGGTTGACCCCAACTGATTTATTTTAAGGCATGTTACCTGAGGTTTTGAACTTCTGTAAGAACAGTCCTTAAGAGTCATACTAAGGCACCTTTATCCCACAAGAACTCTCAACAAAACTTCAGTAAGCACCTAAGTGGCTCCAGAAATGACTGAAGTTCTTTTTAACATTTAAGTATCACATAGGCTTTACTTTGTCACAGGTACCAAAATAAATATTAAATAAAGTGCTGATCAACCAAATGTGAAAACTGTTGATTAAACTGGACCATGATGGAGTTCCCCAGTCACAGTCAATGCCCACATACCATGTTAGTTTTACTTCCATCTGAGGCAAAAAAAGATCAAAGCTGAACTGACAGGCAATAATGCATGCCCACCCTCCTCTCCCTATGCAGAGACAACAAAATGGCTGGGTTTGACTCAATTTGTACCAAAACTGTGCATTAAATGCAGCAGAAACTTACAGTCTGGAGAACTAACTACAGAAACAGTCTGAGTAAGAAGCAGGCTACAGGGAAGTGAAAAAATTTGGCCTTAGCAAGTAATTTGCCTTCAGCAAAAGCACTTGTGGTTCTACACCGCTCCAGAGGAACTGCACTGCCAAGGATACACAGTGTCACCACACAGGCACCGGAGCCGGGTGCACAAGTGGTTTTTCATCGGAGGTAATGAACAGAATAAAAAAATCTCTTTAGCCCAAGTGCTTTCAGGAGGCAGTTGATCCCTCAACCACTCTTTGGTCGTTTAAGTTCTGTGCACACTCCGACACATACATACAAGTACATGTGTGTACACCTACAGCTACGAGGTAATCGTGTTACAGGTGTAACTTGCCTTGGTGAGCAATGAAAGGAACAGAACCAAAGGGATCTTCAGGAGGACTTTTCTGTGGAGCAGAATGTGGCTCCACATTCTTATCTGAAGATGCTCTCCTGTCCACCAGCCTGTCTGTAAAAAACAAAATGAAACAGAACAAAAAATAAAGTAAAATAAAATAAAAATGGCAGGTCTTATGCCTATGCAAAGCTATGTGCTGTATGGAGTGAGGGAGGAATACACTATTAGGGGTTTTTGACAAAGGTAAAAGCCCAGCTGGCCCAGGCAGTTCCTTCCCTCTGTGCAGGAGACACACAGAGCACTTGGAAGACTCTGTACCCACACGTGTCTCTGTTGGAGCACCAAGGAGATCCCAGGCCTAATGACCACCTTTGTGTGACTGTAAAAGCTGGGCTGCTGTCCTCCCAGTGAGACAGCACACTCCTCTGCTTGGCTCCCAGCTCTGCAGATTAAGGGGTTACAGAAGCTGTTTAAGAAATCCACTTCTGCACAATGCTGTCAGAAGTTCAGCATCACATGTTGCTTCTGTCCCATCACTAAGTGATGGTAACAGCAGAGAAACAGCAGCATACACAAGAACACAGAGCTCCAACCTCTTACTCCGTATCACAAAGGTGCTCAGTTCAGACACCTCCATCCAACTGCACCTTCCCCTTAACTGCAACTGCCATCTTTCTACCAGGGAAACGTTCAGCAAGTGTAAGCAAGGTATCACGATAGGCGAGTTCGATCTCATTTACAGAAGCGATGAATCATCCCAGCAATACCCCCATCACCACTCACACTGACATTAAGCCACTCAACCCATGAAATCCAACAGTAATATCAGCCTGACAAAGCGTGACAACATCTTGATCCTCTAACAAAGGCTGTGTATATTTAATTCCTCATGTGTTACTGGCAGGAGTACATCAGCTTTAAAAGTATTGGACAGGTTAAAAAACATCTTTAATTTATGTGTGAAGTATCAGCTCAACAATACAAAGTCGGTTTCTGAAAGGGGAAAGAAAGGATTTATGTTTTGAATGCTACTCAGCACCACATAAATTGGCAAAAAGACAAACTTACATAACAATATGAGAGTTGGAAAGTCTGGGACAGCAATTGGGTTTAGTAACAGAAAAATACAGCCATTTATCAGACCTGTATCTGCACTTCTTTCTCTAGATGGTAAAAAATTACTTAGTAGACAATAGCCTTTTTCCCTCAAAAGAGGTAACCTATACTTAAAAAGAGCTCACCCTTGAATCTTAACTATATACCTGAGAAAATTTCACGAAGTATTATACAGTTACAGAGAATTTTATAGGTCCAAGCCTCCACTGGAGAATCCGTCTCCCAGTTTCTCATTATTCCAGCTAAGGTTGAGAAAGTAGCAGTCGACAAAGTGTATATATTTCTGCTTTGGCTGCAGCAAAGGCATTAACACTGAGATAAGCTTATATTAAGGCTGTTGTGCCCAAGATGATACCACAATGCAAACGGCCTTAATATAAAAAAATCCAAGTTAGGAGGTCTTTGAAGGCTGTGATGTGTGTATCTACACATACAAACACACACAGGTACAAACTACCAGCGCTGTCCCTGCTCTGGGCCTTGAACAGACACCAAGCCCTAAGGCCTTGGAACAGCTCTAAGTGCAGCCCACCCCGTACAAACAAGCCTGCCATCTAGTGTACTGCTGCTCAAAGCAGTCATGGCTTTTCATTTTGACAAGTTCTGTATTCAAGAGACTCATAAACCTAATGCTGGTTGCTCCGAAGCTGAACGATGCTGTTGACCTTTAGGATACAGTACATGAAGTGTTACCACACCCAGCTCTCCTGTGCGCTGAATTACCTTGAAAAGGGGAGCCCCAAACGTGCCTCGGTTAATGCGGTCTTTGGCACTTACATTTGCGCAGAACTTGTGGTTAACCAAGTCTCAAACTTACCATAACTACCATCACCAGTCCAACAGTTACAGATTCTGACAGTGGGTAGTGTACTGACCACTTGCTACAAACTCACCTGCTCTGGATTCAAGAGTGGATTATTTCCAACGACTTAAGGCCTCATTTGGAAGCAGCGTGCATCGTGTGCATCCAGTTGCACTACGGAATCAAATCCTTAACTTGGATTTGGAAGGCATACTCATTTTTAAGCTGGTACATTAGCCATTTTTCCCAGCTAGCACTAAGTAATTGTACTGTGAAATGTGTGCAGGCTACTGTCATATCTCTAAAGTACGTCTTAATTGATCAACATAATCAAAAACTATCAACTGGAGTTTCACAAACAAACCCACTCAGTTATTTTCCTTAGGAATTAACAGGTAGTGTGCACGTCTTGTTCAATTACATTCAAGGACACAGGTAGAAAGACCAAGCTAAAGGCAGAAGTGCTTTTTAATTACTAGAAATTCAACTTTACTGCACTTCTAATTGCAAGGAACTTGCTTATAGAGAGCCAAGCATGCACAAGCTGTTTTTTGATATTGTCACATCTTCCAAGTCCCACTGATAAATCTGATCTCAACAAAACCAGTTATAGGAAGAGCATCTAACAAGCATGTGTTAAGCAATTAAGAGGAAGTAATTCCAAGTAAAAACCATGGAGATAACTGACTTCAAGAGGAAAAAGTTTATTCAACTATTGCCATATCAGAACAATAAAAGCAGCCCTTACATTTAGCCACTCATCAGAAAGGACATTACAAAACATTAACATAATGTAATAGATCAATTTTCTTTCAGGCATTTTCAAAGGACGTATCAGACCCACACAATCTTCTGCTCTGGTGTGCAAGATAAAAGCTGGAAAGGAATAAAGCAAGCAGCCAAACTTCTCTTCCCATCTGACAACAAAGCTCTGCTGTTGAGAGCCTCTTGACAGTGAAGGTGACACAAGCAGCATTGAAGAGCTACGACAGTACCATTTCTGCAGTAACTGAGCCAGTAACTACCAGTTTTAGACGGTGAGTTCCTATTGCACACATTTTCAGAAAGGAAAAGGAAGGGAAGAAGACAGGCCCAACTGTGCCCTCAAATGCTCAGAAAGAATGTTCCGTACACAGCCTGCACGGCCCTTGGACAAGCAGGTGTTGAACTGCTGAGCAACTACAGAGCCCTCATTTACTGGGAAGCAAAGTAAGCCTTCAAGCGTCCCTTACTTGATCTCAGCAGGTCAAACTCTCTGTCCAGCAGCTCCTCCTCTGTCAACTTGGAAAAATTGTCCTCTCCAAATGGGTTCCAGCCTGACATGTCAGGTGGGTTACTGATGCTCTGCTTTGGGTAACTGGCAATAGCTTCAGCATCAGGAATACCTGACCTGTAAAGTCAGTTAAAGGAAGCAAATAAAGAAACATTAACAGGATTATTTATAGGGTCACAATCTGAGACATGCTTCATTACACCAAAACGCTACACACAAGGAACACATATCCATTAACAGCTCATCCCAAAAGCACCTGAAAGCTACCTTAAGGGAAGACTAGTAGGAACATAGAAACTAGTTCATAACAGTGAAACTGGACAAATCTGGGCTTGTCTTTATTTTTAAATCAGAAAGGAATGGGGGGTTTATTCCATACACTGTTGTTCATAAGAATTCATGGGAAAGTCATTATTTATTACCCTTTATTAAGCAGTGCTAATCACAGTTAGTAACGTAAGCCACAAGAAACCCCCGAGCACACCTCAGCCAGAACACTCACCTGCTTGTAGGATAGGGAGGATCTGCCAGTGTTCCAGCATGCCCTGGGCGTGAGCCAGGGTAGGAGATTAAGGCTGGTGCAAAGTCTTGTGGAGAAGTGATGTATTCAGGAGACTGCGCCTGCTGTGACCGCTGCTGGGCCAGCATCTGCTGCTGCAGGAGAGCCTGCTGATACTGCTGCACCTGGGGGCATCAGGGTTGTGTTACCAAAGCACACACGGGCCGGCTCAATCTCTTCTGCCCACTCACAGTACTGGTCTTGCAGCCAACCACCCACCCACCACCACACTCCAGAACACGTGGGTGCAAAGAAACTGCTCCAACAGGTCAGTGATACTGCTTCTCTTTTCCAGCATATTACCATTAAGCTTTTTATAATTACTGCACCTTCAGTATATGCCACTGCATAGCACAGCATACCCAACTCTTAATTAGTGATCATGATTTTGGGACAATTTCTCCTGATTTTTAAAAACCAGAATACTCCAGTTAGCTCCTCTTGCTTTTCAGTTAAGAGTTTCATATCACTGTGTCATCTGTCACTTCGTAGTGTAACACAATTGTGGCTGTGGTCACTACTGGAAACCTTAAGCACCAATTATGTTTAAAATTAGCATATACCTACTTATTAAGTTAGAAATATATCCCATCCAATTAATACACAACTACAACTCCAGACTCGGAGTTTGGGTAACTTCCCCCAGCTGAATACCATTTCAGATCCCCACCTTCACACTATTTACCACATCCACAGCTCATTATAACTACTCACACACTTCTCTCACTTCATCTACACAACACTTACAAACACAGCCCATATTTTCAGACTGTCCCCTCTGTTCCACTAATGACATACCATGACAGGATACTGTGACTGGGCAGGCTGCTGCTGGTACACGGACTGCAGCAACAGCTGCTGCTGGACCATCTGCTGGTGCACTGCTTGCTGATACTGGAGATGAGAAGGAAAAAACAGCTTTGAGAAGTCACGATCCTCCTTCAGAAGTAGCCAGATATTCAAAGGAAGCATCAATTAAAATATCACTTTTGATTCCACAGCATTTTTCAGTTTAGATACCACATAACCAAGAACTGACTTGCAATTCAGTCACTGCTTTTTAATCATTCTGTGTTTGGAGGTTCTTTCCTTCCCACCTCCCCATTTTTAACAAAAAATTACACTACATATTCAGCACTGGTCCATGTACAATCATCTTCTGCAAGCACAGCATAATCACCTAGGTAACTCCTAATATTTATCCCAAGCACCCTTACAAATAGATAGTCTTCATTTCAGCCACACGGTGGTGATGCAAAAAGCAAGCTGGGATTCAGGGTCAAACTGCAGAAACAGAACAAAGCAAGCAGCCTTCTAGGATAACCATTACAGGGCCTATGAAGGGCCAAAGCTAAGGTACGAAGGGACAGGAGCTCTTTCAGCAGGAGAAACCACAGTCAGCAACAGAAGAAATGTCTAAGCAGCACACGATTCCCAGGGCATTACACCAGTAAGCATAAGGTGTCTGTCAGACACATCCAACAGACGTGACTGTACCTGCTGAATGTAAGCGTCCTGCACGGTGGGCTGGTGCTGCTGGTGGTGCAGGTGGTGCAGCTGCTGCAGCCTCCAGTCTCCCTGCTGCAGCTGCTGCAGGACCCTGTGCTGCTGCGGGGCGTGCGGGGCAGGCCCCTGGCACTGAGAGAGGTCGTGGCCGTTCCCTGGTCGCGTGGTTCCTGTGTGTCAGACAACAGTACTGACATCCCCACCTCTCAACTCCAGCCGGAGCTCTCCCTGGCAGCTACCTCTTCACTGAACACTTCAAGGTGACACAGTCCATGAGCTTCCCTTCCCAGTCTGACAACTAGGACAGCTGCCAGATCCCAAATTCACTCCTTCAAAAATACTTCCAGGCCTGCAAATGAACCATTTCTACTTAGAAGATACTGGAAGCTTCCTCTGGTCTCACAACAGCAAGCTGGGTTCCAGACTTCTGCTTTATTAACGCTGAAGTTACATGCTGCAGTACCTCAAACCCTTACCCTCAAAGTGTACAGCTTTGTGTGCGTACAAAACAACACAACACATTTTTTTCTTTAAGGGAACTATTGGCTCACCTGTCAAGCTCCATTAAATTGAACACCTGATTGCTTTGGCCATTCAATTGTTTTTGCAGCCACTTAAGTAAACAGTTACTAACATAAATCAACCTCTTGCATGCTGTGTTTATATTCTGAAGTGCCCAGGAATGAACTGTTCCTTGTCAGAACAGGAAAAGTCTTCCAAGTTGGATGCTACTTAGATCTCATCTAGTAAAAATTTCTTACACCTCGGACACAAACAAACATTCTCAGTGGCCTTTTGACACTTTCCCAATACCAGCCCTGAAGCCACTCTTCCTGTACTGTAATGGACACACAACAGCAAAGTGCAACTAGAAAGTGTTCAAGATAAAAATGACACCTATTTAAGTGAATATTTATCAGAGCCATAACCCTTTTTGAATGAGAAAGAAGAATCCATAAACGATTTCTTCAAAACCCATTTCACTCAGCTGTGTCTCCCCCCGTGACTCCCCTCTATTGTACTCAGTGTAATGTGAAATCAATCCGTCAGTCCTTAGAGAAGCGATATTTTTATGTGGTTTCAGCCTACAAATACCACCAACATAATGTTGATATCTCATGACTTATTGAGGCACAGGAGAATATTTTTCCTACTACAACAGAAGGAGTTTGTTAGAGAAGAGTTTCATCCTTTTGGTGACTTAATTTCAAGTCAAAAGTGGCCATGAACTCACAGGGAGAAAGCTCATTAAACACCAGTGTTAAGCATAATGGAAACACACTTTAGCTTCTCAATAATGTGGATTTAGTTTTTGTGGCACCTGGCCAAACTTACGACTCACAGACTTCAAGTCTTTTGGAAAGGATGAAGATTTGATTTCTGGTATGTAAGGAAAGGCAGACGAATTGGAGTTCTAAATGCTATCCCTATTAGATCAAGAAGACAAAGAAATGTGAAATTCATTCATCATATATTTTGGTCCATCCTTCGACTCCCTCAAGTTACCTTTTTGCCCACGATTACCAAACTCCCCAGGAACTTGTACTTTGACAGGAGTTGCTGAGCTCTGGATTGCCAGCACACTGGAAGTGGCAGTGCTTGAGCTGGCCTTTGGTCTTTGCCGTGGTGCAATTGAGGTTTCTGTTGGTCCAACAGTATCTGTTATTCTGAAGGGGAAAATTTTCCCATGTAAGATACTTGATAAAAAGACAACTTTCTTCTTCAAATTAGACACAGTACATCTCTTAATAGCTCAATTTTGTCTTAACCATGAGCTACTCTACTTCTGCATTGCACTTCAGTACCTTAAGTTTGCTTCCTAAAACTCACCACCCCTGGCAGCTCTAGGGTATGACTAATGCAGAACGCCATTAAGGAGTCATGCTGCAGCCTTTTTCCCAAGGAGACCATGACACTAGATGGTATCTCCCCGAATAATCTCCTCTCAGAATAATCTTCCCACTCAGTAGTGAGTGGAAGTCAAGTCCTGACTAGAAACACGTTTATTGTTCATACAGACAGGAAATAAGATAAAGGAACATCTCATCGGTTAACTCATTTCTACTTTTACTCTCATTTCTTCTGTTTTCATTTCTACTTTTTGTAAGTAACTTTTGGTAATTATAGTTGAATATAAAAGTACCCCAATCACACATGCTGATTGATTCAAAACCTAACAACTTGAATTAACAAGGAATAAAAGGGTACAGGAATCATTAAGCACACACTATACCATAGCAGAAATCAAAAGCATGAATAGAAAGTTCCAAGGTTTCAGGTTTGTTTTTACTAACAATGACAAAAGGGACTACTTTGGTATAGAATTGGAACTCTTGGAAAAAAAAAAACAAACAACAAAAAACCACAAAACAACCAGAAGCAAAACCCAACAAAATCCATTTACCTTCATTAACCAGGCTCTCAGGTTTTCCTCCCAGGATTATCAATATAATGAAAAAAGCAAAGGAGTGGAATTCAAGGAGAGACTTGAAGCTCTTACAATTGCAGTTTAGCTAGTGACTTCTACTAAGGTAATATTTCATTTATTAACAAGCATTTGAAAACTGGTTTCAGACCAACTTGTAGCTTAACAATCTTAGCCATAAAAAAAAAAAGTGACATCACATCCTCTGCTCACCTTGCTTTTATTTGGCTTTTTCTAGCAGCTGCCTCACTAGCTGTCATGGGTTCAGGGAGAGTTGAAGGGACAGGAGAATTCTTGGGAAAAACAAATTTGAATAAATTAAAAAAATTAAATTCTGAAAGAAAACATCATTACATATTGAAGAGGAATACTTAGGTTTAAGACCTTCTTGTTACACGGCTTCATGCCCAGCTCACAGCTGTAGAACAAAATATGTTTTAATTTAACGGTATCTCTACACTGTCTCATCCACTGCAGAAATAAAACCAGAATATGACTGGTCTCTTTTGTCAACTACTTCATTTCATTTACACACTACCAACTATCAACAAAGTGCAATATTTTCTTCCAACATTTTCGTGTGACTGCACAGAGCAGACTTACTTCAGTCTCAAGCTGAAGTAGTAAAATCAAAGCCCAGTCTTTGGAGGAAACTGTTTTTAGCCCACTTAGCTCTTCCACCACAACACAAATTCCAGAAAACCATTCAGCATCCAAGTTTCCCCGGGCCTTTAACTTACCCCCTTCTCAAACAAACTCTTGAATGAATCACCTATCACCTGTACCATATTTTACCAAGGAAAATGGCAATTTTGGGGAAGAGAGTACAAAGATCATCTCTAATGACAAATGCCTGTACAGAATGCAAACCTAAAAAATCTAAATCACAAACTGTAGAGACAGTTACTTATCAAGTATTTCAAGATTTTCTTCTTATTTTTTTAACCTGTGTATCCAAAGGGCAACACTCACATTTACTGAGCACCTCCTTTTACAAGGATAAAGGAACTCTAAGGGATCTTAGGAAGTTCATTTGTCTGCCCCTGAAGGCAGAGCTCACTATAATTGACTGTTGCAAACTCCAATTTGAGATAGATTTTTCCTTATGCTTGTCTTAAGAACCACTTTCTAATAATCAACATTGGTGATGTGCCTTCAAATTCCATCACAGAGTAACTACATTTGTGAAGGAGGTGACCTTAGAGAAAAGGTTCACACTTGCAAAGGTCAAGCTCCCCTGGAAAGCAAGGGCAGGAATACAGGCTAACCCAGGCAGGGCTCTGTCTGCCTTCCAGTTCGCTGGAGTCCTTCCAAGGGACTAACACATTTGCTAAGGATGATTGAGAAAAAGAGGTTGTCCAAAGCAAACAAATGCTCTTGACACCACAGTTACAACATGAAACCCCCTGCTGTCAACGAGTTTAACTTCCGGAGTATATTTCATACTCAGTGTATTAAAGGAAGAGATTACTCATGACTAAAAGTCGTTTGCATGATGCAGCATCGATGGAGTTCATGAAGCTATACCCTCAAAATTAAGAACATGTTCTGTTCCAAGCTCATACTGCATGTACACAATAGCAGCTTGAAGGGTTATCTGCTACGTTTTACATTTAGAAACAAGGTTTATGATTAAATTGATCTCTCAGCCAATCTGATAGACTTTTCTCAATGCTACCTACATAATACACTAAAAATACTGAAAAAATTAAAGACTACTTACATTAATATTAGACACTGGACAATCCTTTTTGGCAATTTTAAAGGCAAAGTAAGACACTTGAAAAATATCAGGTCTCTTCTCTTGGTCTGGTTCAAGCATATATCCTGCAAAATTGGGAAGACCATCCACTAAATGTCACATCAACTGCCCAGGAGAAAGACTCGCTCATACTCATTCCCCAGGCTCCCTTCTAGTGCCCTTTTAAGTAGCTTGCTCCAGGCAGCTCCTCAGGTCTGTACCCTGGGGCACAGTCCTCCACAGAGTAAGAGGACAAGCAAGGCTCCCTTCCAAGGCCAGTGCAGGAGTGGCAAGGCAGGTCACAGCCAGGAGTGACAGCCACTGCTCCCTCAGACTGTACCTCCCACCACAGTCACTCTCCTCCACGAGCAACACCTGTGTTTTCTTGGCTCCATGAGATGAAAGGACTGCCGTGCTGCCCACATACTTACGGATCAAACAGTGAACTCTGTGGGAGTACCGCGAGCCATCCGGGATGGTAAAGCTTCCGTCACATATAGCAACTTGGCTTTCTCCAAAGGGAAGGGAAAAGAAACAGAGTTTATACAGCAAGCAGCCAAGTGCCTGTAAAAGACAAACACAGGCACTGTGAAGGGATGAGAGCAAGCCTTTTACACAAACTGCATCCTGGCTACAGCTTGTGCTTACATGTTGTGTAGAACCCACACTATTAAACAGTTCGTGTGACAAGCTGATATATCTAGCAGTAACAACTTGCTTTTCCACTCACTCCTATTTAGATAACAAACTACAAATCAGGGCACACCAAGAGATGCATTCTCAGTGTCACATCACCTGGAGATACCCCACTAGCCTTTGCACTAAATTTCGGTGATTTTCTTCACTGCACAGAACCTAATAAAAACACCTGTCTTGGTCATGCTGCCCACAAGTTCCCACAAGAAATCTCTTGAGGACTATCAAGCAACAACTAGGGCTGACCAAAAAAAGGTAAGATTTTAAATCACATTCCCCTTCCTTCAAAATAAAAATCAAACATGGCATTCATTTTACTTACTGAAGAGTCAACTATGCAAGACACCTCTACTATATTCTGTGTTCTTTAGCTGCATCATGTATTTTATTTTCCAAAACTTAATTTTTCAGTCAGTCAGTGCTGCTTTGAATTCCCTCTCATGAATTAACTCCATATTACATTATTTTTTACTTACCCAGATATCTGCCTTGGTAGTAATTGGCTTTCCTCCATACAGATTGATCATCTCAGGAGCTCTGTACGACAGTGTTGTGTACCTAGCAATGTAAAATAAAGAGAGGACATGGTTGAAAACCGCCTCAGCACTGCAAGCGTGTTTCCCCCATCTGCCACATACACACCAATCACACGTAAGTTTCAGACACATGCCTGGAACTGTCTCACATAATCCAAGTCATTTATGCATTTGAAGCATCACAAAGAACATTCAAAGTAGCAACACGAAATGAAGAATAAGTAAGTCAGCTAAAATTTGCTTTTACTGTTATTTCCCCAAAAGTGTATACTTTTGCAAAAGTCACTGTGCTTAAGCAGCCAGTCATTTAGAAGGTGTAATCCAAGAGTACTATGAGAGCTTTCCTAATCACATACTGAAACACAGAATGCAGACTTCAAAAAAAATCTAACATCTCAAAACAACTGCTGAAGTAGTAAATCAAATACTTCAGAGCTGGAAAAAAAAATCACCACTTTTGAAACTTGAGAACGAGCAGCCTGTATTTACTCCTCTGCAGTAGTTAGCCCAAAGGGGCAAAACCATACTAATCACGATTTCAAGAGTGTGCCTGAAACAGAAGGTAAAATATTTTTCTGCTCAGTCTTAGGAGAGCGAACATGCACTGTATTCTGTAATTTACACTCTACATAAACCCATTCCAATGTTTATTTACATCAGTTCATGCTCTCCAAGCACGTATTTGCTTAGCAGTACTAAAATAGCACAAACGAAAAATATCCAATTCCTAAAATGGCCAGTAGCCAGACATATACTTTTGAACAATTTGATTTCGAAACAGCGTGCTTTTTTCCAACAGTTTTTTTTTTAAGAGATTCAGATTTGAAAAACAATCCGTGAACAAATGGAAGAAATGTGCTACTATATAGTTCCACTCTTTTACTATATTTATGCCAAAATTAATTCAAGATCAACCATTAAGTTCAATTTGTTAATGGTTCACACGCACCACACCACAGTACATGGGGTTTCCTAGCAGCACAATCATCGCTTATGATAGGTCTCCTCAAAGTAAACTTACTTTTTAATTTCTTCTTCAACCATATTAACACCATCCCTTTGCGGATGCAGGTATTTGTTAGTGGCACTGCCAAAATCACAGAGAACATAGTTCCCGCTATCGTTTAACAGTAGATTTTCCACCTTGGAAGGAAATCAACACAGAAAATGTTAAAATAGCAGCATTAATTTCCAAGTCTTACTACATGTTCTCACACAAACAGGAAGTTTTCAGAAAAATCAATTGACAGACTTAGTTTCAGCAGCAAAAAAGTTATTTTAGTGTCTCTGTTTACAGCCTCTGTAGTCTCTCTGTTTACAGAGAGCAAGTTCCTAACCAGCAGTCAGTCTTAGGTATTGAAATACCTTCTATATCCTCAATCCTTTTCAAGGAGCTGATGGATTTTAACCCAGATTTCATTTTCATGGAGTTCATACCTTCAGGTCCCGGTGAACTATGGGCGTTTTGCACTGATGCAACTGGGCAACAGCTTCACAGGTGTCACAAAATATTCTCATGACTTCTGACTCTGTGAAACCTGTCTGTAGACGCTGGTTCATCTGGTTCACAACTTGTCCAGCTAAAGAAACAACAAAAGAAATTGCTTTCAAGTAATTCCTATCAGGTACAAAAGTAAAGACTTACATGCACAAAGTCCACAAATGAGATGCAAGAAAGTTTTCCAGTCACTTTATTTAAACAAAAGAAACCTGGTTTTCCAAATGGCTCTTTATGGTACAGATTGCACAAGCTGTAATAATTATCCCTTCTACTGCAAATATAATACACATACATCTCATCTCAAAGTATTCAGGCACTACAGACCACAGGGTGGCTTTTCTTTCAAAGGTCAAAGTATTTACTTTGTACTTGCAGCATTTGTTGCAGTATCTTCACCTGTTTGGGTTAAACACCATCTCATGCCCAACCACCCTAAACTTTAGATAAACTTCACAAGTTAAACTCAGTGGCAAGTTCATTCTGTGCATATCTGTGTGAAGGGGATCCAAAAACTACTTGTTTTTATATATTGTTTGAAAGAAGGTTACATTATAAGGTGGGACCACAGCACTATTTTCTTTTGGCTGGCATTATCAACACTCGCTATGCTATGCTCATTTATAACAAGTCACCTGGGAGGTAAGAGTAAAGTATCTTCAATCTTATCATCTAACCCAAAAAGAGCAGAGCAAGAAGAGTGCTGACAAGTTTGGCAATTTTTCCCATAGAACAGGTTCCAACTACATGTTGATTAGCACGGACAGCAGGACACACACCAATGTCCCTTCATGCTCACAGAATTAATTTCCCCATTCCTAATTATGCTCAGTTACAAAGTCAAGTCAAACTGACTCTTACCTTTTCCTGGGAGCTCAGCAGCTCAGTACCAACAGCAAAGTGTCACAAATTGGTGGGATTCCAGGCATGAGGTATCTGTGTTCACCTCTTATGTTAAGTGGTTCTGACAGTTCTAAGTAAAATCCCAGGTGATCCTACAAATATCTTCCCTGCATTTTCCTTGAAAACCCAGGAGCTCTCTCTTACCTCGACAGTATTCCATGAGGATGAGCACCTCCCAAACATTATCACTTATTGAGTTGACAGCACAGTCCAAATAGGTCACAATGTTCTTGTGCCCAGATAACTCTTTCTGAAGAAGAGAACGTAAATTACACTTCATTACCAAAAAAGATTAAAAGAGGAAGAATTTCAGTTGCCACTGCAGCAGTGGAAGAAAGGTCTTTTGCTTGGCAATCAGATGTACTGACCAAACTGACTGTGATACCAGATACATTTTTAATAATTGCTTCAGAAGTTAATGACACACCAACCTAAACAGCATTACTTTCCGAAACTTACAGTGCAAAATCAGAACCATAAGGTCAAAACAAAGTAGGACCTAGAAACAACTATCACTGCAGAGGCATTAGGTTTGTGTATACCACAAGCTGATACATTCTGCAGTTACAAGTAACAGCCTTACCATAATTGTGATTTCTCTCTTGCATATGTTGAGATCCGGCACATTATTAACACACATCCGTTTCAGCGCACAGCGTATCCCACTGTGGGTGCGCACCAGGAACACCGTTGAGAAGCCACCTGGAAAACATAAGTGTAAACAAAGGAAGCTACTGGAGTTTGTAGCTTCTGTAATCAACAGGACTACATGCTAAGGAACGAGTGAAAAAGACTATGTCAGTCATTAAGTGATGAGTAACAAACACCTAAAAAAGTTACAGATTTGCTATCGCACTCCATTAATCTACAGTCAAGTCTTCTTGACAAAAAAAAAGGATTTTATTATTTTCTCAAAATATTAAATGAAAATACTTGAAAAACATTTTCACATTCAAAGCAATTTATAAAGCCCAGTGCAAACTATGTATACAGCTACCAACCCCGAAGTACTTAGTCATCCAAAACCCTGAACCAAGTGAAGGTATTCT
>JAYRBT010000139.1:419076-478032 GCA_036023395.1 Myiotriccus ornatus
CAGTGCAAACTATGTATACAGCTACCAACCCCGAAGTACTTAGTCATCCAAAACCCTGAACCAAGTGAAGGTATTCTAAATTTCTAAATCCCCCAACACTTGATAAAGGTTAACATTAATTCCCTAAATCTACATTTTAAAACACACAAAGTAAAATACTAAAACAAGATAAAGTCTTGTGAGATGCTGAAGAAGTCCAGCAACTTTCCAGGTTAGCCTCAAGAGCTTCCCCGCACTCCCAGATGGTGCAAGCAATCAGCTCTAAAACAAGTGTTTTTATTTAAACCACACTAAACACCCTGAGTACAATTCAGCATCTTCTCACAACCAGTCCCACCAGGAATGTTTAGTCTAACCGTGGCTTAAACTGCAAGCCACAAGTTGAGCCCACCTTCCAGCTTCCCAGCATGAGGGGGTTTTATCCTCTTCACTGATAGAGAAGAATTACAGGGGCAGGGATTATACCCACAAGCCAAGTGAAACAGCAAGTACTTCCAAATGCTCGGCCAAACCGAAGGGAAAACCAACACTCCCCTTTTTTCTCTGCCATCTGTTAGTCCTGCCTACTGCTCAAGGCCTCAAGGAGGTCACACTGCCATTGCCTCAAGGCTCACATGCAGAGAGCCTTCTGCAGTTTTAGGAAATCCACCTCAGAGGAGAGCTCGTGTAAATCCATGCCTTCCTTAAGTGACTGCTGTCTGATCGCATGCCAACTACACCTTAGGAACCTTCAGCCAGGGCAGCAGCTCAGGTACTCAGTCAGAACAGAAATATGTAAATTAGAGCGATTAACTCCTCGGATAATCAGGCAGCCAATTGAAATGCACGCGTTTCATGTCTCCTGATAGCATCTGCAAGCGGTGTTTATCAAGTATAATGCACCTCATTTAATGCAAGTCTCATGAGCCTGAGCAAAAAAGCACATAATCACTTCCACTCAAGAAGTTAGGCTCTATTAAGAAATTTCCCTTGAAGATTAAATATTTATTATTTTTAAACTTAATTCCTCATTTAGTCAAATATGATGCTACGCTGTCAAAACAGAATTACTGCCAATTTTAGCACAACAGCCTTACCCTAGAGCCCTCCCAAAAATTTCATAGGACACAGTCTTATTTGCTCAAGCTCCAATGCTGAACTCCAGCTTGGGATGAAATGATCCAGAAGGGCTCCCTAACACCAGCATGGGTAATCATGTCAGAGTGATGTGCAGACCTCCTTTACTGGGAGAGGTTTTGAACTATTCTCGCAATAGAAGTACTTGCTTTTAAGCACCAATATTTGACCAAAACCATAAAGCAGTACTCAGGTAACAGACAAGAGTCATAATGATAAAATAACAATCACTTCCTGACTTTTTTAACCAGTTTTTACAGCATTAAAATTCTCTGAGTAGCAGGACAAGAAGGAAAAGCCAGACCTCAAGTTTCCCTGACAACAGTTCTGACGTAACCCGAGCAGCCACGAGTGTGTAAGAACCATCAGTGCAAAGTAGCGAAAAGCCCCTAAATCCTCAGTCAAGCGTTGCTCTCGCCATTAGGTGGCAATATCGGCCAACACTTGAGCGCTGGGGAGCCGTAAAAGCAGACCAGGTCCTGGTTTCGGCCAGAAAATCTATGACTCTGATTTTCCATCAGTAAATATCACCACCATAAAAACGCTTTCCTCCAAGGGCCAAGTGACACAACTCTGAGCCAAATCTCACCAGGTGAACTTAATCTCAACCCACGAGTTCTCACTGTTCCCCTTCCCATTCTCTCTTCCATCCCACTGAGCTGCCCGGGGCTCAGTTGCTGTCTGGGCTTAAACTACAAAAGACCTGTAGGAGCTTCATCTCTTCCAATCCTTTATTTCCATCAAACTCATCTGAGCCCTGAATCCTCAGTTACATTCCATCACATTACACTTTTCTCTGGAATATTTGCTAAAAAGAAAAAATACATATAAAATAGCATCTGAAGTTATGTAAGCCAGCAGATACCTAGCAGAATTAAAATCTCTTTACAAAGCTCACACTTCTTAACTTATTCCCTCGAACCATCATTTCTGTCAACTTAACTATTCCCTTTGGGGATCTTATCAACTAACTGGCAATATTCTGCCTTTCTGTCCTGAGCTGGGTTTTGTTTGTTTGTTTTTAATGACATTCCACATCAGCCACTTGTTTGTTTTTTCCCTATGCATATTTAAGGTCAACCTTGACTGACCTCACAGGCCTCAACATTCGATTTACACTTCACCATGTCATATCCCTGAAACTCCAACCAGGAAACAGTGTAGCTGTTCGAATGCCACGTGCCCCATTTGCTTACTCAGGTAGAACAAAATAAGGCTGAAAAATCTTCCAGCACCTTTACCATCTTTCAGACTATTGAGAGCCATTTTGTGGAGACAGTCTAGAATAACATCAACAAGCATTCTAAATAAAGTTATGCATTATTTTATATATGCAGGCAATAGCTTTTCAAAATAATATAATTTTTTGAAAACACAGAGAAGCACCGTATGTTGTTCCTCTAAGTAGTGCATCCCTTCGGAATTTTTTCTGATAAGTAGTGAATCCTTGGCTATATATTTATTCATTTATTATATTTATATGTATAAATTTCAGTGTATTCAACTGTGTTCTGAATCAAGTTCTGCCTTTAGCAATATTTTCACTAACTCACTCTGCATCACCTGATGCCTGGACCATGTGTACATGTCTCCTCCCTGTTAATTCCAGAGTCAGATTTCCCAAGATCAGGCTGACCTGCAGCCAGAGCTACCCTGCTCCAGAGATGACCCACCTCCAGAACTGCATAGCCTTCCAAGCACCGTAGTTTGCAAGCCGAATGCACTGGAGTGAATCACTTCATGTACTATAAATCCACCCAAAATACAGAACAAGACCAACTGGAGCATCAATATCCTTCAAACAGGCTCCCAGCAACTAGAAGAAATAAAACCTTCCTGCAAGTCGATAATGAAAGAATGCCTAAGGCCTCAAAAAGTGTTTCTAGTGCATGCTCTTTGCTGGGAAATGAAGGGAACTCTGACCTCTACAGCTTTATGAGGTACTCAGACACAAAAGAAGCCAGTGTCCATAGCACAGGACATCTATAAAGAAACTCTGCAAAGGACTAGAACCCATGCAAAGAGCCATTCCTTGCAGCTCAGTTTTGATCACATCTTTGTGCAATATACGACAAACACAGGCATTCCTGGCTCTCAGATTCCTTCTGTGATCCCCACACACTGCTAGGATGCCCCTCTTACATCCAGCTGCTCAACTTCTCTTGTGGTGTACTGCTACGCTGCCTGTAACTCTGGATGTTCATTGACACCCTACTGGGATAATTTCAGGGCACTTGTACAAACTCTCTGAACCACCCTCCTCCCCACACAGACAGCAGTCCTTTCCCCACAGAGGCACTGCCTTCTTCCAGTCAGTACACTGTGCTGCAGGCACATTTATGAGGGGTACACTAAAAGCATACACAAGAAATACCTGACATTTGTATAGAGAACACTAATTCTTGAAGCTACAAAGATTTTCATGTAATATGTGAGAGCAAAAACTTTAAAAGCACACAGAATTCAGCCACTTGATTTTTTTTATCAGTCTTGGTCATGAACACACCTGAGACACAGCTCCATCCAGAAGAGAAGTTGACGGATGTTGCCTCTAAGCTCAAACTCTCAGCATTCCCAAAACCAAGGCAGAAATAGATCCCTACTTCCAAAATAATCCATTTTTACAGACACATCTGGGAGTTGAGTATTTCTGCACTTTCTTTCAAGTGTGCAGACAATGCATTCCAAGGGACATACCACTGCTCCTTTTCCCACTGCCCACACAAATTCCCACCATGTAACAAGCTGACTATCAGGGCTAGTTTAGACAAGCAGCACTGTTTTCCTCAAATCAGTATCCGCTCCTAGGCAGCGCTGGGAAAACAGCAGCTGTGAATCACAGCCCAGCAGGACGCCACAGTGCAGCCCCAGCAGGCAGGTCTGCACCTCTGTTAACAGCACTGCTGCCCTGCCTCGAGCAGGCGCTCCCAACATTTCAGTTCTCCTGGCTCCAGCTGCAGTCCCAAAAAGCTCTGACAGAAGCACTGGAGACTACCCAGGGCCTCCAAGGCACTTCAAGTTAGTGAGTGAGCTGGGAAAGCTGAATTAAGGTCTGCTGTAGATTTTTGTGAAGCTTCCTCATTTAGTAACACCCATGCACCAGACTTGTCCAGGGGTCAAATTTGAGATGCTCAAGCTTTGGTCCAGTGAACAGCAAAAGGAATAGAGCTCCATGGCCTGCAGTACAGCCCATCATACTCCTCACCCTACCTGCTTCTCAGAGTATCCAGCTGACTCACTAGACATACTGGACTACTGCAATGACAACACTGCTTCCATGTCACTTTCTGCCTTACTGTCTCAGCTATTCTATTTGTTGAGAAACAAAATCCCACCGACTTCCTAACGCAGAGAAATTTGCTAACTATTTGAATTGAACACAACTATTCAAACAAACACACTTACAATTCCTGCAATATTCTAAGTTTAAGGAAAATAAAACCAGGTTGACTGAATAGCTGATTTAATGCATGCTCTAAAAAAAGGTAAGCATTTGATATGCCCTGGAAGGAATAAGTCTTATGCACCCATGACAAAACATGCCATTTCTTAGGGTAAAACTGATCCCTTCTTTACCACATACTCTGGTTAGTAAAATACCAAAAAGCTCTTCGAAATTTCAATTTTGAATCAAGCTGCCTGAGAATTAGTCACAACCACTGTACTACTTTCATGTATTATGTCATCACCTCCTCTTGCTGTTTACTGGGATAAAAATAGACTAACACCTTTACAACTTTATTTAACAGATGCTTGTACTTGACTACCACTTCCTTCTGTCTACAAGGAAGGTAGCACAGAACATGACTAGCAGATCACCAACAGTTCCATTAATTGACCGAGTATCAGAACGTTAGCCTCCATTCACTCCAGAAATCACTTAGTATTAAACAGGTCTTATCTTAACAAACTGCAAGTAGGAAATCAGGGTAAAATTTGGCAACAAATCACAATCCACTAGGTTTCATTCAAAAACATTTCTTAAAGCTGTGCTATCATACAGACACTCACTATTGAGTTATTAAAACCAGAAGCTAAATGTAACGCAGTGAAGGGTATGGTACTTTTTACAAACAAAAAGAATCAAAGCTTTCTGCTCCCAACACCTGTAGGAGTATTTCTGTTTGCAGACACTGATGCAGTCTGCTCCCAGCCTCGGTGCGGACCACCAAACACCTCAGCTCAACACGGAGGTGTGAGTTACCTTACACAGTTTAGAGACAGTACGGGTTGGGTATCTCCTAGTTCAGTGCCCATGGCTCCATCTTCCAGCCTGGGAACAACACTACATTCCAACAAAGCAAGGATCTTTGGGGTTGTTTTTGCTTTGGAGGTGTACAGTAACGCAATCAACCCATGTATTTTCTTTCAATTCTTTCCGCCTTCGCAAATGCACCTCTTGCACATCCCAGTACATTCAAACAGACGTGCTTTCACTTTAATAGCAGGTCAGCATTTTTAAAGAGAGTTTCCTCTGTACAGTCCTACAAAGTTCTGTGGAGTTTATCATCCACACTGCATTACAGTCCTCGTAATTATATCCCTAACTTGGCATTTTTAGCATCTCCCCAGCTGGCACAAACAAGTTCTGCAATCAAAAAAAATTTCAAGAAACAATTCACATTTCTGAAGCCAAGAAACACTTGTCAGGAGTGACAGCTGTTTGCAGGAGCAACCAAGATATTTCTCCAAGAGACAGAGTTTCACGTCACCAACAGTTAGTTTTCCTAACACTGAGATTCAAAAACAAACACACCAGAACCATAACAATCAACCTGAACACTAATTTTTGTCAAGTCAAAACTTTGACTAAACATTTATATAAAGGGATTACGCTGTGTAATCTAGGTCAGAAGTGTTAATTCAATTCCATTTCACTGTGCCATTAAAGCTTTAGTCTCTCAACTTTAGTCCACTGGTTAGTCCATCAGGTTACTGAAGATGTAACCAAGGTGATGCCTTCAGGCAGGATGTGCTTCCTGCTCAACTTTTTATGAGAAAGCTTTTCAACCTATCCAAGACATTGGTAAGACATCTGCAATGAACATCCACTAGCACAGTTGACAAAAAAAACCCCAAAAACCAAACCAAACAACAAACAACTCCCCCCACCAACAACCAAAAAGCTAAAAAAGAAAAAAGTTCAATGGCAGTTTTATCTTCAACATGTCGTCCCCCCCCCCTCTTGTGACTTTTTTCACCTAACTCAGCTCCCTCTGTCCTTTGCTCTGACCTGAAAAGGGGGAGTTGGGAGACCACAACGACATGGTCTGTGCATATAGGCTGGACAGAATCATGCAGTTCCCCATTTTGCAACACTGAGGAGCATGAATTCAGTTCACTTTAGAAATGGATTTCCAATGTCATTTGCTAAGTCACTTTTTTCTAAAACTTGATTTTAACTCCAAGATCATCAACAAATGTAAAACTCAAAACCAATCACAAAACGGTTAGATCAGTGGGTACAGATACATTAAACAGATAATATGCAACCACCCCGACTTCTTTGGAACTAAATTCTATTGTCATACCACATGGTTACCAACCAGTTAAGAACACAAACACCATACACTTACTTGCTATGTAGTTTGCTTTCCATGTTCCTTAAAATCCCTGTTTTACTTGTGTTTAAATATGGAATCACAAAAATTTAAAGCAGAGCAAGTCAGAGAAGGGATCTCTAAAAGCTCATGTGTGACTGGCTGGCCCACTGAATGTCCGAAAGCTGCCATGGCACAGAAAACAAGGCACAGCACACAGTGTGCAGCTCCAGCCCAAGGGCTGGTTCCATGGCACCCTGGACAAGTGCCATCTCTGGCTGCAACACAGAGACAAGAGCCACCAGCCATGCAGACAAACCAAGCCAGAACCACTGCAGACTAAGGCAGGTGTCACAGGAAGATTCTCTAGTTTGCTATTTGTCTAAGGCGTCTTGCACATACGGAATTCATAAAATTAAACCCATCTCTTCACTGCTGGAAAGAATCTACAGAGTCTAACTCACACCTTCCCATCTGAGTGTAACCACCAGGGAATTCAATGATCACTTTTTACAAGTGAGCGTGACCAGAACTGGATTGACTGGTTGGAATTCGTGTTAAGAACATCTAATACGAATAATTGAGGCAATAAGTAAAAGGATGTTCATTATCTCATCTCCTATTCTGTAGCTGTCTGCAAATACTGGCGCATGTTTAAAGCAAAGGAGCATGCCCAGATACAAACCTATCTGGGATAAGAACAACAGGGGACCAATAGAATCACAGAATCAGCTGGGTCGGAAAAGACCTCTGAGATTATCGAGTCCAACCCTTGATCCACGACCACCGCAGTTACTACACTATGGCACTAAGTGCCACATCCAGTCTCACCTTAAACACCTCCACGGACGGAGAATCCACCACTTCCCTGGGCAGCCCATTCCAATGCCTGATTACCCTCTCTGTCAAGAAGTTCTTCCTAAACAAACTTTCTCAAGAGCACAGTATCGGAGATTCAACCTGCTTCCACCAATAAAGAGAACTAAAAACCATTTTAGGTAATAACACTTCCTTGGCACCTGCATGGGGGCAGGCAGTTATTGAAGCTCCATCTATGCTGAATACATCCGAATACTTCAATTTGCACATAAAAAATCTCTTAAGACTGCCACCCCAGTTACCTTACAGCACATTTACGCCTGGGATTTCAAACTTCACATTGACACTTGACAACTTAAAAAGAGACACTGAAAACTTTCAAACCATATAAGCAGCTTGGTCACTACGCTCCAATGGCAAGAGGATTCTGAGTATCAGAGTCAAGATTATCAAAATCACTTAATACTTCTCATACACCTACTGTATTTCAAGGTAGAGCCAGTCAACAGCAAGAACTCAGAACAAGGCAGTTATTCATTAAGTGGACCAATCTGCACACTCATGTTTGTGAGTAAGTCTCCAAAGATTTAAATGCTAGGACCTATCCACCACCTAAACTCAAAGATGTCCGTCAACAAAAGGCTCCTCTTACAAATCCCGCTACACAATTCCATATCAGTTTAACAGAAGAGCAAGTCATATGAAAGACTTAAAATAGTCCATTTGATGGAAAAATCAAGAAAGCACAAAGCTGAGAGAATAATACTGTGGATTCACACCAAGACTAGAGGCACCTGAAGACATCTGAAGACCAAACCAAATCAGATGCAGCATACTGCTTCCTTTTGAGTTGCTGTTTGATTACACTGCTTTTAGAACTACCATAACAACATAAGCTTGCTTTGCTACTTTCAGAGTGCTAAGAAGCCTCTGGATGGTTCATTCTGGGATAAAATAATCCTCCTGCTGCTTCCATAAGTTCTCATGAAGCGAAGTCCAAGTGATAACCCATCTAAACTCACCTTAGGGTGAAGGTCTCAACTCCACAGACACAGACTGCACTACTGCGCCCTAGGGAGAGACAGAAGGGCTCCACAGGACACAATTATTTCATTTGCTTTTTTCCAAACAGCTTGCTTTTCTGCACATCCTGCACAAACCAGAACCGATTCTATGTCTAATGCTGACATACCAAATTTCATTCACTCTTCCTATTCTAGTCTCATGAACACATGCTATGTCCAGTCAGGTCCTTACACATGTATGTCAGAAGAGTAATTTAGTGCCTCTGTTTAGTGATCTATTTGCTCCATACTGCTTTCATAGTTACATGCAAATAAATTACCCAAAACAAGAAAAAACTTGTTTAACAAAAGTTTCTCTAAATACAAGCACGTTCAGCTTTTCAACCTATAGCAATTGCAAAAGAACGTAATTAAACGTCATATCAATCACTGACTTCCGAAGCTATTTTTGTTTCATACGAGGCAAAGTCCTGCAACAATTACTCACTAGAACTGCTACTGAAAGACGAGATGCACAGACAAAAATCACAGTCCAAGTAGCAAATTTTAAAAAATGACAAATGAAATGAGTCAGTACAACAGATCTAAAATAAACCAGGAATTGGACCTTTCCGATGGATTGGTACATAACTCCTAAAGACTTGCGTATTAGTTTCTAGGCACCACAGGAACAAACTCATCCATTAAAATAATGTGCAAGTTTGGAAGGAAGCCCAACATAGACATTACTCTGAATAAAATCTCCTCAAGCCCTGGAATATCAGAATTCCTTTTGTAGTTTTGTGTGTGGCAATCAAGGCATAGCACGTTACAGAAGCTATGAGGAAGAAACCATCTCAGAATCAGGATGTTCCAGACTCTACCTGTATCTCTTGTACAGACTTGTACGACTTGGGGCACATCCCTTCATCTTTCTTTGTTTCTCCATCTGCGGAATAATGTCTCTCCCCGAGGCGATGTGATGCTCTTCACAGCAATACCAGGTTTGACACCTCTTGAAGAGCAGGATAAAAAACGCTCAGAGGTGTTCAGTCTCCCATGAACCTACATCATCAATTCCTCAGCACTTTCACCGCTTGCCTCAGAAGCAAGGCAGACATAAGGAGAAGCAAGGAGAAGCAAAGCCTCTCACACCTTTACAGGGAGAACACTCCAAGTCTGCCAGTTTTCAGTTCCACAAGACAGTGTCCTGTAACACCTGGGTTTATGTTGCTCAAGGATCAAGCTATTCACACCAAAAGAAATACTCCCCACTTCATTAAAACAGACCCCTGTAATCAACTGCTCTATTTATTTTTATTTGGTAACCTGCCTTTTTCTTTGTATTTTCCTCCACCTCTGTTCAGAGACCCAGTTTCATAGCTGACCCCACCCATACCCAAGACATCCCACTGCAACTACTTAAAAGTAACCAACCTAGACAAGCGTGAGCAAGGAACATGTGAAGCAAGAGAAGAAGCCAAAGGTTTCTACTTTCATAACCAGTAGACAAACACTCAAAGAGACTGAAATCCATTCCCAAAACAACCAGGAAGGCAGAAGAGGAATTCATATACCTTTCTTGTCAGCAGCTAGACAATGATAAAGAAAAACACAGACCCTCTCCTTTCAGAGAAAGGGTTTCATGCTCACTACCTGTCTTCCTACACTGGAGAGAAAAACACAGGGTGAGCCTACTGTGGCGCATGACAGGCTAGAGATGATGTGACCTGCATCACTGCACAGCTGCTGGGCATCACTGGGACCTGCAAACTACCCTCAGACTGCCAGCTCCAGATAGCAGAAATGTGCAAATACTCCTAACACTTCAGGATGCAGCTGTTCAGCCAGCACACTAACAGCTTTTAAGCTAAACCTGCAAAGATAGATGAGTAAAACCTTCCACTCCAAAACAGATGCCTGCATAGGACAGGACCTCGGGCATTGAGGATGCAATTAGGTGACTGACCATGCCTCTGTCACTCCTAAGCCTGTCACCTGACTTGTACACTCCACACTGGCAGGCACAGAGCATTCATAGTGTCAGTTAATACAGCTGTGCTTACAAACACCAACTCGGTAGACTGTGGCAGCCTGCTTAGCTACAATGTTACAGAGGCAAAAAATAGCTACAGCTAGTAAAATACAGCACCAGGTTAAGGAATTAGGAGAATCAAGACAAACAAAACACTAAACCAAAGCACCGCCAGAGACAAGCAGCACAACCTCACTGAGCAACTGAAACATCTTCCCTCTGAACCTGAGGTGAAACCTATTCAGCCAGAAGCGAGACACCCATCAGAGAGCAGGTGTGTGCACACTGACAGCTACAACCTACATCTACAGCTGGAAAGAAATCCAAGTTCACACAGTTAATATGCTTGTAATTGTACAGACCTGTAACTGCGCTGCTCCCTAGAGACCTACTCCCATCACTGGTAGCAACTCTGCTTCTCCATGCACAGAACTGTACAAACCCTTCCACACGGGTAACACTAATGACTGGCAGCTCTGCTATTACACTAACAATAGCCCTGAGAAATACATACCCTCTTCCCAGAACTACTGGTTTCTAGCTTACACCTGTCTGAAAAGGAATTCCCCTGCTTTTAGCTAACAATTTGTCTTTTCCATACTGGCATGCAAAACACTGAGATTTAATAAAGAAAAAAAAACCAAACAACTTTCAGTTAAACCAATAAAACTCACAAAAAAATTTAAGATCCTGCACCGTTTGCTTAAGAGCCAGACTGTGTTTTTCCCAGGCAGAGTTCATACACCCTCTATTATTCCATGCTACCTTACTCTTAGAGGGTGTCCAGGAGCTTCCTACTGCAACACACACACACACACACCCTCCCTTTCTGACTACTGTAGCATTAGCATACTTTACCAAAACAGCTCTGCAAGGAAAAAGGCAGGGAGACAGCATATGCATTGGTTACATCTGTCCTTTGGCAAAATGTGGCAAAGGAAAGACAGCTTGAGTTTGTGCATCATCTTACCACGATACTGCTACAAATAAGTTCCTTCTCCTGTAACCATGTGACTCTTGGCCACTAACCTGAAAACTTCGTACAGGATTACCAGATTCCCAGGTATTTGCTCGGTGTTTAACTACTTCTGGGCACACAAAAATTAAATGGATAACATCCTTGAAAAAGAACGTAATTGTGTGCAGTTCAGAGGTGTAACATGACCTGTCCACATACACACAGTGTCGAAAGCAATGTCCTCAGGGTGTCCAAGGACTAATAACAGGATAATCAAGAGCATTAGACCACATGTCCTAGGAGATGAACTTGGTCTTAAGTGTACAACAGATGACTTTGTCAGCCTACAGATGTTTCCCAATGTGTTCATTTCCCCATCCGTGTCCCAGAGGCACAGGAGAGCTCTGGAGAGTACAGTGACAGTGACTGTTGTCCCCAAGTACCACCACAGTGTCGAGCATACCAGCTATGTAATGAGCTAAACTCAACTACGCTACATGAAAAGACACCTTTACTTGCATATTGATGTGAGGCTGGGATCACGTGCAAGTCCCCCAACCACTTCCTGGTTTGTCTGCCTTCTCACAGAACACAGCCACATCCTGCAACAGCCAAACAATGCTCTTGTTTCAAGCTGTGATCTGCCTTCACTAGGCCTAAGAAACCAAGGACAAAAACCCTACAGCATACATAAACCCTACAGCACAGCCTCCCTATCTTGCATCACCCAGAGATCCAAAGCCGGTCCAGGATCTCTGCACCTGCCAATCTGCAGCTACACTTGCCTTAAGGCAGCTATGCCTATTTTTGGGACTGCACAAGAGATCCGTGTGTATTGTATTATATTCTCAGCCAAAATGGAAATCAGAAAGTTTGAAGTACTGATGCTGCTTTTTGTCCTCCATATCTTCTACTCCAATAATAGCAAAGCAAAACTGTTTGAGACAGAATAACAGAGTTGACCTTTACAGTCATATGCAAACATAGATTCAGAAATCTTACACTCTGGAAAAATATCAACATGACCAATTCCAACTCAAATTCCACAAGTTATCTTTCCAGACAGCCTTCCAGCTCATAATCCACCTGAACAACCGAACTAGGTTACAACTGAAAACAAAACAGCAGCTACTGCAAAGAGCAGCAAGTCATATGACATAACCACTAAATTAATGAAGATGACCAATAATGAACATGTCAGCCACACAGGAGGAGACTGCCATGCCACAGTCACAACACAAGTGACCCTGCACCAGGTGTATTCATAACACCTGCCACAAAGATAAGCTGCCCCAGTGTACAGACTTAAAAATTCAGTCAACACCACATCGAAACACTTGGAAGTACTAAAGTTCACAGATCCTTTATAGTGGCACTTCTCTTTATTTCCCTCTCCAGAAGACAGCATAACAAACAAGCCACACTTTATATGAGATGAAGCAGTGTCTGCTGTACCTCAGCACCTTTACAAATTTATAGCAGCTGCTAGAGCTCCATATCCTCCACATAACTCACTCTAAAGACCTAAAAATCAAGATATGAAAGGGTAATTGAAGTGGGACTTAGCAACAGCAAAGAGAACCTTATTCACAACACAAAGGTTGTCAATTTGGATTACTAACCAAACTGCTATTGCTAAAACACAAGGTAGGAAGAAACCCAAAACCACCACAGCAAAACTTCAAAGGCTACTCTTATTCCAGGAATGATTTTGAAAAACTTGGTACACCTCCTGTTTGGACAATGAGCCATTTCACCTTCAGCACTGCTGTGATGTTGATCCTTTTTGCAGGTTCCCCTTCTACCCTTAGACAACTAACTGAAGAAAAATTTCCAGGAAAAGACACTTGCACTGAAAATTAAACAGCACAAAAATCTACAAACATACAGCACAAGATCTCACAAAACAGGACCTGAATTCCTCTCCATTTAGGTGACAGTTTTCTTAGGCCTTGACCGAAACTGTGTGAATTCAAGAAACAAACCAAAAAGCATTGTCAAGGTAATTGCAAGGACTGCACACTCAATTTAAGTAGGGACAGTAGAGCTCACAAGAAGCTCATTCCTTCACTGGTGTAGGAGACTGGAGGAATAGTGACTGGCTCAAAACAACCAGGTGGGAAGTCAGAGGGAACGGGGGGAGCTTTGCATAGGTGGGACAGTCACTGCTCCCTCCGTGTCCCTGGAGCCTTAGCGAAGCTCTGCTCCAGTCCAAAGTGGTGGGAGCCAACCTCATGTCCTGCCCCAAAACGGCAGAGACTGACCCATGGCCTCTGTTAGCCCCAAAATGGCGGGCACCGGCCCACGGGGCTGCCCCAAAATGGCGGGCACCGGCCCACGGGGCTGCCCCAAAATGGCGGGCACCGGCCCACGGGGCTGGTGTAACCTGGAGCTGTAGAAAGGTTCTCTGAGAGAGAGTCAAGCTGACCCTCAGAGGGGCTAAATGGAAAGAAAGGCATTCACCCTCTGGGCATTAATGAGCAGTTTTTTATTTAGCTTCTCAAGAATTTTGTTGTTTCTCTCACACACAACCCAGAGTGAATCAAATTATCTTATCCTAAACCTGCCAAGCGGGACGGGGTTTTACTGAGAGCATGCCCTGTGAGATGAGCTATAAAAGAAAGAGCATGCCACTTGCAATTTTATAAAGGGAATATTCAAGACTTTTACTTTTTCTCCCTATTGAGAGGCTCCTTCTCACAGAAAACTACGCTTTATCCATCATATTTAATAAATAAATGAAGCAAACATTCCATGTTATACAAACATTAAACAATGAACTTATAAGCAATCACCTCTTGAGTGGCTTTTTCCCCACCTCTCTAGTCCTAGATACAAGGTCACTTAAAAAAGCAACAGCTTCCTAAGCTACAGCAGCAGAGGACTCAACACCATGCAGCTCACCATTTTCTCAGCCCGAATGATAAAAAATAAACGAGTATACCCACTATCACACAGCTTCTTTCAACATGTACTGGGGCAAAGGAAAGAGAGAAAGCTACAGCTCGAGAGCAGTTAACACATGATGTTCACCCTGTCCCATCCAGAGCTACTTTCCATCCCCTGTGGGTACTTCTGGGGCAAGTTGCACACAGTGTCACCCCATTCCTTCTGTGTCAGTGTCTGACATCTCACCTCTGCTCTCATAAGCGTGGACTGCCCGGCGAGAGGGTGAACTGCTGGGGACAGTTTATCAGCCATACTAGGGCTGCACACAGCACTGCTTCATTTTTATAAGATGCAACAGCACATGCCCCGTGATGCCATTAATCCATCCCGAGTGAAAATGAAAAGCAGATGATGACTGTCTTTCCCTGCCTACAAATGAGCTTACAAACGAAGCCAGTCAAGTTCAAGAGGGAAGCTGGGAAATCCAGTGCACATTGCACATGCAGTCTCTTTTTTAACACTTTCAACTGTCTGCTTTACCTGCACTCGTTAAAAACATACCCACATATCGAATTATGACACCATAACCCCTTCTGTCTGCTCGTGGTACTAAGAGAACTTAAAACCTGACAAGGTCTTTATTTATTTATGGAGTTTAAACATCTCAAGCCCTGCCAGGCAATCGAGACAATAAGACAAATTAGCATCTTCCAATGCCTACCCTTACAGAATGCAGAAAAATCAGTTTTACTGCAGTTCTTAAACAAAAAAAGAGTTACTGAAGTCTAATTAAGGCAAACAATGAACTAGCATTTTCTACATATCAAGTCACAACTTTCTACCTCCTCCTTATTTGAGCCAAAAATGTTTTTGGAACTTGCTAATTTTCACTTTCTTTTTCACTCTTCACAACATAAACTGTTTTGCATTAACATTTGAGATTCTTTTTAAAGGTATGTTTCATACTTGGCCACTTCAGTTTGCTGCAATTTCTGAACTTCTTCAATACTGGAGTCACCAGGCACCACCTGTACCTTTCAACAGAGGACCCTCCATATTTTTGTCACTAAATTTTCTAAACTTCAGCTAAATTGTAAATATTCTTGTTCAACAAAAACACAAAAAGAGAAAGCCTTCACTCTCTCTCAGTCATTCATTCCATATTGTTCTACCATTCCCTCAAAATGGATAAGAACTCATTTTCTACATCAAACTTTAACCCAACCTAACTGCTTTTACCACATCTCTGAGAAATAAGCCTTAAAAATAAACACCTCCCTCCAACAACATACTGACCATTGGGTTATAGAGGCCAAGAAGTCACCACAGAACAGGTATGTTTAAAACAAAAGAAGCCACGCAACAGCCTCCTAACTACCACACTTCAACTTTATACCTTCTTTACTACAAAGAGTGCTGTTACCTTCGATAACATTATATTTATTTAAAAGAACTAGATTATAATGCTCCCTACTTCTGCCTCTAAAACACTGAAATAAAATCATCTTATCCAAGACTAGAGGAAAAGCACTTTGAAGGTAACTTCGTATCAACTTGGCAAACTTACCTAAGATCCATCCCTGCAGCCTAACAAGGTCATCACAACTTGAGCCTCAGAGCACCACAACCAACACTCGTTACTGGGAGCCTCAATGCTCTACAGAACCACCAGCTGCCTTCCTAAGAACACTCAGAGCAAAATCTGGAAGGAGGATGGGGTTAAACAATTTGAATCAGACACATAATGCTATTAATCCCAGTAAGTAAAACCAACCAACCAACCAAAAAAACCACACAAAAAAAAACCCCAGTGTACTATACCACAGCTATCAGAACATCATATATCCCCTATAAAATAGATTGGGTAAGTTCATTAGATTAAGTAACTTCATGCATCATTAATGCTTCACAGCACAAGCTGCAACTTGGATATGAACCTCTTAAATGGTATTTCATCAGTACTGAGTAACAGCAACTACCTGACCAGTGTAAGACCCTCAGTTACACTGGGATTCAGAAACTGAAAGAAAAAAAGGCCTTGTGCAAACAGGATAGGGGAATGAAGTTCTCTGCCCTCCCAAGAGGAGAATTACTAAGTAGGCGATTTCTAGAGTTCAGTATTAATTACAAATAGCGATATGACTAATGCAGCAGCAGTAATGTACTCACTATTAATGGTTACTAAGGCAAGGGATTGATTGTCAACAAGTAATTCCTTGATGAAAAGCTACTTTTTGATCCATAAACTGTTAGTGTCAGTAAGGAGCACCCAAGTAGGCCCACCCTGTTAGAGCCCAGCTGCTCCCTGACAATCAGGGGGCTGCCAGTCAGCCCCCCACACTCCCTCCTGTCCCTGTGACCCCAACCATGCAATTACCCCACCTGTTACTTTCCTCCAGGCCTACTTGGGTCCTCTCTGCTGAACAGCTCTGGTGTTGGCTTAGGAACTTTCCCCAAGATGCAGCAGGCTTACACTGCCCTGATTCTTATCAGTTTTTGTCTCAAGCATCCATATTCAACTTTTATTTCTGACTCAAAAGTAAGGAAGATAATTTGCATGACACTCAAATGTTAAAATTTGGACTCCCTCTGCCCACAAGCCCTTAAGGACTATCAATTTGTTTCTGCCAGCTACAGAAAGAAAAAGTGATCTGTAGTGACTCTTAAAAGAGCACATTATGAGCAAACTTTTTAATAATATGCTAAACTGCATCAAGCACTGTGCAGTTGCTCTCCTTTTCACTACATATATGGGCTTTGTGTTACCTCCTGAATTTGTTCAGGAGCCTATTGTCATTTCTTCTTTTAACAAGTCTCTATCCTGCCACCAGCCTGTCAGTTCACAATGACTTGGAAGTAGCTCTCAGCAAGGACTACTCATGCTTTAGGCCACTAGTTATGCAGCAGGCTAACCCCTCACATCATCTTCATACACCAATTATAAAATTTGCATTCTAAATACTAAGCTCCAAATCTGTTTGAAATAAAAGTTGAATATAGATGCTTGGGACAAAAACTGGTAAAGAGTCAGGGCAGTGTAAGCCTGCTGCATCTTGGGGAAAGATAGCAACACAAACACAAATGCTCACTCTATGTTCCTATTTTAAACAGTAATATTATCTGCATGCACTTGTTAAAACTATCTCTTAAAATCTTCATCAAGAAATGTACATATGCAATCTAAGTTTACAAGTATATTTACACATAAAGTAGTCTGAGCAACACACAGACATAAAACTGACAGAGGTGAATTATTTTTACCCACAACTTCCAAGCATGTGTTGTAACTACTCAGTAAGTATGAAGTATACAGGTCTAACCCTGAGCTCAGTGACGCGAGAAGTGAATTTATACATTTAATACATCACACGGGTTACCAGCTGTGGGAGATGAAGACCACACTGTTTCCCACACACACACACAGGGCAAAACACAAGAAGGGCTGATTTGCTGGTGACCCACTCTAGGCTCTAGCAAAGTCGTACAGCTACCAAAGTCTAGACAATCCTACGACTATATAAACTCACAGGGTCCTTCCCAAGTCCCAGGGGAGGCCGGACAACACGAAGCGCAAGTTCACTACAAAAAGCACAAGTCGAGCACCCCGCAGAAGGGGAGGCTCTGCAGCGCAAGCTGCCAGCACCGCACCGCCACTCGCGACCCTGACAGCAACCAGCTGCCCTGCACCAAGGAAGGCCACGCCTTTTATTTTTGTGGGGTTTTGAGGGTTTGGTAGGGGTTTTTTTTTCGTTTTTTTGTTGTTTTTTTTTTTTTTTTCCACGTTAGGTGGCAGAAGCCTGCCACAGGCGCTGGTGACACCTCAGCCCGCCTCGCTCACCCAGGGCAGCGTGCCGGGGAACTCCGAGAGCTCTAAGGACCCCACGGCAGAAACAGCACCCCCGAACCCCCAGCACCGGCCCGCCCTCACCTTCGGCCAGCGGCTCCTCAGGGGTCACCTGGTACCGCCCCACCGCCAGCGCCCTGCCCAGGGCCACGCCGCTGCCGGAGCCGCCGCACGCCGTCCCGCCGCCGCTCCCCTCGGACTTGGGCATACGGGAAAACTTCTTCATGGCGAGCGGGGCCCCAGCAAGAGCCGGGGAAGAAGAGCCTGAGGCGAGGAGGCGGCGAGGGGGCTGCCCCGTCTCACATGTCGGCCGCGGCCCCCGCTTCTCCTCACCCGCCGGCGGCTGCTGAGGGCAGGAGGAGGAGGAGGGCGCGGAGGCGGACGGAGCAGCCGCAGCCCCGCCGGCCGGGGCGGCTGAGGGGACGGCGCTCGCTGCGCCGGGAGCGGCCGCCCCGCCGCCGCGCGGCCGCAGAGCGCAAGCGCGGGGCCGCCCCCGCCCCTCGCGGATGAGCCCGCGCGGCCGGAAGTGCGGCCGGGCCGGCACGTGCGGCGGCAGCGAGGCGCGGCGCGAGACCGCGCCCCCCCGCCCCTCAGGGCCCCCCCGGCGCTTTCCCGCCCTTTTGGCGCCGCGCGCCCCCTGAGGGGCAGGGCGGGAAGCGCTGAGGGGACGCGCCCGGCGCGGCGAACACGGCCCCTCGGCCGCGCTCCCCGCTGCACGGCCCTGCCCCTCGGGCCTCGCCGGCACGGCCCGCGGCGGGACGTGCCCTCGGGAGGGAGTCTGTCAGCAGCAGCGCGATGTGGAGATGGTGAGGATCGCGGTGGTAAAGATGGCTCTGCACGCCCCAGACTGTGGAGGCTCTGGGGTCTGTGGCATGCTTCCAGAAGGGGAATTCCAGGGAGATCCTGGAGTCTCCGTCTCTGGAGACTTTCCAAACCCACCTGGAGGTGCTGATGTGCCACTTGCTCTGAGTGACCCTGCCTTGGCAGGGGGCTTGGACTGGATGATCTCCAGAGGTCCCTTCCAACCCTAACAATTCCGGGTTTCTATGAAATAACTGTGAAAAACGTTGATAACAAGTATGAATTCCAGTGGTGCATCTCCACAAATACACTGTGCAGAGGTTTGAAGGGAACTGGCAGAAAAGAAGGGGTAGAAGGATGGGTCTGGACAGGAAACCATCGATGAAACGTGAAGTGCACGTTTTCCCACTGTGAAGTGTATTGGCCATGTACAGTTTCCCTATTAACACTGATAAAGGAAACCTGGGAATTTACTAACACAAGCTTGTTTCCCCAGTGAAACCCTCAGGAAAATAAGAATTGTGCTTATAAAACCATTTCTGAACCGCAGGAAGCCCTGTGTCGTGTGATCCCTCGCTGAAGTCAGGTTGGAAAGACTGATGCCACAGCAGCTGGGGAGCCACAGACAGAGAGGTATGTCATTGACAGTGTACTGCTCCATGGCCAGCCTGGCTGGTTAGGGCAGTACTTCTCACAGTTCCATAGAAACAACACTGGAAAAACACCCTGCACTTACAAATCACTTACCTCAAATTTCCCCTTCAAATCCACAGTCAGACTGAAGCCGAACATCGTGCAAAAAGGCTGAGAGGTGACAGTCATTGAAAAGGTAATTTCATTCCAAGCCTGTTCTCCTTGGGAGTACCCCCTGTGTAAATAAAACTGTGGTACTTGTGTGTTGTTGTTTTTCCCCTTACCAAATGCAAGCATACAGTAAAACCAAAACTGATACGGGACACTCTGTCAGTCTCTGGTATGAATAAATGGAGCTGTGTTTTTGGCATTTACAGTGGGAATTTAACAAGGCTTTTCCCACAGAACACCTAGGTTTTGGGTGGATACCAGCTACAGCCATCAGTTCAGTAAAAACTGTGGAGGAGTTAGAAGTGTAAATCTCTGGGATGACATTTCGGTAACCAAATTAGTTTCGACTTAATCATATTGCCACACTCTTAGTGGGTATGAAAATGACTATTTATTGAAGTGGCAACTTGTCACACATCAAAAGCACCAATAAGCTGTTTGCTTTAGCAGTCCCCTCTCTGTAGTCACTGCCATCCTTTCAGTAACAACAGATCAATTTTTCAGCAGCATACAGAGATTAATTCACAGTTTTCCTTGGGAGAGAAAGGTGCTTTGAGTGCAGATGAACAGAGTTCTGTGAGAGGGATGGCATGAGCAGCAGTGTTTTGGTAATGAGGGCATTCCTACAGTGAGATATGCCTATGCTCCTCAGATATTTAATAATACCTTAGAGAAAAAGGTGCAGCTAGGCTATAAGCACCTAAGTTTAGTGCCACTGAGTAGTACAATTTTGCTGGTCCTCAGTAAAAATAATGTATTTGCTAAAAGCCACTGTGACCTTAAGAGCAGGACTGGCTTTTAGGTTTCCCTGGTGAGTTTTTATTTGGCTTTGGGGTCCCCATCCCCACCCACGCATTTTTATTCTTTTTAAAGTAAGAGATTGTGTTATCGCTGGACTTATTTATAGGCTGGACAAAATGAGCCCTCTTGTTATACTGGGATTACCAGTGCTAATCTCTGTCTTGGCTTCCTGGAGGACACAGAGGTCAGCTCCTGGGCATAGCTGGCAAAGCAGTGTATCCGCACTGCACACTGAGCTGTGAGCGTGCAGTGGCTGCAGGGCTGGCTCGCGTCCTGCCAGTGATTTCCAAGAGCCACGCCGCAGCTCCCTTGCCCTGTTCCATAGCCTGTTCCACCTCAAACCATGCACCAAATGGTCCTTCTCTCAGGGACACCACTGTGTTGTGAGGAGATTTCATGTTATGGATTCCCTTTTATTTAAGTATAGGTCAAGGAAGTTCAATAATAGAGACAATTTTGACAGCTCACTTAAAAAATACGGGCGCGGCCCTCGAAGCAGGTAAGGGGTGATTTTGAATGTGTGAATAGGCTCACTGACTTTGTTTTAATTCCTCACCTGAGCAGAACGACATTTTGATATTTCTAGAAGCTAAGGTCATTTCCAAACAGGAAGAGTTGTGAGATTTTTTTCAGTGAAGGTATGAAACCCAAAGTAAACTTTATTCTTCCTTTTTGAAATAAAAACTCTCCTTTGTTTCTGGCAGAGCAGGGATGCCTCAGTCTCCTGCCTCCTGCATCTGGAATGTGTGTGGTAAAAGATCAGAAAGGTCTTTGCACTGCTTGAAAAACGAACCAAAACCAAATTCTAATACCTTGAAAGTACCCACAAGCACAGTTATTTTCAGGTTTATGTGAAACAGTAGATCATGTGAAGAAAAATGCAGTGGCAACAGAGCAGAAAGATGAATCCTCAGGTAAGGAGAGATCAGCTACAGAAGGTGGAGGCAGTGGGGGATCGTAATGCTGAGGCTGCGCTCAAGCCGGGATATCAGTGATCATTCGCAGGACTGGGGGATCATGGTCTATATCATGTTTTGCTTCTTAAACCTTCGGCTTCATGAGTCAGCAAGTCATAGGAGATATTGAGCTTTCATTATTTAAAAAATAAACAGCAGTTAAGGTCAGCTTCTGCTTTTTATGACGGTGGAGTCAACACTGAACTTCTACTTCATGAAAACAGGAGAGACAACAAAAAAGTCCCAGCCATGTGCTGTGTCCGTCTCCACCACAGTATTGGATCGTTTGGCTTTATGTCCTTTATTGCCTGGCGTCTAAAATAGTGACACGTTTTTCTTTTTCTAGTAGCTGTGTAATGGCAGAGCTATATGGTGTATAAATGATTCCACTTGCTGTCTCTATTCAGCACGTAACACACATCTTGAAGTTCCTGTCCCAGTTAGTGTCACAAAAGCAGGCCTGGAGGGGTTTTTAGTGCAGCACTGACTGCACTCTCAGTGTCCAGACTGTGAGAGTCATTGCTGGTGTCAGAGGGTGTATCAGGGACTTTATTTCCCCACATATAAAATTAATGTAGGGATTAGCTGCTCCATTGCAAAATACATTGAAGATTTATGGAGGAAAGCTCTAGCTGGGAACGCTGCTTAAAAAATGAAACACCAGATATTTCACATGTGCTTGGAGTTGGAAACGTGATGGTTTAATCCTCTTTAAACTGCTGAATAGTTCAAATGCCTGTACCTTGATTACTGTTTCTCAAGCATTTCTCTCCTTACATCTCTCCCTACTCATAACTCTTTCCTCTGTACAATACATAAATTGGTTTTAAATCAATCCCATGAGAATAGAACAATTTCCTGCAAAAAAGTTAAAAATCCCTTACAGAAAGTAGTTATTAAGGCAAAGTAGAAGTGGAGAACTTCCTTTGTGTGGGTGTTGTTTTGGAAATGTCTCTTGGTGCTTCTGGATAAACTCCTTCCCTTCTAATTACCCAAGCTGAGTGTTAGAAACAAAAGGAAAAAAATCTACTTTTATAGAAATATGTTATTTATGTATTAAAACTTTAAAAGAAAATGGTAATAGAGGCTCGCAAGTTCAGGAATTACTGCAGTAAATTTTTGTCATCTTATTTGGGTATGTGAGGGTTACTTTCTATTTTGTAATAATTCAGTCAGTGTGAACAAAGCACTGCCAGAGACTGGGTTTGCCCAATAAGCTCTTTTAATTTTCCTCTCTTATCACTTCATTGTTGCATGTTTATTTTGCTTCTGGTCCCATGAGAGCCGTGAGAAACATCACTTTACACATTGAAGTAGGCTATACAATCTCCCTATCTTAGAAAATACTGTGTCTTAGTTTTCTACTGCTGACCCTGATGGAGTCTGTTTTAGTCACGGTTACTGAAACCACACAAAATGTTTATGATGATCTAAAAGCTAAGAAAACCCCAGGAGACAACTGGTTTGGGTTTGGTTTTGCATTTTTTCTAGGATGAAGTCATATCCCAGCTCCACATCTCAGAGGCAGGAGTAGTAATGAAAGGCTTTTTTGCTTTGCTTAATTATATATACAAAATAGCAGAAAGAGCTTGGTATGTTGTGAAACATGTTGGCATGGAAAATATGTTGACGTGGGGGGAATAAAAAACAAAAAGACTGCAGTCACTGGAGCAGAGGGATGGCACAAATCGGGCAGAAAGCAAGTGCATCCTCTGGAGGCTCCCCTGGTTCGGAAGGTCTGAGCAGTGCTGGATGCTTAGCGCTGACCTTGGGAACGCAGACACATTTTCATTCACTTTCTATCAGCTAATTCTAATCAGGGAGGAAACAAAGGGAGCTGTGGAAAGCAGCTTTCCGAAGATTTCCGAAGTTGAAATGGAAACAAACTGAGGAGCCAGCTGGAGAAAATAGTCAAGGTGCAAATAGCTGACATCAGCTTTGGTGACACCCAGTGCAGCTCTCATTGACACTGAGGTCAAGAGTCTACTATTGCAACATGAGATTTGGTCACTTGTACCACAGCCAGTGTTGAGACCAAACAAAATACAAATTCCTTGTTGAGATGACAACCCTTGGCTGCTTCAAAACAGCAGGGGAAAGTGAGGAAAACAGAAAGCAGATGTGATTGTAAGAATCCTTGGTAGAAATCTGAGAGGAAGGAATAGGAAAGAGGGGGTAACAGGCTCAGAATTGTTCGCATCTGACCTGGTAAATTGCTTTACATTTATAATAATCAGTTTCCTTTCTGGAACAGAACAGTCTCCTGTGTTTGTGCTGATGACCAGGACTCTGGCTATGTTTGATAGGGTAACACGTTCCTGCTTTCTTTGTAAGAGCAGTCTTAGATCTGTACTGGGCCTCTTGCAGTTGAACTCTTCCCTGCCTTCCATTGTCCAGATTCCTGGTTATTCCCAGTTTAGCAGGAGTCCAGTTGATTTCATTCTGTCTTAGAAACAAAGCCTGATTTCACCCTTTTTTTTAACAACTAACTTTTGCGGTCCTAAAAATATCTAAGGAGTTTCTTTTATAAAAATGAAGTGTGCTCTGTGCAGCCTTTTGAAGGATGGCCACCATCCCAGCTTATGTAATGAAAAAGCCTTAGAAAGTTGCTCTCTTCCTTGAAAAACCTACGCATGTGACTAAAACACGTGGCCTTTCTCAGCAACTCTTAAACCTTAATACACTGTTTATAAAGGGCCTGCTGATAGTACACAGAGATCTGGCTGGTGGCACAGTGTTCCCAGTCCCGAAAGCTAAACTTTGTTAAAAGAACACTAAAATGCTTAATTCCAGCACTAATACTACTCTGCTGCTTCTACAATTGCTATTGAGATTAAAGGACAAAAGGTGAGGGTCAAGCACAAGTGCACAGCCTGCATAATATCTTAATTTCAGCAGCATACAAATTAGAAAGCATCCTTTGTTTAAGTACCTATGAGAGGTAAATACAGTACTTTATAGTGAAAAAAAAAATTCAAGCATCACCAAAAACCCTCTGAGGCATTGGTATACCCAAAATTACTTGTGAATTAGCAGTAAAAAATTTTGGAAAAGCCACAGCCACTGAGGTTTGAGGAGTAATTTTACTTCAAATCTTTTTCTTTTACCCTATTTGCAGAGATAGATTTTGCTGTTAAGAGTTGTTCTGTAAAATGAGCAATGACCTTTTTTCTCCCTGTGTATTTTTTGAGTCTTAGAGAACTGCAAAAATATCCCTGGTCATTAGTGTTTATGTTAAAAATACTTACTATCTTTATATAGTCTTATAAGCTTCAAGGGAGGGGGAAAAAATCCGTGGAACTGAGAGCTTTGGAAGAAAGGATGTCTTTTGAGTCACAAGTGAACAGTCCTTGTGCTGCTGCCCGTTAAACCACTGAAATGGTTTAACTACACTGAGTACAGATGTCATTGCTGGCAGACTACTACCTTTAAAGGCTCACCTATAAATCCAGATCTGTTGTTTGTAAATTGCTTGATTTTGCGGACAGTTTATTTCTACTCACAAACTGTTAGCTGAAAGTATATTTCAAATGCTGTGGAGCTATGAACTCTAATTTGTGTTTTGTTTGGTTAGAAAGATCACGAAGACTTCAGTGAGTTGTTTAGCCAGTGGCATTTGCATCCAGGCTAAGGAGAGGGAAGGATTTTGCCTGCCACCAGCATAGTTGAAGATACGTGCCACAGCAGCAGCAAAGACAGAGAAAAGGGAATTGCTGCAAGTTTATGCCAGATCTGAGTAGGAACAGGGATATCGTAATCATTGTTCGTGGTTTCGCAGTAGCCTTTCCTGAGATAGGCTGTCTGTTATTCCACGATGCAACAAGGCGAAGGCAGAGCTATTGCATGTGCTGATGACTGTCATCTCATGCAGCCCAACTGCATGCTAGATAGGAGAGAGGAGTGTTTGGCACGAGATGGGAATAACTTTCTGTCCTGGATAACAGAGATGGTTATTAGGGGAAGAAGTATGTTGGAGCTGTGTTAAGTTCCTGCCATGCAAAGGCTGTTAAGGTCAAGAAGTTGATCACTGTTTCTCAGTGTTTACTACTAGGAAGACAAGAATAATTTGACTTTATTTATGAGAGAGAAAATTTAAACTAGACAGTGGGAAAGCCTTTCCTGTAATTAGGGTAAGGAATCAATAGAAGAAAACCCATTAAACACAGTACCCCTATCAAATAGGTTGTGGAAGCTTTAAACTTTACAATGTTTTGTTTGATTCTTTTTAAAGTCTAAACAGACAAGTGTCTGCTCAGAAAAGATTAAAGTTGAATTCATAGGTACACAAAGAGCAGCTGAGGATGTTCACTGAACTCAGGTTTTTTATGCATTGAGGACAAGGAAACACCAGCTCAGTGGAACTTAATGTGACATGTAGCAAAGATGTTAAGAATCAATGGCTCCAGCCCACAGTGTGCTGGCTGCTTTAATTTACTCTCGTGTTCATCCATGCTTGGTTGTAGTGGGCCTTCAAATGTTGACTGCACTGAGGGAATCATTCCCATTTTTATTGCGAAGTCAATAAAGTGCTGTAGGTCAGCTTACGGAACACATGAAAACTGCATTCAGGGATAGAAGGAAAAATTGCTCATGTGGCAGAAGGGCTTGCATAGGATCATAAATCAGGAGTTGTGACAGGATACATTCAGAAGAAGGGACCGTGAGCTAAACCCAGCAAATGTGTAAAATGTTTTTCAAGTTCACTTTTTAAATTGGCTAGGAAATTGAAAGATGATTGAAACAATCTGACAAGCTTTCAAGACATACTTTCTTTTCAGAGCATGCATTGGCTTTCCAATGCCAATAAAATTGTGTAATGAGTCAAAAAAAAACTTTTTTGCATTTTTCCCCTGTTTTTTTCCTTGGTTCACAATGGCAATAACAATTTCTCTGCAGGATCCTGGCCCATCACTTCCTTCTAGGCTTTGATTAGTCTCTAGGAAATGCTTACACCTAGTCATTACTGTTTAAATGAAGTGTCACAAATAATAGTAATGCTTTTAGTCTTTACAAAGGGTGATGAATTCAGACTTGCAGTGTCCTTGAGAGGAGATGAGTAAAAGCAATCCAATGAGCCATGAACAAAACCTGGGCACTGCCCATATAAACACGGTTCTGACAAGAGCAGAAAGAACCAAAAAGGCATGGCATTTGAGAACTTGAGAGTGTAACCACCAGAGCCTGGCTCTTCATCCTTCATCAGTGATTTCTGCTCCCCTCTAGGCCTCCCAAAACAAGTGCATCATCAAAGGGGCATCAGTACAGAGAGGAGAATAGGAGAGAAATGATCGAAGAGCCTAGGACAGCTGATTGTCCTGTGGGAGCAAGGGGAAACTCGACTTGTGCTTGCTCTTTCCTTCTGAGGTTAGGTACACCCCAGGTATTCACTGTGCCAGCCCACGTTTGACAGCAGTGTCCGGCAGTGATGGAAACGTGTTACACCTCAGCTGACACCTCAGACATTTGCCATTGCCTGGAGTGATTGGATTCTGGAGGCTCACGTTCACTCCAGCGTAGCAGGGCCAGTTCAGATGTGAGCTTAATTAAATCACTGCGGTGTGCACACTGCTCAAGCAGTTTCTGAACTGATTTAATTAAATCTATCAAGGCAGAGTCTGTATTCAAACTCTTGCTCAAGTACTTCACCTGTGATCAAAGAGATCATTTCTCCCTCTTCCCTGGGAGCTCTGGGTATATGCAAAGTGTAGCAGGGCACTTAGGTTTATTTGTTGCTATCCTGCCCATTATCAAACTCAAACGTTTAGAAAACCTGCCAAGTGCCATATCCAAACCTGAGGCAGCCTTATCCATAGCTACTATCTGTTAGCATTGCTGTATGATACCCCAGGAAAAGCCTTTGTGAGGAAATTTAGTAAAGATTGCACTGTGCAGTGTTGATAAGGCTGTGAGCCCCATAATGGTATATAAAACAAAGAATAAGATTAAATTATTTATTTAGTATGCTCTGTATTTGTATTCAAAGAATAAGGTAGCTAACTAAATCCAAAAGCAGACAGTTTAACCTCCTTCCCGAAAAGGATATAACTATACAACAGCAGATAGACATGAATATACATAGAAACAATGTTATGTATGCATATAGCAGTGGAGTAACCTGTAGAACCCTTTGCCACTAAGCTTACAGAGATGAGTAATTCAGGTACATGCAACGGAGCCATCTATTTTGATAACAAGAAAAGCTCACAATTACCTCAAGCAGCTTGATTAATTATTCAGTCATTAATGAGCACTATTAACTTTAGTGCTTCATTCCAGGTGACAAAAAAAGTGTTTCAATTATTTCTATATCTGTTGTTTACTTTTTCCTTTTTAGCATCTGGTGTGGTTCACTTTCAAAGTCTGGATGAGTCACTGTCAGTTACCAAACTAATGCTTCAAATAGCAATATATCCTGATATCACTGTGTAAATATCCTGATTTACCTAAACAGCTCATCTGTCTGCAGAACACATACCTGCCTGTGCTGGAATTTTTAAGCAGTGTTAAGATGTAAACTTTTTTTTTTTTTTTAATAGTCCATTTATTTAAAAGCAAAACCTGTTGGGGGGATTTGTCTTCTCTCAGTGGAAATGGTGTCATTGTTTTCTTAGCTTTCTCAGTTAGAAATGAGAAGAATCGTCCCAGTTGTGCTTCATTTAGTTTGAAGTCACTGATTCAGTGTCATTTCCAGAAGCATTTTCAAGCCCAACTATCATTATGAAGCCAGACAGTTTTCAGTTAATAACTCTGGAGTTATCTGGAAATAAAAAACCTTGGCTGTGACCTAGGAAGGCAGAGCTGCCCTGCACTTCCTCCTGCTTGTCTCTGTCACCAAGGGGTGCTTACTGACAGTCGCATCTAGGCTTCAATATATCCTTTTGTAATATATATTCAGCGTGGAATATGTAATTCCTTAGATAAGGTACCAGAATCTCTAGCTGGGCTTCTGCCAGCCTTAACTGCTTCTGAGGAGATTCTGATTCCATGTGTGAACACTACGCTTTATACATGAAATGCTTTAAGCCCTGAAGAACGCAGAGCCTGAATGGTCTTAGCGTAGGCTTGCTGCTGAGGGCACCAGTGTCAGCCACATTATGAGGCACTTTTTTAAACAACTGTGTGGCTAAAGTCAGAGCTTCATGCTATGACTTCTGAGTCATCTACAAAAACGGGATCCAGGCCTTTATTCTTGCAGAACCCGTTTATGAAGCCTAAATGACTAAAGTGGGTTGTTTCCTACATTTTAGATATTCATACAGAGACTTGCAAGTTGCCTCTTTTTGCACAGGGGAAGTAAATTCTTTTTTTTTAGTGCTATGTAACTCTTGTATAATGGAAAATTAGGTGTGAGGAGCTAAGTTGCCATTTGTGCAATGACACTAACTCAGCTCTTTGAGAAAGGGGAGAACAAGTCACGAATGCAAATATTTCCATATCCATGGGAACACGTGTGTATGCTCAGGCCAGAAGTCACTAGCAGCATACAGTTAAAAACCCTGCATGACAGAAAACAATTGAGGCCAGCTAATTGCAGCACAGCTTTTCTTGTTCTCTGCGACTGTGTCTGGGGTTCAGAGCTATATTCTATTACCAAATGAAATAATTGCTTATCTTAAATGAGGTTTAAGTTGCACAATTTGGCTCCAAATATATCCAATAAATGGGGTTTGGGGAGTCAGAAACTCCATCGCTGCTCACCACTGACAGGAGCCCAAGAGGTACAAGGAGTGCCAGCCCGATAATAAACCACCACAGTAACCCTGGTGTGACGGGAGCACGAATCTTCTGCTGGGCTGGGCTCCGCAGTTCTTCCCCGAACGTGCTTTGTCTCTGGAAAAATGCATGTGCGGCATCATTAAAAACAGGATACAAACTTGCCTGTCATTGATGAAGTAGATAAAGAACGGCTTGACGTTCTTTGAAGTGCAGAACACACAGCATATCTAAGAGTGTAGAATAAATTGCCCAGTATATTGTAAAGGAGAAACAGTGTCACGTTATCATAGACTCACTAATGCACAGAGGAACAGGCTTAAGGTGGCAGACTCAACTTGGCATTATCATTTCTTAGGCTTTCCCTCTCCAGGTGGCAAATATCATTATATTATTGTTGCAGGACCCAGTGAGAATTTCACTGTTGACTACTGTCATTCCCAGGGAAAATATCCGTAATGAGTCAATTCTCTTTTTTTGGCTTTTTAGGAGATGTGGAGCTTGAGCCATCCTTACCCTGAAACTCCATGACCTTTATTCTATCACTTGGCTCAGCAATAGCTTGTCTAAGTGTCTGCTTTTAATTGATAGAAAGTTAAAAGAAGGTTTTAAGGCTGCATAAGGCAGGCAAATGTGCAACATTATTTTAAGACAGAAATTACTACTTGACCTCCTGCGAACCATTTCTGCTTTGAACAAAAAAGATTGATGTCTCTGGTGTCTCTCTCCACCAGCATCAACGCACAAGCTCGCTTCTGTTAGGCTGGTTTTTGTTTCCATGACTGCTATCCTAGTAACAAGCAAAGCTCCCTTTGCCCAGCCAGGCTTACAATGATTAAACCAGACAGCGCATCTCAAACTTCTCTTCTTCCACTGCTTGCTCCAGTGGAGAATTAAACCATGTTCACAAATATAATTCCAGCCGTTTTTTATATCCTCATACACCATGTTAGGCAACTACAGAAAAAAAAGGCACAAACAATAAAACAAAAGTACAAAGAACAGCTTAATACTGCAGTAAGCAATTTAAACAGCTGTCTTAGTTGATCCTTCCCACAACACAGTGTTTTCTTCATTCCCCAGCAGGCATCTCTTCCAAAAAGAGAAGTCAACCTTTGTTAGTGCTTACCAATTGGGCAGAGATGGATGAAGTTGGAAAATATTTTCTTCATTTCTTTCCCATTTAAATTATAAGGCTTTATTTGCCTTTTATGCTACTGTGAGGTTTCTGTTTATATAAAGTTATGCTTTCAGTTTGCAGACATAAATTTTGTGCATACACTAAATGTATGGAGACTCTACTGTTTGCAGATTGAAGGATTCTTAGCATCTTCAAAAACAGTTTTTCTCCATAGTGCAAATGGCAAAGAAAATATCATACATCCATCAACATTGAGGTTGAAAAAAGTAGGTGCTCTTTCTTGTTATTCCCCAAATATAGGAAGTACAAAATGCTCAGGTTTCCACAAGTATTATATTTGCTCTAAGTCATTCAAATAGGAGGAGTTCCTTTACAACCTAACTGATGAAGTTAGTTAAATCCACACTGTGCCATAGACCAGCATGAGGCTGCAGAGTACAGCTGTGGATGTTTGCACCAGCAGTGTGTCTGCCTGGTTATTTCCAAATTTGATATTAACATACAAATTCTGCTTCCAGTTGTGACTCTTGAGGCACGTCTTTCTGCCTGACTTGTCAGTGAACTCCGTGTGGGAAAGCAGTACTGTAGTTGCACTTCTGAGACACCGCCTGCTGATGCAAGCCTGAACACGATTCCCTCGGTCCAGCTTGGGTGGAGAGGGAGCCACAGCACTGCAAAACACGCCCGCGGATAGTTCTTCACGTATGTTGATTTTCATGTAGCACCATTTTTTTAAAGAGGTTGATGGTGCACCAGTAGCAGGTTTCAGCCTAACCCTCGAGCCCGTGTCCAGCCACTGTGCCCAAGTCACTCTGGTCCAGTTGCCTGTGGAAGACCCCCTGGCACTGAATGCAGCACGCTTTCAGCAGGGCACATAAAAAGGGACAGAGTGAGTGGCTGGCTTATGCCTTGTACAGATGAGATACTCCAGCTGGACAGTGCGGGCTGGGAGGAGACAGAAGACCAAACCTCTCTCCTTTAGTCTGTAACTCCCAGTGAGTTGTGTTACCCTGCTAATTTGCGGTGCCTCTGTTGCTTTAGAAAGTTTCCATGAGGAAGGCAGGGTGTATGCCACACCACAAGATCCCAGAAATTATTAAGAAGTGAGTTTAGTTAGCCATCACAGATCTCTCTAAATAGATACTTCCCCAAATAACCGGATTTCAAAGACTTGAAAACAAATGTACACATGGAAGTGGTTCATTCCCAAAGAGGTGCACCAAGCCCTTCTCAGCACTCAGAAGTCCTTTCCAGGACCGGGTTCTTTCTGTGCTGCCTTTTCATCAAAACACATTTGGTTTATTTTAAGTGTTATGTTCTAATGTTTGTGTCTCTTGATCCTCATCTACCTCTGAGCCAGCAAGAGTATCAGTGTCCCACATGAGACAGCATCATGGAATCATGGAATGTTTTATATGCTGTGACAAGCAATCTTTTCTGTAATATTTTGGTCCAACATTTCCTGGGCTATTTCATCTCAGCTTTTTTAAAATAGAGTATCCTGTAAAAAGAAACTGCATTAGAGGGAAAGCAATAAGTGCTTCATTCAGTGTGCTTGGCCAAAATAGTTCACAGAATCTTGGAATGAAAAGACCCTTGTCCATAACAACACGGACACAATTACAAGCACAGACAGGATGGTTTTGCCTAGAAGGGAAAAATGCCCTGTAGCATTGAGGAGGAGGGTGAAATCACTCAGTGATAGGGCAAGCAGTGTGGTAATCATTAGGACACTTAAAATGGGGAGTGGGAAAGAGATGGGGGGTCAGAAGTGCATAAAGGCAACAGCAAAGGGAAGCTCCCATCTTCCTAAGGAAACCACTTCCTCTTGCTCCCTTCCTGTATCTCTTTAAGAGAATATTTAGGATAACTCATCACAGAAGTGTTCCAAGGAGAAAACCTCACCAATTACTACTACCTCCTCCATTATTCTTTCTCAGCTATACCTTCCTGAATGTTTTAACTCTTGATCCAGCCCTTTCCTAGGTCATCCTTCTCTTTAGTTGTTTGCATGTTACTGTTCTTCCTTAGTTCTCTCATAGATTTTGCACTTCACCTTCTGCTTTCATCCCTTTATCTTGACTCCCCCTCTTGCTTCTCTGGTCTTAATCTGCACTTCTCCTTTAATTCCTTAGAATTTCTCTATCCAGAGGGATTAATTTTGCAGATAGCAGCAGTGGAAGCAAACTGAGGTGCACCTTAGAAGCCAAGGCCACAGGATTTAGACAGTGATTTTCCAAGATATCAGATCTAACAGCAGTGCTAAGAGGGATTCTACAAAGACTTTGTCTGGTAAGAAAAGTCAGTCTAGCATGGTGCCTTTTTGTATTTGCCATTGGTTAATAACTCCCTAAGCCAGTTAAAATTATCCCACAAGGCTCAATTGAGCATGAACACCTTGTTGCAGAACTGCAGCAGCGCTACAGACCTCACAAAGGGAGCTTGGCTGAGGCCCAACACTTCATCACCTTCACTTTTTGCTTCCCTGAAAGTAACTCAGAATTTGGTCTCATCAAGGACCAGCAGTCATGACTAAAACAAACATTCTGATAAGGAAGTTACCAAAAAAAGTGAGTCTTAAATGCAGAGTAGCTGTCAAATGCAGGGAATGCTGCTCTGCACCTCTACGGTGCGGTAACTGTTCCTGAAAGGATCTTTCATATGTCACAATGTTTCTGTTCCTTCAGGGAGCGCTTTCAGTTCCTCTCTTGATCACAAATTCTCTGACAGGACTGCATTGGGAAAAAAGTTTGTTATTTGCAGGCTCTTTTCAGGCCATACTCTTTTCATACTCAAAAGCACTAGACTTTTGTTCTGTGGAAAACACTGGCTGCAGAGGCAAGACTTACGTATTCACCCACTTCCTGCATGGGAAATTTAAGGTAGGAAAGCGCAGACTGAGCTGTGCATGGGACTCACAGTGAGGAGATGCAGGTAGGTGCTCTTCCTGCTTCTGCAGTGACGTGAGACTGACGGGTCAGTGATCTGCTGCCTACACAAAAAAAAAGTATTTCATTCATCAATTTACTTCAGTTGTGTGGTTTTAGTAGGAGAAATGATCTCCCATCTCTTGCCACGGGTACAGAATCTCTGACGACAGTTTGGTCTTGTAGTCCTCTGCTTTTTGAGAGCAGTAGGATGTGATTTGTTCCTAGGCAAAGTGTTTTCTGAAGAGGCTGTTGCATGCTTTCCAGATGGGCTTTGCATTATGTCTCCATACTGTTAGGGTACACTTAGACAGCTCTGCCAGCGACAGGAAGTTGCTAATGTGCTCTCTCGCATGTTTTAAGATGCCTTAAGGTGAGCTGCCAGATTTTCAAACAGAGGTTTTTCTGTTTAACATGCCAGATATTTCTTAAAGAAAACATACTCTCTTTTCTCTTGTTTGTGATACCACTCATTTGCCCTTCTGGCACGGAAGTGATATTCTAGTCACATTGCAGAGTAAAAAAAAAACAGGTTTTGCTTTTTGTCCCTGGAAGGGGTACCAAGTAAACCAAATATACAGCTGCTTAAATTCCATCCTCACTTTATAAAAAAAAAAATTTTGTCTGTTGATATTGCTGTCAGCTTTCAGATAATAATTATATGTAGCAATGCCAGCAGCACTCACTGACCTTGTTTTCAAATGGAAGGTTGTTGTGGCACATGCCAACAGGATGTCTTGCACCACTGTCTAGACATGGCCAAAATTACTCTCAGCCTATATTGACACTGTAATGGGAACAGAGATAAGTCCATAATACAGTTTTACACTCAACACAGTGCAAAGGAATTTCTTTAACCTGAACTCAAAATGAGCCCAGACGACGGAAGCATATTACCATCTTGTCCTACTTACCATCTTGGCCTACTAATACAAAGCAGAATTATTTTTGCCTTCACATGTCAAAATGAAAAATGTGCAGCTTAGTTATTATTTTCATACTGTAAATAAACAATTTGTTCAAGACTGGAAAAAGACCCACAGTTTCTTCTGCTGGAGAAGAGCAAAGCAGTTATCCATTGGAAAGCATAGGTGGTCTGTTACTGATTGAGCTTTGTGTTATATCAGTGCCCATCTGCTCAACAAAGCAACCATGCTAAAATGGTTCTATGGCCATACAGGCCAGGCTTTAGCACAGGCCACAGCACCTCAGAACAAACTATAAACATGGCTCAGGTCCCTTCAAGGCACACAGACGGGGAAGATTTTTAAGTGCTTCTGTATTCAAATGCATCATACAGCCTTCTCGCCAGAGTTCACTCATATGTCTTAACTCTAGCCAGAAAATTGACATAAAGCCCCAAGAAGTCAAGCGTTCCTTTAAGACACTTCATTCACGTTTGATATATTTAACATATGTGACATATTTGAACTAAAAATTTGGTTATGTGTTAATTTGTCTTAAACTGTGTTGGGGTTTTTTCCTTTCCTCTGGTACTCAGTTAATTCGTGTGTGTATATAAACACACACGTGTGTATAAACACACAGGGAAAAGTTACATTTCTTACATAACAAGGTGACCACCAAAGCTGAAAGTAACCCGTACTGCAGACCAGACAGCATCGTGTGCTCAGGCTCGGGCTGTAAATCTGCGAGCAGCGTGTGCTGCACTCCCATCGCTGAGACACAGCCCTGCCTCTGTGCTGCTTATTTGCTGGGTGACACTGGAAAAGATCGCTGTCTGACTGCCTCTGTGTCAAATGAAAGTGATACGTGTCTCTGGAGTGCCATTTGCTGACTGCAGTGGGAGTTGTTCTTGACAACGAGTTGAATAAGTATAGGTTCCGTCCCTGTATCAGCCTGTATTAGATGACTTGTATTTCACAGGTGTTATTCTGAGTCGTCAGCTGCTCAAAACAGCTCTTCTGAAACCTCGGAGTTTCCCTTTAAGATCTGATGAGATCTGTGTCATTCAACAGCTCATTTTACTTCCTCAGCATTTTCTCACTTCCGCATTGTACGTCCTGGCAGCCATGATCAGATTGTTTCAAAATAGCCCTTCTGAACACAGGAAAGTTTTTAGCACCCGGGCTGATCTCACACCAGCAGTGAGCCAGCAAAACATTGCTAACTCAGTAGCTGCTCTGCATTGCTGCTGGGGCAGAAGGGGGAAAGCTGAGCCAAGCTCATTCACAAAAAGTACAGAACAACACTCTGCAAATCATTGGCTTTTGTTGCTCTTTAAGACAAGAAATCCTGCTATCAAGGGAATGGAATTGCATTAGCCAAACTCTGTCAGTGGCACCACTGGAAATGTAGAGAGGCTCTCAGTGGCCACGGGGTTACACCAGCAGTCTAGGAGCATACACCTTAAAGAATCCAAGCCAATCTAAAAAAGCTTTCCAAGGGATGCTAGGTTTTTGTTTTTCCCTATGCCCCCTCTCACCCAGTGAAGTAGTAGATGTTTCTCTGTCATACAGAACTGCTGTTTCACTTGTGCTGGAGCATACTGTGCAGGAGCTAAGTTATTTCCTCCTGCAGTTCTGCTCTCAGTTTCAGAGGAGTTGTGCCTGCTTTACACCAGCCCAAACGAGAGGAGAATCAGACATTCCATCTTCAGGGCTTTTGTTTCAAAGATAAATGACTGTGTTTTGCAGCTTTCCCCATGGCTTATTCCAGAGATCTGCTGCCAATTCAGACTGGCTCAGTGTCAAGACTTTATACACAGCAAAAACTGTTGAAAAATAGCAACACTCCATCTGATCGGCTAATCTGGAAGTTCTGTGCACTCAGAGCTGTAACACTTGGGTAGGCAGCAGAGCCACAGAACTTTCAGATACCTGTTTGTGTTAGAGTGCAGTGCAAAAGTTTGCTCTGGGAGTTTTGGACAGGAAGCAGATGACTCAAAAAGCTTAAACACTGAAGGAAGGGGGAGGGAGAAAAGAAACAGCTCGTTCATATAGAACACATGCAAATGTAAATGTGGGGCCAAGCAGGACACATCAGTGTGTCCAACGTTTGGACAGAAGATAAACTGAAGGTCAGCTAGAGCAGTGCTGCAAAGACCAACTGATGACATGCAATTAAAGTCGCTTTTGTAAAGAATGGTCTTGTTCCAGAGTTTGATCCCCTGCAAGGATTCACAGTTGTTTTATAGCTTTTCACAAGAAGAAAAACCTTTACTTCCTGCCTCAGCTTAAAGACACCGAAAGAAATAAGGCCAGACTCATTTCCTTTGAGGCTTTTCCACTGACCTGTCAGAAAGAAACATCTCCATAAACACTTGATACATTTCACCTACATCAGTAATCAAGTCCACACTGCTGAAAATAAAAGTGTTGAAATGAACTAGACACCATTTCCACGGGGAAATTTTATTTTACATCAAGTCCAGAGTGGGCAATCAGATTCACATTTTAAAGCAGTTTGCACATGGTGTACTGTTTTGGAAACAAGTTTTAGGTTAGAGCAACTACTTTATCAGAAAAAAATCCCAGAACTACAACATGTGGGAGGCAAAAGAGTTCAGTCCCAGTCAGAAACACAGGAGCTGTTCATGTCATGTTGTAATGTGCACAACTCGTAAAAAAACTGTTTAGGCCACAACTTTAGTTTCAGTCTAATATCTGCTTCCAAACAAAATAATTTCCTAAATTCTGTCTGCAGCGTTGAATGGAAGCTTCACTGCAGAGTGAGTCCATATATGAAGTTACGTTTATTCCTTTGTTTCCTTGCTGTGGATGTTCAGAATTACTGAATAATCAAAAGGAGAGGCTTCTGCTTCCCTACTGCTCTTGGAGCTGAAGTGCAAACACAGTAACAGGACTGAGACTTTTTTCATCTCCCATTGTCAAGGCATGGCTTGTGGTGCTGTTACTCACAGCATGCAGAATATTATTGCACTGCCATCTCACCTGTGAGACATGCTAATTAATTCAGAAAATTGTTTTTTTTTTCTGTTTGGGATGTGTGTGAGCAAATCTAGCTGAAATGTCAGCTCCCACATTTCAAACCCGACAGTTTAAAAAAATAAAATTTTCTGTTTGTCAGCTGCTGGGGTTGCTGGAGGGAGACACACTGGGAACTGCTCAACACTGATTCCTCATGGGGAGGGTTCCCTCCTTTTTTAAAAATCAGTCTCTTTTAAGACTAGGACTGCATTTCAAATCTTCTAACGTAACTGCCTGACCAAAACAGGCTTTTTGAGAAACTATTCAGTAAAGCACAATGTGAAACTCCCACTGTGGATAATGAACATGATAGGGTTTTGACCACCCCAGCTCCCCATCAGCTTGGAAATGGCATCAAGATCCTTCTCTTCAAGGGACATCTGGAAGCAGCTGTGGGAAAGCGAGGACTAATGTCACAGAGCAGTAACTCAGCTCTGAGCCCAGCCTCAGCCAAGTAATTTAGGATGCTCAAGTGTTCCCAAGGGATGGACAGCATTTTCTGCATTCATGGCTGTAGTAGAGCAGAAATGTTACAACCAATAGATGGTTAAATTTACTATACTCTGGTGACTTCTTTAGCGAGTGTTATGTAAGTACTTCAGGAGTGGCCTCATTTCACTGGAGGCTGACTGGCATGGGGCTCTACTTCACCAGTCACATAAGGTCTTCTTCCTCATTGACTGCCTGCTGGGAGAGAGAAACTCGTTTTGAGAGAAGCCTGAGACACTGGCTAAGAAAAACTCCAAGGGTTCTGTGAAATGTTGAACCCATTACTCAGCAACCATGAAAGGAAACTGGTCTCAGATCCAGCAGCTTAGAAATGCTGCAAAGTGACATCTTCTCATTAGTTTGGGCAGTCATACAGTGGTTTTATTTTAAGCTCAGGAGAAATAGTGAGTGTACTAGTATGAGAGTCCAGTAAGGAGTGCTAACACATCTGCACTAAGACACATCCCTAGAGAAGGAAGAGCAGGCTGGTCTGCTCTGCTGCACTGCAGTATAACAACCCACCTTTAAAGAGAGCTCATACCTCCACTGCACAACAGCATTTCCAGTTAGTACTTTTTCCTACCCCTAAAATATTGCCATAAGGTTTGGTTGGGATATGAATAGCTAAGAGAGCCACAATTCCCCAAACAATTGTTTTCCTGCTGCTGCACCTCAAGAAAATCCTCATGGGCCAGGGTCTGTAGGTACGTGAGGGTCAGCCAGCACAGCACTGCCTGGAAAGCAGCAGCTGCAATGAATCATATCCTGGGAACTCCATAGAGAGGGTACAGATAAGCGAGGACAGGGCAGCATTCCCTTTCCAGCCTGGCCTTGGCTGTCTTATGTTCTAAACAAGCAAAAGAAATGGTATCTGGGAAAATATTTTAATGGTTGCGCAAAACTGCTAGAAAATTCTAGTTATTAATAATTCCCTGTCCAGATGGAAAAATGTATTTTGCAAGTTCCAGAGAGGTATTTTCCTGCCTCAGTGCTGTCAAATATTTCCTCAGAAATCTGCTGATACTTTCAATGGGGAAAAAGAAGATCAGAGATCGTGCCTCTAAAACCTGATAGATATCATGCATCTAACACCTGACACTGGCCTGGAGGGCTGCTTGTACTACAGAAGAATAAAATTGAATTTAAGTGTGACTTGAAAACACTAATAGAGGATCCAAGAGGTTTGAAGTAACCCTTCCATTCCATTCCACATCCACAGGAGTTGGTGTTTGAGTGGCGTACTGCGCTTCCAGACAAAGAGGATGTCAGTGGCAATCAGCAGATGTCTGGAAACCACATGGCTTGTGAGTAAATATTAAATGGAAGGAGTGGTTTAGCCCAGAAAAGAGAAGATAGAGTCGGTGCATAGCCTATTATTGATAAAAATTGCAAATGAGAAGGGGACAGTCGGTGCAGCCAAGTTCCCTTTAATCAGGGCAGATAAAGGAGTACCTAAATTACAGCAAATGAAATTTAGGTTAAACATCATGGACAAATTTTGTAGCTGCAAGGATAATTAAGCATTGAAGGAGTGGCCTGGGGAGATGGTGACGTTTCCAGCACAGTGAGGTTTGCAGAACAGACTGGACAAACAGGTGTAGTTAATCCTGCTCTGGGGCAGGTGAAGAAACGGGATGAGCTTCTGAGATTCCCCTGGGATTTACCTTGTAGTCTAGAGAAAACACTGAAAATGATGAGCAGCTTCAATTCCTCCTTTCTTCTACAAGTGAAAATGAGGGTGCAAGTATATTTTTAGAAAACAGTGCTCGACCAGCCCCATACTTCCCCTTTATCTGCCCAGTCCAACCTCTCCCTCCTTCTTCCTTTACCTTAGCTCAAGAGCAAACATATTAGTTTTAGGTTATTTTGTATTGTCCAAGCAGTCCCTTTTTCCAGTGCTCTCCCACTCCTTCCCTGCAGATTTAATTACTTTGTCACCACGCCACCTATCCTACAAGTGGCAGCTGCTGTTGGAGGGTCTGACAGGTTGCGTATCCCGTGCAATCATTGCCAACTTGCTTGGGTTTGCAGTTTACTGCTTCTGTGCCAGACTGGAACGAAGCCTTGTGTGCCTTACCTTTGATCTATTATCTGTCCACTGGTACTAGTTCACCTAATAAAGGTGCAGCCTGCTCCACATCTGACCCAGCCAGAGCCGAGACCAGCAATGCTACCAGGCCTACTCCCCTCTGGATTAACCAGGTCAAGTGCACACAGTGTTTTGCAAGGGCTGAAAACCAGGCTTTGATCCTGGCTCTGCTGACAGAGCCTTACCCAAGGGTAGCTTCCTCCTTGCTAAGTGAGTATTACTGAGAGTCTGTTAGTGGTTTCCAGTGTTTCTGTTCCTCCCCTGGAAGTTGCCTCTGTTCAGCATTCTGTGGTCCGGCTGTGTCCGGTGCCTGGTGACAGCCTTAGGGACAGCTGCTACCAACACAGGGGGAAGCACACAGAAAGAAATGGGTGCACGCTCCAACAGCTGCTTTCCAGAACAGCCTTCTGGAGCTTAGTGTACAGCGAGCACTTTGTACCCAGCTAGAGACAGTTCTTCTGCAGCCAAGTTGCCTGACAAAACAAAAGTCATCCCATCTTCATGTAGCGCAGGTGTTCCGTAACAACTGATGCTGCAGCAAAACCCCCTCCCTCTACTGGTAACAGACCCCCCTGTTAGCGATGCAAGGTAGCGCTGCTGCTCAGCTCCTGGGCCTGTATGACTGAGGCCTTCCCACCCATTTCAGGATGGGAAGCTAACCAGCTGCTGTCATCTCCTCTGCTCACTAAGGTACGGATATCCACGTTAGCCATGATTCCTTACTGACAGGGCCTTTCTGTTCGTGCCTCGATCCACACGGTGAGGATTATGGTAACTTCTAGCTAAAGCTCGTGACAGTTGTGCCCGGCTCTGCCCCCACAGCATTTGGGAGTTTGTCTTGAAGCTAGTTTTGGTGATGGACTATCAGTGACCGATCATTCAAATAGTGCAGTCCACCAGGGTGGTTCTGCTTCCAGTAGCCTCTCACTTGTCATGCTGCTTCTCCTGAGGGTCCCATGTCCAGGAGCACTAATCTTCCAGGAATATCTGTTTAAGTTGTCCCTGTATTCAGGTGTATAACAGTGTATAATCTTTAAGGCAGACACCATAATGCACATGCAAAGAAAGCACTTGCATTTACAATGTGAAGCCTGCAAGACAAGTTTTCCTTTAACCTACCACCTGATAAGTAGAGAGCTTTAGCCCGGCTGTCAGAATTCCCTGAAGCAAAGGCTATAAAGAAGTAGGATTTGGCAAGAGTTGCTGTCATCTGCAAGACTGCCTCTTTGATCCTCCTTACACTTGTGTAATCATGCCAGCATCTCTGCAAAACAGAACGACAGAGCTGCTGCAAAAAGGAGATCTCCCTCTCACTTTCTTTTTGACTCTAATGGAATTTTTGCTTGGTGGCTTTTTATTTTTATACAGTAAGAAACCCCCTCCACCTCCCTGTGCACAATCTCTACCTCCGTATTGCAGCATTTCTTTTTAAGCTCATGGGACCCCTGCCTCAAGGAAGCAGTGCTGACTAGGAGGCAGGACACTACTCTGAAGGTGAGGAGCCCCTGACCGGTCAGGAGTCCAAGGAACTGAGTACTTCCCATGTGCTGCTTTCGCTGGGGAGCTCTGCACAGTCTCAGCTCATCATGTGTGTGTGCCCAGCACATTGCCTAGAAATGCTCCCCTCCAGCAAAGCAGGGCTGACTAACCCAGGCTGCTCTCTGGCTTTAGGGGCTGCACCAGCCATCTCCTGATGCCAGAAAGTGAGGAAGAGTGCAGGTGACCTGTGAGATGTGATCTCCAGTGTGCACACCCAGCCCAGGCAGTGGGTACTTCACACCATGTTACAGGTATTTTCTTGATTTCTCACTATATTTTCAGTACTGTGTTATGTTGCACGAGAACTGAAAAGTAATTAAAGAAGTCTAGTAGGAAACCTTGTCCTGAAAAGTCACCCCTTGCCAAGATCTGACTTGGCTATGCCAGAAGCTGTGGCAGAACTCCAAGTGGTCTCTTCCAGCAGCTGGCATTCATGTACTGCCAGTATCAACCTTTCAGAGTACAGTCGTTGAAGACATTGCTCAGACAACACTAATAAAATTGAGCTCTTTTCTCCCTCTGGTACCCTTCTGAGCCCTGAAGGTAAGCATCAGCCACATTTCTGAACCTTTTTGCCATGTTCTTTTTAACACAGTAACTGTGATTTTCCTATCAGTGTATTAACACAGAAAGTTAGTTGTGAGAAAAGAAATAAGCACTGGAGGTTTAAAGCATTTGAAGTCAAAAGTCCCCTTTAATTCATGTAATAAAAAGCTCTATGTACCTCATTAAAGTACATCCAATACATTAATAATTCAGTATTCACTGAAATATTTCAAGATTAACAGTATAAAAATACAGGTGGAGTACAAACAGAAATTACTATTTTACTTGAGCCCCTTTGTACATCACAGATGAAAGCTGAGGGAGATAAAAATATATGTACAACTAGCATGTGAACTTTCGCTTCCAATTATGATCAAACTACCAGAACCTTTTACTACTTATGCTTCACTGGAGTGTTTCTGTTTCTGAAAGGAACAAACCACGTCCAAGCTACTGAACTATACTTATCTAGAGAGCATGAAATCAGAGCTTCCTGACATGTGCCTTTACAGTCAACATCCACCACATAATTAGCACTTTCTTTGAGGATGTACGTTTTTAAGTGGGAGCATCTTTGGAACCTTTGAATAGGTATTTTTAGAATCAAAACCAAACCAAATGTGGATACTCAGAACACTGTCTTTATTCTGTGTTAGTACAGCAGCCAGTACAACAGGCCTTGATTCACCAGAGCTTCTGTAAACAGTGTTTGTCTTTAAAAAAATACGCAACTGCCCCAGTATCATCTACTACTGCGAGAATTATGTCCTTCAGAGGATCTTGCATTTTGCACAGCTCTGGATTATGTCCCCCGTAGGGGCAAAATGAACCCTTTCACTTACCAGTATTTTAAATAAAAGCTGCCATTAAGAAAAGACACAGAGTTAGGCTCCCTTTCCCTTGAGGCCTGCAACACAGGCCAGTGTTCAGTGCAGCAGTTGCTAGAATATTCTTGAACAGTGTTGGGAAGTGAGAGCAAGCACAGTGTTCATTGTAAACATGGCGTGAATTCATTGACCCCAGGCAGCAGGCCAGGTCCAGAAGTTATCAGTTTGCATTTGGCCTTAAATATTGGGCTTCCCCGAGTATCTGTATTTAACAGGTCTGTCCCTGACTCATGTATATTATGCTTTGTATAGTCCTTTATACCAGAGGCACAAAAATTTGTCTGGATCAGAGGGGTAACATCTGACATGTACTCACTTAACCATTCTGTCCTACATATTCATCAGTCCTTTTCCTTCTCCCGATCTATATTGACATCTAAGATGACATTTCAGACAAGAGAGCAAAAGAAAAGTTCATTATTCTCTGCAGCACAAGGGTCAGATTCTCCATTGCTTTCCACTGTGCCAGATCATGCCAGGGAAATTCACTTGGCTTTGCTACAGCACAGGAGGAGCACAGAGCGGCCCAAGTGCTTTGTACCCCCCTCTTTGAGCTGGTTGACAGCAGAAGGTGGTATGGAAGGTCAGGAAAGGGAACTCAGGCTCCGTCTCTTCTCTGCAAAACACAGCCTTTTAAGATTCTTCATTTTGAGCCATTTCAGCAATTACTGTGTGCCTATTTGTTGACCCACTGTGGGAGGAAAATACACGTGAACTGTGCACTCAACATACTTCAACATTGTAATAAGCTAGTAGACATCTTTATCAGCAGCGTATTTCTTGTTTGAACACTTCAATTTTGACAATCCAAAGCGTGTCTCTAACAGCCCAGGAACAGTCCCACTGTGAGGGGGACGGTGCAGTGCTGAGCTGAGCAAGCCTGAAACATGGAAGCCTTTTCTGTCTCACCAACACCTGTGCAGGCCCTGAGCACCAGCGTTGCTCTAGCACTCCACAGCACCTTGGGCCAGTGGACCACAGTGTCAGTGATGCACAGGGCTTGGTTTCACACAGGGGGCAGAACTGGGAAGGCAGAAATCTTGCAGGCATAACTCCCATTTCCAAAGGGAACTGTCATGTCCCTGTTGCTAAGTTTTCACCTGGACTGTTGCTGACAAGCCATGGAAGTGTCCAGCCAATTCTGCTCACACAACTAGACCTGAGAAGGTTTTTGGCCTCGTGCTGTGCTTCGATTATGATTTAATGCTGAAAAGTTGGCATGGCAACCAAATGCTTGGCAACAAAATGTCACGGCCAAGGAACGGGTCCAGAAGAGGGCCAAGCAAAAGCACTGCCCAGCTCTTCCATGGGCAGATCTGTGCCCTACATACAGTTTGCTGCTGTAGCAGCCAGGATTACAGCGGAAGAAAAGGTTGGTAATAAACTAGGCAGGTCTGCAATAAGTGATTTCTCCAAAACACTTGAAATGGACCCTGGCGCCTCATTCAGGCTCCTTTTGCTCCGTCCAGTGGTTGTTACACGTTGCCAGGAGACACATGAGGACTCGCCACTGGCTGCCATTGTGCTGTCTCTCCACGTCCCCTGTCCCCTCCTCCCCTGTCCTGGTCTTGCTCCCCTCAATGACAGGAGTCTGGCAATGCCCTGTTTCTCAGTTCTGACACAATTACCTCTTTTAATCTGGAAGTTTTCAAAAGCTTTTTGGTTTTTCTGCAGTGCTCAACTGAGCAAAATACCCAACCCACACAACTCCAGGCTTGCAACACGCAGGCTGGAAAAGGGATGCAAGTGCCTTAAAGGGTAGGGCTAACATAAGGGGGGGATTAGTGAAGGACACTGTGAAGACTACCCATTGTGCATGAGCGCTGTCTCCCAGAGCCTAAGATATTAAGTTAGGGCACCCAGGATATGTTTAACTTTTAACTGGGAACTTTTTATAGGCCATTACAGCATACCCTTGGCTATTTCAATGTTGCCAGGTTTTTGTTTCATCATATAGAGCTTCAGAAACCTCTCTTGCATTTGGGTATTGGCAAGCTCAGTCCCCTGTGCATCAGAAAATAAGCCATTCTTCAGGCTTCCTGAGGCGCTTTCCATACAGCCCTAAGGAAACCTTTGGGATACAGACTAGGTATGTGCCAATACAGCGTCACCGGCCCGAGTCTGCTGGCACCAGTGCCAATCTCTGATTTCAGAGGGCTGGGCTGTTAAGCAGATAAGTGAAGTTAAAGGCTAATCAGTTCCAGGGTTGGTTTGCCAAGTACTGTGAGCCAAGGATCAGTTTATGCTGCCAAATGGCATTGTCTTCCATGGTCAGAACAAACTAAAAGGTGGCAGCCGAGGAGGAGACCACTGCTGTGGCAGAGACCTCGGCACTGGAAGGCTTTGAGAGAACACTGTAGCCAGGGCATAACTGGAGAACATAATGCTTCAGCTTCCTCGCAGTTTTTGTAAAGCAGACAGAAAATGAGCAGGGATTTTAATGCTCTGTTTGCAGGGACTTAATGACACAGCCTGTCCCTGTGCCTGTGGGGAGGGCAATTCCTTTGCCTGTTATTCTCATTGCTGTATGCAGACTGAAGCATCAAGTCATCTTGTCTTTACCTGGATGAGAAATCTTTCACTGCCTGAAAGTAAATTAGACTGAGTGTCCAATCTCCATTACCCCAGTGCTTCTTTTTCTAGTTCCAGCATTCCTGTTCTCTGTCCTACGCTTCACCATCCCACCTGTTTTCCCTCCCTAATGTCAGAGTTTTCAGGATGCTCCTAGACAGACACGCATCAGCTCTTCCCCCTCATGTCATTTAGCACAAATCAGCTCTTCCCCTTTATGGCATTTACCACGGACAAACAGACACAAAGAAAATAATTTTAATGAAGTGGATGGGCTAATTAGACTAATTTATTTCATTTCTCCAGAACTTCATTGTTTTGTTTCCAGTTCACTTGGGCACCATGGGACACATTCCCCTCATTCTTCCCTCCCATCACTAGAAGCAGTGACAAACAAGTTACATCTTGTTACTGTTTTGAGATTCCACAGTCAAACAGGACATGGAACTATGTGCAGAAATCTTTCGGAGACACCAGAGACAGACCACGGGCCCAGCAGAGACAAACTGCAAGTCTTCGGTGCGTGCAAGGGTTATGTTTGCCTGTCTCTGCCTGCCCATCCCTCTCCTTTTGTCTTTGATTAAAGAGACAAGCCACACACTGACCAGCACGTGGACAGCCAGCCAAGTAAGTGCAAGGAGGTTCACCAGCACACACACATACAGCTGGGCTTTGTTCCGGTCATGTTTACTCGCAAGGAGAACAGTTAGGCATTGTTTCTGTTTGACAAATTGTAACTGTCCAGCTAGGAGAGAGGTAGTTCCAGCTGGTTAGAGCTGTTTGCATTTCTTACCTCCTCCCCCTCCCTCTTCAATAACTTACGAATCCAGCTTATGCAGGGACAGAAAGAACAAGTACAAGCTGCTTACTGGATTCCTGCCCACTTTGAAATAACACTGGCCTCTTCGACTGGCAGCACGGGAAGATCTTTGTGAAGAATGGCTTGGAAGGTGAACTCACACTTTACAGGTGTCTCAAAGACATTAGGGTCCCACACTCGTGTCACTCGTAGGAGCAGTGAAGAGAGAGACATTCTCACAGTTCCCACTAAGAGCTCTCAGCTTGTCAGACATTAGAGAACAATGGACATTTGATAGTGTTGGAGCACAGCCACGGGAACCTCAGAGCTACTTACTACCTAATTACCGTTTTGCCTTGGATAGCACCTGGTGCAGCAGGGACTGATCATCCACTGAACAACACCAAATGTCAGGTACAACCCTTAATCCCAGTCTCAGAAAATAAGTATGAGAGTGCTCTAGTGTCAGAACAAAGCCACTCATTTTTCTGTTAGACAGAGAAAAGTAATACCGGAATGTCACTGTGTGTTTGATTTACGTCCTCTTTCCATCAAGTAAATTACGGTACCTTTTTTGAGACAGCTTACTATTTTAGAAGGACATTGAAGCTCTAGCACAGCAGAAGAAACACCTGTCTCAAGGAGTGTCCATCTCAAGTCTGCACAGAGAATAGGTGGCAGGATCAGATTGGTGCTAAATGACATAGAGTCTGTTACAGATCTACAAAGAGAATCCAATGGTCCTAGAAATTCCTGGCTCAGTGAGCCCTAAAGTCTTGTTCCTAAAGACATCAGTATCATATGAACTCCATACAAACAGGTAATTGTTAGTTTTACTGTTCAGTCAGAAAGCTGGTTTCAGAAACTCCAAAATCCAGATTCAAAATAAACCTGCTTCTGTTATATAGCATTTCAGAACTGTTTTCCATTTCTTTTTTTCCCTTCTGTAATTAAAAGCCAGTGTTCTTTGCCAGAATTCTTCCAAATAGACGAACAGAGGGAAGTCTTTCAGAGAATAATTTAGAGTTGAACTTGTACCATCATCCATAACCCTGACCTTTGACTCGTGACCAAACAGTAGGACTAGAAACTTGAGTGCACAGTTCACGTATATGTAATTTGTGCTTATATATGTGGTTAAAGCAGTGCACTTTAAGGACTATAAAATGTGTCACAAACATGAGCCCCAAAGTTCTTTATCTGTTAGCCCCACCATCAGTACACAAACCAAGCCTGACAATGTGGTGTTAACACTTGTGCTGCATTGCATTTAGGGTGCTACTTCAAACTTGTTTGCATGACAGCCTTGTGTGCAAGGACTCAGAGCTGTGTGACCCCTGCTTCTTGCCTTGTGGAAGGGGAAATTGTTCTTGTGGGCACTGTGAGGGAAGGCATGCTGAGCTTCAGTATGGAAAACCTAGCTCATACCAGCAGATCTCATGACTGCCCCTCTCGCTGGTTCCTCTAGTTACTAAGAATTCTGTAGATAAAGTTCACTTTATCTGAAGGGAGGAAGTTGCCTCCGGATGCATAGAGTCAGGAAGGACGGCAGCCTATTGCACTGAGCAATAGCTTTAGAGGAACGGTTGTGTTCCCATGCAGATGGGAAAACAAGACTATTAACCACCCATGTGCCATGCCACTCCTTCAGCCTCCACTGGGCACACTGCTTCAGCAAACCGAAAGGAAAGGCCTTTTCCCTTACAGCTGACAGGGAGAGAAGTGAACTGCTGGAACTCTCAGGTAGCCTGAGCTGACAGAAATAGAAATGTAAAAATCAGAGGCTGTGAGGCACGGATTCTTACCTTGCACTGCAGCAGGAATCATGCCTTTCCCTCTGCTCCCCATATAACCTCAAGTGCTTGGGCTTAGTGATTAGCCAAGAACACAACACCCAGGGGAACAAGAGTCGCTCGGGCTATCTTTGGAGGGCACTTGGAAGATTAGGCTGATCTGAAAGAACATAGATAACCAGGATATTCTCATTTCAGAAGTGCTCTGCTAAGTCATCCTTTTTTTGCTCAAGTAGGAGGTCTGAGGGCAAGTGATAGCATTTCCCCTATCAGGCTGCCAATCCCTCAATGATACTCATCAAAATTACCCTTCTGACAGATGGCTATCCTCCTGTGGCAGTAAAGCTCACAGTGCTCATCCCTAGGCTCGGATTAAAAGTGGCAACATCTCAAAGCCACAAAGGCAGAACCTCCTTGGTTCAGCTGCTAAGCAGATAATATAGGCAGAATAAGAAAAAAAAGAGTAAAGCTTTCAAGCCTTGCAGTGCTTACCCCCCATAACCACTTCTCCTCAGGAGGGCTGAAACAAGCAAACAGGTGGAAGGGCAGGTGCCTCCTGAAGCACACAGACAGGCCCCCCTGTACTGAAAATGAAAGAGGGTTTTTCTGTACTCCAGCATAGTATAATGCAGGCTCTTGGCTGGCAGGCAGCCCCAGAGCAGGCTCTTCTGTAGGAACTGAAGCAAGTGGATCAGGATCTTGTTTACGAAGAGCAGCCTTGCTCTTGAGTTCGGAGATGGTGACCTTGAATCTCAGAAGCAGGGAGGACTTGAAATATCCCCAGGGGTGCAACGTGCTCTGTGTATCCCAGGCCTTTGTCCCATGTACTTACGTCTGCTGCTTTACAGAGGAGAGTTACAGTTCATAGTTTGCAGTGTCAGTTTATTTTCTTAATGCTCTAGGATTAAAGTCCTCCAGGACTTGCTCACCTTAAGGAATCAAGGCCCATGGACTCAGTCTTTACATAGCCAACAATTTAGCACTTGGCCAGCCTCTCAGAGGCCTTATATCTGCATATTCTGATAAGATAAGAATACATCAAAGGTGCTATTGCCTCTCTGAGCTGCTTTAGCTTTGTCCCTGAATCAGTGCTACCTTGAAGTACAAGGCATTTGCTCCCCACTTACGTAAGTCCTTCAGGGAAATCTAACTTGTATTAAGAGCAGTCTGGCTGTGCCTCTGCCCGCAGAAAGTTACAGCAAAGCCTTACGTGGAGCCTGGAGGGAACAGCATGCCACAATCTCTTACCAGCATGAACAGCCACCCTGATCTGAGGCACAGGTCACCCATGGCTTGGGTGTCACCTCACTAGTCTCCTGGTACAGTGCTCGCCCCATTAGAGTTCCATCTCTGAAGAACAGCATTTTTTCACTAATGTAGAGCAGATCTGAACTTAATCACATAACTGAGTGCCCCTAGTGCAACACACCTGTATAACTGGTAGTCCCAGCTTCTCTCATTCCTGGAGCTCTTGGCTCTCAGCACAAAATCATTATCTTTCATCCCTTCATACCAGCTTGTCAGATGTGCCAGGTGCTATTTTATGCAGGTTCCAGGGTGCCAGGTACTTGGGCTGAAGAACAGGAGCTGTAGCCAAAGGTAATTCCTTCCAAGAACTGGGGCACCATCCCATAGGTAACCACTGCTCTTGAGTCATAGAGCCAATCAGCAACTTCTCTGTAACTGTAGCATAATCTTCCCTTCTAAGTCTTGACGTGCTTTGTAGCCATCATGGCTAAATAAAGTGACCTGCACAACGTTAGTGGCAGTCTTCCGGTAGCACAGGTTAGCATGTTATGCATCATCCAGTACCGTGTAAATTCTGTTTTTCTGAAAGCCAAGTCAGCCGGTTAAGCATGGGTGAAGGGTGCTTCATACTTTCTGAACTCACAGTCTGTCTGGACACCTGCACCCAAGAGACACAAACACCTGCTCATCCCAGAGAGTTCTCTTCATAACAATACACTTCCTGTATCAAATCAAATATCTGGAAAAATGGCTTATCAATGAAATCTTAAAATCTGCTGGAAGCCACAGAAAATTTTTATTTTCATCTTTGGAAACCACCTTGATATTCAACCATGCAGAGAGTTCAGTGTTTGAGGGGGCTGGTTTTTAGGTGACAGAGAGGCAGTTGCAGTTCGCCTCATGCACTGACCACATGGACACCAGAGGTACAAAAAGCAACATCCATCCCAGACAGGGAAGGGGAAGGAAGGGGCAGTGCAAGGCATAGACATGGACCGTGTAGGCAAAACAGGAAACTCCATCTGAAAAGGAAATGCTTCAGTGCTGTCTTTAAAACATTTTGCTGTGGAACTCCAGGAGGCTGCAGAGAGGTGAGAGAAAAGTAGCTTTCTGCTGATTCAGCAATCTAGAGCTCATACCCTGGTGCACACAGGCCATGTTCCCTTTCCCTGAAGAGCTTGTGGTGCCTCTGTTTGAGCAGCCAGACAGAGGAACCAGCCTCCCAACAACAGCCCCGGACACAGACACTTCATTTCACTGCACATGCTGCATGGCTCGTTTCGGGGGGTTTCTAGGAGTACTTGAGGCAGGGTCGTAATCCCTCAGTGGCATGTGCGCTTCCACTTGTTTGGAAGCATCTTGTCCAGTGATCAGATCGGGTGCATCACACAGCATCATTCCCAACCTCTGGGCAGGATCCTACACAGGGGGATATGCGGTACAGTGGCAGCCTCCAAAGCCTGGGCTGATACTTTGTTTCACCAGCACATAGGGTTCCTCAGGACTCTGAGAAAGAGTCTTCTGGCATAGAGGCTGTAAGGTAAAATGGTTTAATTGGACCACAATGAATCTGTCAGAACATTGCCATTTAGAATTAAAGTACTGTTCATCTGCGTTACCTTCTTTTAGTGCCTCTGTAAGTAGAGGGGAAGCAGGCTCATTTTTAAGGGTTAGGAGACCAAAAGTGTGAGTTCTAGGGAAAGGTTAGAAGTGGCAAGTGTTTAGAGAGAAGAGCAATCCTTGAGTATCAGGTTGTGATGTCAGATAAGTCACAGATATCACTAATGCTTTTGCATGGTCACAGCCACACAGCCCCTTCCTTATGTGACTTAAAATCGTTACAGGCATTTAGGCCTTTCACACAAGCATCCAGCATTACTTCCTGTGGATGAATGACAGGATGAGAATCAATAAGCACTGTTCTTCCTAATTCAGACATCTCAAGAAATAATTGAAACCTCATGGTCCTCAGTTGTAACTGCCCACTTAGTTTGTTAAATGCCAGGAGACCTCTTGTGCAAAAGCCAGTCAGCGTCTTAAGGCCAATTTAGAAAATCCCATGATCCCTGGGAAAGCAAAGAGGCAGAATTTCCATATACAAAGATGGCCCTATAGTCAACATCTTTGAAGTTGAAAGGCTCTTTGTCTCATGCAACCAGCATCATCTCTGAGTTTTCTCAGAAGCCACTGTAAAGAGGGCCTCCCTCCAGCCTCTCATTCTGTAGAGGGCAAACCTTTTTTGCCCACCGTGCAGGGCTCCTGCAACACAGAGGGCAGCTGCTGTAAGGCTCACAGCAGCCCAGACACACACACACACACACACAGAGGCATGATCTACCCAACCTGCTTTTGTTGCTGTGGGGCTTCAGCAAAGCCCGTTACTCATTTTGCTGAGTAGTCTCTTTTTTCTTTCTAATAATGGTGAAAGGCAGTTTTCAGTTTGCCTTCAATGGTGATCTCAAAATGACAGGCCAGCGAAACATTGCATAAACCACAAAAGAGTGTTTTCCTTGGCAGCACGCCCAACTCTGTCATAGTAATGCTCCGCCAACAGCTATTGTCCTTGACCAGTGACTCTGCACTGGCAGAACAGGATCCACTGCGAAAGAGTTCTGCATGTGCTACACTGCTCGCATCTTCGGAGACTTTAGGAAGGCTGAAGTATCTGCCAGTGCTGGAAAACTCACATCCCCTGAAAACAGCGATTTTTTCAGAGCTCAGGGGCAGTGATTTGTTATTGGAAGAGAGAACCACAGCCCAGGAGAAGTTAGCTGCAGAACAGCATTAAGTGCACCCAGAAGACACGTGAGCCAAGCAAGACACAGCTGACTGGGGGACAGTGAGGAAAGGGCATTCACACTCTGAAAGGGTAGACACTCAAGTGAGCAGACCAGACAGTGCACAACTGGCTTCTTTAGAGGCTGGCTTAGGGCAGGGGGTAAAAAGCACTTTGGGGACCACTGAAACACCCTGTTTTGCCAACATTAATATCCTGTCCATGTTCTGCTCTGTTAGTGCCCTCTCATTTGGGATGAAAGAAAGTGCCAGTTCCCAAATACAAGACTGAAACATTTTCTTTCAGTGATGACCAAATCCTTCTTCTCTTGTTGCAAAAAGGTTTTTTTTCCATTTAGCTGTGTTTTCCAGTTAAAAAATGCTTTGTGGTGAAGTTGTCAGCCCTCCTGAGTGAAGCGGGGCTTTATATGAACTGCTTAAATATTGACAGTAAGAATTTTCCTTTAAGAGAAGGAAATGAAAGAACACAACTACCTGAGCGTGCTCAGCTTGTGTTTAAGAGTCAGAATGTGCTAAGCTTGAGGTCATGTCGTGTTATAGGCAGATCAGCAAGGGAGTTATATATATATATATATATATATATATATCAGCAAGGACACCCATCCATGCTGTGCCAGCGGCTTTCAAGGGAGGAGATCTCCATGAAAAGTTAAATGGTTCAGTCTCATTTGCCTTTCAGCTGACAAACTTGCTAGCCCTTCGTCATCCTCAGAGGAATCTCTCCCCATCACTTTCATTCTGCTTTAAGACAGGAGAGGGACGGACACATCTTTCTCTCAAGCACTTGTAAATCTTGGAACGGAACACTGTGTGTCTGTTTTATTTAACTGTTGATGTTGTTACCCCTTTCTTACTTGGGATATTAGGCAAATCTTTTCTCTGATAAAAGAGCAAGAACACCCAGTGCATATGTAAAGCAAGAAGATAAAAGAAAGGCCCCATAAATGGTTTTGCTCTGTTTTTGAGATGGAATCTGAAGGTCCGTGAATAACATCTGAGTTTATGGAAATGCATTACACTTGTGGACTTTAAACAGAAATCCATGGTTGTTCTGCTGTGACACTTGTAGCTTTTGGTAGGCTTTACATAGACCTTTTCTCTTTTCATACTTACATCAGGTTGTGCTTTCTTCCCACCCCAGGGGATTGCCTGTGAGGCTTCAATAGAGTAATTTCTTTTCATAAATGGAGATAGTGTTACCATTTCTGTAGTTGAGTCACCTATGCATGAATGCAGCTTTGAAGACACAATTTTCAAAAGTGTCTGGGGATTTGAATACTCAGTTAAACCAAGAGAAACTGAATGGCCCAGTCCTCTGGGGTGCTTTGGAAAAATCTCTTGCTACGTGTAACAGCTTAATGAAGATCTAAAGATACGTAAAGACATTTTCATCTCTTTTTACTGAAAAACCCAAGGTTACTTCCACACAGTGGAAACTTGACAGGCATTAAAGAATATCACAGACTCCCATAGAGGCAAATCTTACTTCATTCCTCTGGACTACAATCTGCTTAGTAGCTGTTGTTTCTTTCCTGATGCACAGCTGAATTCTAGGGCTAGGGCAGTATATCTGCTGCATTTTGGGGCTGCCTTTCCACAGGCAACATAGAGAATGGCACGTCAGAGGTTTGCAGCATACTGTTTTGACACAGGAAGTATTCATCCAGGTCAGGTGGCTTGGTTCAGGCTCTCACCTCTATATTCCTTTCCTATCCATAAGATTAATAAGAATTGGCACTAGAACTCTGACATGAAAGTTGTCAGAGCAAAAGCTTTTTCAATTTACAGTTGTATTTGGTGCAATTTTTTTTTTTTCATTTAGTCCCTTGGTTTATTTCATTTAGAGCTGCACACGTGAACTTGGTGAGTCATCTGGTAGAGAAACATGGTGAGAATCAGAGCAATAGCTGGGGGGTTGTTCTGTTTATTAATAGGCTGTATTTCCCTTAGCATGAGCTATAAACAACAGATAACTTAGAGAAAGAAAATTTGTGAAAGATGACTGATATTATATATATGTAAAGGTTTTCTATGAGAGAAAACAGTATTTGCACAGGTTCTGAAGCTCACACCATAGTAGAGGGTTGCAAAACGCTTCTGTCTGGTAGCTCCTTGCTGTTTTTCTAGGCCGAATCTGTGAAGTGGTTTGGCTTCAGTGATAATGCAATCCAGATGTTGGCCTGCAGGGAGCAGAAGTACTTACTAGACAGAATAATTGCCCTTTTTTCTCCATAATAAATTCACCAGATTGCCCCCACCTTCTGAGAAAGGAACACACTACACCGAACAGCAGCAACTCTGCAGGAAGCTCTATATCTTATCGAATGGCTCACTTAAACAAGTTGCTGCCACCCAGCCAATAATGATATCAAGCTTTGTTTTAGCCAAGTATTCATGCTGTGCGAAAGGGGGAATTGGGATTCATTTTACCTTACAGGCTGAAGTTTCCTGCAGTCTGGTGTATTCACTAAGCAGGATGCAAGTTGGGGTGATTTGCTATGACAGGCCGTGCAGTCTGTCAGCAGTCAAGTGCTTAAGGGAGGGGAAAGCTTTGGGATTAATTGACTGGGACAGTATCATATCTAACTGTTAAGGAAAACTCCTTTTTCCCAGAAGCTGGCTAGCTAGCATGATTCTGTACCTACAGAATCATGACTCTGCTTCCTACAGAAACGGGCTTTTGCTGGAGATCATTCCCTCAGAGCACTCTAGTGATGTTTACACTGCTGTTAAGTGCTTTAGCACTAAGTCCATTCAGGAATGAAACTGGGAGCTGTATCCTGGTGCCCTGATAATTCAGCTAACTGCTTCCTTGACATTGCTTAGCATCTGGTTTAAAGAGGGCTTTGCTATTGAAAATGTGGAAGTCTATAGACCTGTGTTACTGGAAAAAACACTGCTAAACCTGTTGACAAACATTTAGGGGGATGGATGATAAAGCAGCAGGAGTGGAAGATTTTTTAAGTAGTCTGAGACTTGCTGTAGTCTTTTGTATGTGACCTTTTTTTTAGTGCAGCTCAGTGCAAAGCTCCCCTTCCTGGCTCTTTCATTAGCATAATTGTCTTGGGTTCTGTAAGTTGAAGTTAACTGACAATACTGGTAGCCAAAGCTGTTGCCCCAACAGGGATTGTGTATAGGGAGAAATCCAAATCACACTCAAGTCATAGGGAGGATATCTCTTTTACAACCAATAAGTACAACCAATAAGTTGCAGCAGGAAAATCAGGCAGAGCGTTAGTCTATCTTCCCCACCACCTGTAGAGAGATTTCAGCCAATTTCTAGCCAGTTGTTTCTTTTAATCTATTCCTGTATAGAAGGATTTTTGTCAAGGTGGAAGCGAGACCCATGAAGAGAAACCTGTCACTGCGCTGAGTTAAATACAGCAGCCCTTGGTACAAGGGAAGGTAATTGTTCTACAAAGCTGATCTGTAGGGAACTTAGTGGAGATGGCTTTTAATAAAAAGCATTTGGAAGGATTCCATGATTTAATTCAAAGACCATCCCACTGAGCAAGGCTTATGCTGAAACAGGAGGGTGTGGATTAAGCCCTGCACTGCAAAGTGTGGCCGTGAACGTGTCATCCTGCGACAGCAGTTCTCTGGCACCAGAGCACTTCAGCATTTTAAGATGGGTACCTGCCCCAGCAAGTCTGTCCAGGCTCCTGCTGGGAATACTTTCTGGAATGCTGTGAGGGGCTTCCCTGCAGGCAGGCCTGCCCTTTTAAGTGCTCAAGGTTCCTCCATGTGTCCAGCGAGAGACAAGAGACGCAGCTGACAATCCTTGCTGGTCTTTATGTTCAGGAGGTGCTTACGGGAGCTGCCAGCAGCACTCTGGGGACACGTCAGGCTGTGTGCAGGGCTGAGCAACATGGCTCTGCTGGGAAACTATCAGAACCAGGAAAAACTGTACCACCTGGGTGGAGCTGGGAAGGTGATAGAAGTTCCCTAAGCAGTTTCTTGTGGAGGTAATGGCTCGATAAACTTCTCCAGCCCTTGTTTCTAAGTAAATGCTCTGGTCTGATGTCAGTTTAGGAGCCACAGCAGTGCTGATCCCGTTCCTTATCTGGTGTGACAGGCATGAGCTCTGTAACTGGCTTGCTGCGATCAAGGAGGGGGCACACGTTCGGGGCAGGAGCTCTCTCGGGAGAGAAACTGGAGCCTGGATCTGGGAGTGTTGCGGAGCTTGGGAGACAGGTGTTTCTCCCACGGTGGGGCAGTGCCTCATGGTCCATTCCCAGCATGTTTCTGCTAGTGAGGTGACACCACCAGGTGCCTCTTGTCCCTCCCGGGCTGCAGCCAGCTGCCAAGAGCCTGTGGCAATGGTGTGCTAAAGCTCAGGTAGGGAGATTCAGACAGGGCACCGTGGACTCACTTTGGTCATAGATGTATTCCCACATCTGTGTGGCAAGGTTGCTCACAGGGTATGAGTTTACATCGATGTGCTGAGTGCCTTCATGAAAGCCTGACTGGATTTAGCCATTGGGAGGTAAAGGAGCAAGTACTCCTCTGCTCTGCACCTGGTCTAGTATTCTGTAGAAGGTCAGAAGATCACCAGCAAATAGGAGATGACTTGGTCTCCAAAACCCAGAGATACAAAATACTGCTGACCAGGTGAGAATTTGGGAAGGTGTGGAAGACTTCGTGAGTTTTTGTTGCAGCTCTGACAGATTAAAAAACAAAAAAGACTCACATGACTTCTCCCACCACAGTGACAGGTATTTCCCTTCTGTGATAGCCTGGTAGATTTTGCGGCCTTCTAGAACAAATGATTGGAAAGGGCTGCTTTACAGCCTACATCCTTAACTGCCAGAGCTAATGATCAGAGTAGCAGCAACTGAAATAACAGAGAGGCATGACATCAGAAACAGACACTCATGCCTGCTATAAAAACAGGCAACAAAGAAGCTCAAAGAAATTATTATTTCTGGAGAATTTCTGTGAGCATAGACACCCAAGCTGAAGTGGAAGAAGGCTGGTCTTGCAAACTTGGTTCCCGTGTGACAAGCAAAAACCCACCTGCCTCAACAGCTGGGTAAGAAGGAGCTGCTGCAGGGCCAGGACTGTGGGTGGTTTTAACTCATCTCCATAGTCTCTGATTTATGCTGCCCGGAGTCATGCACTGCCCTGTGCTTGCCACTTTGTTGTGACTTCTAGCTGCAGTTTCAACATCTCTTTGTAAAGTTTGGCATCTCTTTTTGCTCTGATAATAGATTTATATTTGGCAGAACCAGCCTATGACAATTTTTAAGCACAGTTTACCCAGGCCACAGCATGTGGCAAAATAACTACCAGCAACTGCCTGAAACCCATCAAAATAAGCATCTGTTTATTCTGATGCGTAATTAGAAAGTGGTTAGTGTTGCAATTTTACACTTAAACGTTTAAGAGCTTTGCAGGTAGAAGACAGTAAACGGGAAATGTAGTAGTCTTGTGCTCATTTAGAGCTTGCCTTCAGGTACCTCCTTACAGCTTGTCAGCACTGGGGCCATGTGGAGCTCAGAAGTGAGACTGCCTGAGAGGAAAAACAAGCTGAACCACAGGACAGTAACGCTTGTGGTGCGTTTCTGTCTGGTACTGGAACAACAGCTGCTGTCCTAAACATGTCACTGCTGTTGTTAGCCTATGATCCCTCACTGTTTGGATTTTTGACCTAAATGCTGATGTGTGGAGGTGTAGATACTTGCTTTGAAAAAGGAACTGCTAAGTTCTTGGGGTTAGGGGTGAGGGTTGGGTAGAAGATGTTTGCAATTATTTCAGTGGAATTCATAACAATGAAAAATGGTGCTTTGAGGAGGGAACCTGCTCACACTCACTTACTGGAGGTTTGAGGTTTTTTTCTTTTTTTTTTTTCCTTTTTCCTAATTTACTAAAGGACTAAATTTTTTGGAAGCTTGCTAGAGTTAATTGCCTGTTAGAAACAAGGTTGCTGGCCCCTGTTATGGTTTGACTGGCAGCAGTTTAAACAGATCCTATCAAAATGAAGCAGTGCTTTCATTATAGCTACTGCTTTTAGGTTTTAATGAAGCTTTGTTTCCTAAGTTCATTAAGATACCAACTGCAATTTACTTTCTAAGGAAGTCAGGTCCAGGGATATTTTAGATTATCCTAAAAAGATTCTCATTTAGACAACAGAAATGAAAACAACTATGTGCAGAAGGCTTTGCCCTGGGTCACGAGAATTTAGCTTCATTACCTTACGGAGCCAACTTCCTTAAGAAAGTCTGATTTATAATGGAGAGCTTCATTGGTGAATATATGTAGCTAACATGAAAGCTGTGTATATGTACATATATTTGCAGAATTTCCAAATAAGGCCTGATATGAGGGTACAGCAGTTGTATTGAATGCAGTGATGCCAAACTCTTGAAGAGGGAAGAAAAGTCAGAAGGTCCCAAGGGATACTTCATCAGTGTCTGCAGTAGGTCTGCAGCATCTGTGTATACTTGATGTTCCTTGAGGAACATCTGTCTCAGATCACAGCAATCTCTGAACCAAGACTAGAAACCAGCAGCATCCTGAGTAGTTAACATTTAATGTGAACACCAAAAGGAGAGAGGTGTAGGAGACAGCAAAGAATTCCTGTCAGTATTTGGAATTTGTGAGAGCTACCAGATCTTGCTGTTTCCTGATGCTTCAGGTTAACACCACTTGAGAGAATCCAGGTAGTGAGTGAGCTGTGACCATGACAGTGATATCACTGGAGTCCTTCTGTGGGGAAGGGTTTTATCCAGTGAAAGTTTTGTAATCACAGGCATCTCTTGGTCAGAGGGTGTGTTTGGAGCAGTGTGTTCCTGAGCTGTGGGGGTGCCCACATTTTGGGAACATGCTGGTACCTGCTCACGAGGAAGCTGATCCACAGACATAGTGCCTGAGGTAAAAAACACTCTCCAGAGTAATCGCC